>JABAKD010000029.1:6296904-6748483 GCA_012845835.1 Undaria pinnatifida
CGGCCCCTCCGCACGGCCCTCCGCCCCCCCAGGAGCACTACACCAGCACACCACCACCACCACCACCGGGAGGTTGGCCTCAGCACCGAACTGGCTTCGTAATTCACGGCGACGAATTGGACGGGGGCGGTATGGGCGGAGGCGTACAGCAATGGGACGGGGGCGGTGTGGGCGTAAGAGCACAACAATGGGACGGGGGCGGTGTGGGCGGAGGCGCACAACAATGGGACGGGGGCGGTGTGGGCGGAGGCGCACAACAATGGGATGGGGGCGGTGTGGGCGGAGGCGCATAATACTGGGACGGGGGCAGTGTGGGCGACGGAGTGCAAGGTCAGCCAAAGCCGAAAAGTGGAGGAGCCGGGGGAGCCTACGAGGGCGAGCTGCTTTTCTCGACTATCGCCAGCCAGGCGCCGGCCAGCAGCGAACAGCAGGTCGAGTGGCCCACCCTCTTCGTCGCGCACTTGACGTCTTTAGGCAAGTGGCATGCTCTTTCTGTTGGGGGTGGTCTCGTGAGGCCTACAAGGCCTGGGAGTAAGATTCTGATTGGAGATAGTGCTGCTTCCATCCATTTTACTGGTGATTCTGCTCTCTTTTACAACAACAGACCCCCTGCCCCCGACCGGAACTTTTTTATCATTGGTGACGGAAAGAAGATAGACGTAGAGCTTTTTGGTTGAGTTGATGTAGTGATGCATTGTTCTGAAGACGTAGCAGTGACCTTGAGGAATGTGGCGTTTGTGCCTGGCGTACCTTTCGACCTAAGCTCATTCAACGCGATCCAAGAGGAGCACGTCATTACCCTTGACCACGAAGGGGCGCACATGCTCGATGGACGCGTGCTTTTCCGCAAGGAGAAGTTCGGCAACTACGTTGAGGCCACTCGAGTAGCGAGACACGAGAAACCCCCTGCACTTGCTGCTGCAGTGTTAAGGCCTGGTAGGCAGAGATGGATAGACATCAACGACTTGCACTGTTCCCTTGGCCACGCCCACTATACCGTTTTACGTGAGACTGCTCGTCAAATGGAAATCAACGTGACGGGACGTTTGGGGTATTGCGACGGGTGCGCGGGGGGGAAGGGGATCCGCAAAGCCGTCGCTAAGTCCACGTCGTGCCGTGCTGAGAAGCGGATGCAGCGCCTGTACGCCGACCTCGCAGGACCTATGCCGACGTCAACAGGCGGCGCTCGGTACTGTTTGATGATCGTCGACGACGCCACCAACATGGGCTGGCCGGTATTTCTGCCGGACAAGAGCGCGGCCACCGTCACCCTCGGTTTCCGCACATTCCTGGCGGCCGTAAAAGCCTACGGGCAGCCGGAATGCCTTCGCACTGACAACGCCTGCGAATTCACTAACGCCGAGTTCCGAAGGCTGATGGTCGACAACAACATCCGCCGCGAGTTCACGTCCGTCGACGGCCCGAAGCGCAACGGGCGGGTGGAGCGGAAGCTAGCCCTTGTTGCCGAGGGGGGTCACGCTGCGTTCTTGGAGTTCCAGACCATGTTCGATAGTGTGGAGTATCCGGCCAAGGCGCTCAACTGTGAACGCACGTGGCCGGGAGCACGGACGTGGATGTGCGACGCGCTCAACCTCATGGCGCGGGTGGATGAAAAGCCCGGCATGATGTGCTCGTGCGAGAAGTTCCACGGGAGGCCTTACAGGGGCCCCGTACTTCCATACATGATGCCGGGACGCCACAGGGTCAAGCGGGCGGCTAAGTCAGAGCCGAAGGAGGAACCCTGCTTCTACTTGAACTCCGGCAACGACCACGCCTCGGATTGCAGCAAGATCATGCTGTCGCCATCAGGCATTGCGAGCTACTCGACCGATGTGACGTGGGGCTATCGGCGCGCGCCGTTCGGTGGAGGGACCGCGATTGCCGGGTCCCCGTCGCCGGCTAAGGGGGGGGCTGTCAGTGACCCAGCCCAGCAATCGCAATCGCCGCGGGGCTACGAGGCGTGGTACCAGCCGTCGACGCCATCGACTGGTGTAACGCCGGAGTCTTCGCCCACGCCCCTGCCTGCTGCGTCGTCCGCACCACAGCAGCAGAAGCCGACGTCAGCGACCGTTGCATCACCGGAGTCCTTGCCCGTGTCCATTCCCCCTGCGCCGCCCGCGACCGTTGCACCGCCGGAATCCTCGCCCACGCCTCCACCCTCTGTGGAGGTGCCGGTGTAGCAGCAGCAGCAACCGCGGGTATCGCCGGCGGTGACGCGGTCGGCGGCGCGACAACGGGGGGGGCTGGGCCCGCAGCATGGCTTCGTTTCGATGCTAGCCGCGCGGGAGAATATCGCTATGATCATTGCCGACCAGTCTCCTCCGCACATGCCCGCTCCTGGACTGCCTTCATGCCCTGCGAGTGAGTTGGTAACGCCCGACTCGTATCGCGAAGCGTGCGAGGATGAACACGGATATGTGTGGTTCGATGCCATGGACACTGAGTTCGACGGTCTGTACCGCGCGGGGACGTTCGGCGCTGTGGTGGACAAGAGATGTGGTGACACTTAGCAACGAAACGGCATCAACGTAGTCTCTGCTAAGTGGGTTTATTCTTGGAAGGTCAACGAATTTGGTAGAGTAGTGCGGGCAAAGGCCAGGCTGGTAGCGCGGGGCTTTGGGCAGCGTGCAGGCGTTGATTATTTCGAGACTTAATCCCCGTGCCCATCAGTTGCGAGTATTCGTTTGCTGGCTGCCATAGCGTGCGAGTTGGAATTGGATTTATGCCATTTTGATGCCGAGCAGGCGTTTGTCCAGTCAGAGCTAAGTGAGGATGTCTACATGCGCCTCCTCAAGGGGTGCGGGTCGATGCCCGGTAAGGTGGTTAAGTTGTGCCGCAGCCTGTATGGTTTGAAGCAGGCGTCGCGGCAATGGCACCATCACTTGGTACGCGGCATGAGGGGTCCTGGTTTTGAGCAGTGTGAGGCTGATGCGTGTGTTATGCGTTTGGTGGAAGCGGGGGCCGTTTCTATCGTAGTAGTAGTGCATGTGGATGACATATTTTCGATGGGGCTTAAGAGTAGGTGTGACAAGTTTTGTGAGGACCTGAACCAGTTCGTTCCTATCAACAACCTGGGGGAGTTGCGGTGGTACGCAGGTTGCTGATTTTCTCGAGACTGGGATGCAGGGAAGTTGACGATACCACAGCAGGGTTTCGCTGAAAGTACCGTAGCGAAGTTTGGTGTCACTCGCGGCAAGAGCATCCCTGCGGTGGTTGACCTAAAGCTTGAGGTGTTTGACCACGATGAACAAGACGTTGATGAGCCTTTTCGGTCGTTGGTAGGTCATTTGATGCGGCTGGCGAACCAGACCCGCCCGGACATCATTAACGCGGTTCGAGCGGTGGCAAGGTACTCTGCAGCGCCAAAGTTATTGCATTGGCAGGCAGCGCTGCACATCGTGATGTACATCAAATCGACGAGTACTTACGGTATTACTTTTCAGAGGGGTCTGAGTGATGGATTTCAGCTGGAGTTGTACGTGGACGCGGACTATGCGCACGAGGCCAATGACCGAAGGTCTGTCTCTGGTGAAGTTATCATGTGCGCTGGTGCCTGTGTATCGTTCTACTCTAGGACGCAGAAATCCGTTACGCTTTCGTCTACGGAGGCATAGTATGGCGATGGCCACGGGTTTTCGCGAGACGATTTTCACGCGGTATCTCTGGAGTTTTATTTTCCCGGACCGCGATGTTGGGTGTACCACGGTGAAGGAAGATAACCAGGGGGCGATACATTTGTCGAAAAAACCGTTGACCACTCCCAACAGTAAGCACATTGATGTCCGTCATCACTTCCTTCGGGAACGTGTTGCTAACGGGGAGTTCGAGATTGTCCACGTAGCGTCGACACTGCAACATGCTGATTTTCTCACCAAGCCTTTGCACACGGAGGCGTTTCGTTTTCACCGCAACTTTGTGATGAATTTATGGTGATTTCTTGCATTTATTTATTTTTTGGGGGGCATTGGGGTATTGGTTGAGTGGAATGGAGAAGTTATTTGAGGGGAATTGGAGAAAGTATTGGGATGTACTCATGCGTCGAGTAAGGTTAACACGCCAGTAAGATATGCCGATGGTCTTGATGAATCGTGCCGTACACGTTGGCTATTGGTTAAGTATGCACAACGTACAGGGGATCAAAAATTACTAGTATCCTTAGTACTTTTAAATTCAGATGCAATCGTTGCCTTTTGCATACTCCCGTGGTGAGCACCTATTAATAGCAGGGGGGCTGATATAGTTCGATTTGAGATGCCCTATATCAGGCACGTTATGTTGTCCTACTCGTCCAGAGTACACAACAGGGGGGCCGATGTTATCGGACGGTATGATGTTTTGTACAACAGGAGGGCCGATGTTATCGGGCGGTGTGATATTTTTGTACAACAGGGGGGGCGATGTTATCGGGCGGAATGCTATTTTTGTACAACAGGGGGGCCGTTGTTATCGGGCAGAATGCTATTTTTAGTGAAGACGGTGTTATTGGTTTTGGTTGAGGATTTTACCAGCATACTCTTGTTTGTAGGATTTTTCCCTTCCCGTATAGTTACTGTCTCGCTTTAGATTGGGAGATCAATGCTGGAATGGAGATTGAGAGATTTGGTATAGGGATTGCCGTTTTACCTTGGCAATTCTTCATGACAGAGCTTGCCGTTTCACCTTGGCAATAATTTTTATGGGATTTGGGATTTGCCGTTTATCCTGGCAATTAGTGATAAGTTGTTCAGGACCTATCGTATCGAGCACCGAATAGGGGGGCTGTTTGTGGTATGCGGTTGTTCGATACAGGTCCGCGGATATTTGGTGGTTTCGTATATTCTGGGGTTTAGTATTATGTGTCGAGGCATTATTCGGTATATGCCTCGGAGTGTGGAGCTGCCTCCCCGCGGGGCAGTCGATGATGTTAATGATACGACCCGGGCTTTGATGATAACGATACTGCCCGTATATATGTGAGTGGTGCAGCCGGTGACAGTCAGGTGCGGCTTACCTCCTGTGTGTGGTTTATATGGTGCGGTCTCTGACAAACCGGTATTGACCCACCTGGTGTGTATTTGGTATCTGGTGTACTAGTATTTTATCTTCTCTCCTCGATCTACGCCGTAGCGCCACGCCGCGTAGTTACACAGAACACGTTATACAGAAAGCGAATACAAACACACTCAACCCGTAATACGCGCGATCGGAGTATCACACACAGCTTGCAAAGATGAGTTTCGACAAAATATTCGATCTCACAGCTGGAGTGTATTTTCATTTATATAATATACGAAGGACAGCATTTGATAAGAAATTTTTGTTTGTCCCCACTATAACGGATGGTTTTGGCAATATTTAGAGGATGATGGCAGCCGCATGTGCAGTAGTAATAGTGATCTAATACCAGTTATGTTAATATTTATACACAGCATTCGGGAATAAAAGTTGGCTATCCCCACCCTACAAAAAAACACTCTGGTGTCGAAACCACGTTTTGAATGTAGCAACGTGTCACCTGTCACACCTCAATGTTTTCTGTTTTAACCCCTTTACAACTGGAAACCCGTTTTTGGTGACAAAATTACTTTGATTTTGTACGGGGAGGGGCTCGGGGGCTCTAAAGGGGTTAACGGGATATCATGTGCGTCCAAATCTGACAAATTTATTCTTAAAACATTTTTACGGACGTCAGCTGTGAGTTCGACGAATTTGGGGCCAATAGTCTTACTTGCAAGCTGTGTTGTTGGTACTTGAAGTGTACTACAAGGGCACCGCATGGTTGCCGGCGGATGCCGGCGCTCATGCTTCTGGTAGGGCACGGCAGCACTTCGACAAGCCAACTTGTAGCTGTCCTATTTGACATTCATCGAACTTTGGAGTAATGCCAAGATGTAGTGATATTCCGAGTGGAGGATGCGTGGTTGGTCGGTTTCGGGAAGCGTGCTCCTCATGGGTTCCAGTGTCTTCATTGGTCTCTCTCCTCATGGCTCGCTGGATAGACTCAAAAGCTATATAATATTTCCTCTACATTAAACTCTAAATAACAGACAAAACAAGACAAGACAGAGTAGGACAGGGTCGAGCAGGTAGAGCAAGGTAGTGAGGTGTGGGGCGTCCTGCTTGTCCCATCATCGTCACCTACATCACCGCCCATCTATGATTAACTGAACGTGAGTGTGACATATTATATCACGTGTTTTCACCTGAAACTTGACATGGTCTCACGTCGAATCTAAAAACTACCCTTTTACGGAGGGCACTCCATTACACTAGGCCACCCTTGATAGTCGTAGATTCAGGTCACCTGGTCATCAAAGGATGTCAACAAAATATCCAGAATTGGAAAGGGGATCGAGGATGCGCCTATTCGAAACTAACGTAAATGAGGCTATAGATTCCCCCACACCTCGTAGAGTAATGAGGCTTAAATGCTCCATTGCAAGGTATACAACCCTATGATGGAGCTCACAACCGTGAGAGCTCGGGAAAAGGTATGTACCTTCGGTATACCATTAGGAATCGGCCTACGAAAACACGAAGGTCGCGGCCACCGAGCGCAAGGGAACACGTGTCACATCGTGAAGGCGAAGGTAATTTACGGCCACAATCGTAGCGCCGAAGGTGCGGGCGGTCGGGACATTTGCCGAAAGACAAGGGACGAAGTAAGGAACGCTGTCATAAAGAGAGCCAAAGTCCGTTACGTTGGACATGCACACCTGACGTAGGGCCATCGTTGGTCGGTGAAGTAGAAACAACCAAGACGCGAAATGGTACGCAAGCTTCGGGCCATTGGTCGAAAAGCAGAAGAGAAAGAGCCTGAAACGAGAGAAAACAAATATCTGTGCCTAAACCAATGTCAGGGTCCGCGAGGTTGCACCTGGAAGGCTGACGTGGGACCATTGGTTGAAAGGCAAAAATATATCGAACCCCTACGGTAAAGCTTAACGGAAGCGCAGTGGCCGCAATGTGGGGCCCAGGAGGCTAGCATACGGCCCTTGGCCAAACTGTAGAACGGGAAACTGAGGCAACCAAAACAAATCGCGAAAATGCAAAAAAAAAAAACATCTAAACGGGGGCACAGACAACACTAAAATGGTGGTACTGGAAGCGTGTGTGATGCGCCGAAAAGCTGAACCGGGGGGCAACAGTGGAGTACCCTTAGAAGCTATCTGGGTACAGTACCAGGAAAACGGGAAGAAATAAGTGGTGGGGTCACCTAGCTAAAGCAATACTCAAAATGAGGACGAAACTAAAACGTAGACACAAAGATGGAAGGTACTATCGGAAGCCCGAAAGAGAGTGGACATCATGATACCTTAAGAGGCTGACTGATAACGGGGACAATGCCAGAAAACGTAGCGAGGCTATTCAACCTTGACAAAGCAAACTGGGCTCAAAACAGGGGAAGTACGTCAACAAGCCAAGAGAAAAGCGTGGGCCAAGAGGGGACGGCCTGTGGACTGCACAGTCAAGACGGGCTGTAAACCCATAGTTTTGGCCGGTGACGTTGAACTCTATTGGCAGGTATGCCGGAAAAAAAAAAACACAAAGGAGTCAAGAGAAACAAGGCCTGCTAGCTGTAAAGTCAGGACGGGGATCAGAGCCCTCGGACCGTAGAGGTCGGGGTGCCGAGAAAAAAATAAACAAAGAGTGGTCCAAGGGAATAGATCCGCTGACAACAAATCTAGAGCGGAGGCCGACAACAAGAAGCTCCTGGGGGCAGGTACAACCGAACAAGGTAGAGACCAACAAACAACCGACAGTTGGGCTGGAGGGTCAGCATGGGACCGCTAACGTGGGATCTAAGGGTGGCTCTCAACGTGAACCCAGTAGTCTACAATGTGGGACGATAGACAGTAACAATAGATGGAATGCCGCAATACAAAGTGGCTGGGGCTACAGTGCAGTCAAGTTCGTTGTGGAAAGAAGTACGTCTAGAAGCAAAGAAGGCACCAAAACAAAACAAAGTACGTCAATGGACGAGGAAAACCCAACAACAATTTAAAAGGGCGGTCATGCCTCGGGAAAAACGGAGAGAGATAACGCGGGAAGCATCCATTATGTCACCAAGCGTATAGGGCGCGGTGGAAACGAGACGATACGAAAAAACCCGACATAGTTCGGAAACGCCTTGTTTCGTCGGTATCGCATGAAACGTGGGCAGGCTACATCGGCGGTAGAAGGCGGAAGCAGAACCACAAAGCGAACACTCGTCGTTCTGCGCAAAAAAAATGAACAACTTGGGCACAAGTTCAAGATCAAGGCGACCATGAAGATCACCGAAAAATGAACCAATGCCATGATTTGAATGCGCCAAAGAAGACAGAATATAGTCTATACTGCGTCAAAAAGTTGTTGGGGCCGCAATGATACTCAGACTGTAAGGGAGTACTTCGGATAGCCACGAGGCGATAACACTGACGATACTGGTACCTCACTAATGCAATTGTACTGAGACACTAGGGCCCAAAGCTAATACGCGCACTAGACGTCCACGAACGGATTCTCTCAGAAGAAACGAGAGAAGGCTACCACGGTCGGCCGTTAGCTGTGCACAGCGATAACCATAATGGAGCAAGTATATCCAGATATAAAGAGAAAAGAAAAACTAATACACGCGTTGCATGGACGCGAAAGAGGAACGTATAGCTTCCGGAGATGCACGATTCCCAGAGTCTAAAATGCACACACTGTAGAGGGGAGGGAGTGTGTGTTCCCATCCGGCACATAGTGCAGGGGGAAGGAATAACAAGATAGAAAAACCAAGCTAACACGATATTGTTGTTCAATTCATACCGTCAGAGCGGTGAAAATGGGGTTGGGGAGTTAACACAGCGGAGGACCAGAAATTCTGCGAAAGAGCACGCACATGGTGCAGACGATGTCTCGGCGTAGAAGGAATCGGACGAAACTGTTATGAAGGCTGAGAAGGAATCAGACGAAGCTGTTACGATGGCTGAGAAATGATCGGACGAAACTGATACGATGTCGCGGGCTGATACCATAAGCCGCACAGAGGGGCGGGGCAACTTACGTACAACTATAAAAAGGCTAGCCGGTCGCATGCACAACGTGCACGCGGAGTTCATGCTAATGAGGATCAAGCGAAACTACCATGGTTTGGGGGGTTTACACTATGAAGAAGCCTAGAGGGGGCGGGTCGTAAACATACGACGGACCCGAACATTCTGGGAAAAAGTTGATGTCGTGAAACTCTGAAAATGTGGCCTACTATAGAGCTATTCCTACTGGAAGACTAAGCGACGAAACATCGGGGGAGAAACGTACGTGAAAGCACATGGATGTCCAACCGAGAAGAGGGAACTCGTGCTGGACGATATGACGCAAACAAGATGAGCAACACGCCTCAACAAGCACCTACGGCGTGCGGATTGCAGAAAGCAGAGGAAGAGCCAGATCTCATATATTATATTGGTTAGAGAAGAAGTACGACGCCTCAATAAGCACCTATGACGTACGTAGTGCTAAAGGCCGAGGAAGGGCTAAGACATATATGCCATAGCGGTGAGAAAACAATTACGACGCCACAATAAGCACCTATGACGTGCATAGTGAAAAACGCAAGGGAAAGGGCAACAAAAAAGAATACCACAGTAGTTTCGCATGTTGCGAAACAAGGGTATGCTAAACCGACGGGAGAAAACGACAACACGTCAGGTTTGAGGCCAAGTTACGAAAACAAGGCGGGTTAAACCGGCACAAACAGGAAGACGGAACCATCACAAATATTCGGCCTGGTTACGAATGTGGACCTAGCGAAATCAGTCGTTGGAAGGCCAGGGTAGCACACCGACGCAAGCACGCAAACATATGTGCTGGTCCAACGTGGGACAACCCGAAACGTCAGGGTTCCACACCGACACAAGCACGCGAACATACGTGCTGGGCAAAAGTGTGACAACCCGAAAGGTCCAGGCAAAAAAAAGGCACCTTGAAACTAACTGAACAACATAATCAAACCCAAAAGGAAACATCAAGAAACAAATGCGCACAAAAACAATCCCATGAAAAAAATCAAGAAGGAACTCAAGAAGCATGGTTAGGGGGAGGGGCAACAAGACAAAAAGGGTAAATGCGACTTCACGCGATAATACCCTGGCTGCAGATATACCTGTCGCGTTGGGTTGTAGACACGCCGATCCGTAGATGGTGCTCCGCGAAGTTGTGCAGTAGACACGACATAGGTTGATCGTGGAACCGGATGGTGTAGGGTCTGAAGGAAATTCCGATTAAACGCGGCTGGTGATCGTACTAGGGTGTTCTGCAGCGCTCCGATCGCGAGGCAGTGACATCGTGGTGCTCGCGGAAGATGTGGTAGGAGCGCTGGAGACGGATGATGGTCCAGAAAAATGCGTTGAAGAGCTCCGAGCACGAACCAGTGAGATCGGGGTGTTCGCGGACAATACGGTAGGAGCCTTGTGACTGAAAAAGCCGAGGTTGTAATAGCTTAATATGGTTGGTTGAAAAAAGCGTCGGGTCGCATACGCCGTGGTGAAATGTGCGTGTTCCACAACGTACATGTAGACGCAAGCTTTGACCCTGTAGTAGTCCTTTAACGCGGGCCTGTGGATATGCCTGCGGTACTCAGGGTGGCCGAGTTAGCTTTTTATGCCGCGAGAATGACGGCGTGGTTGCCTGAACAGGCGGTAGAGAAAGTCCAACGTAGCCTACGATAGCGGTGACGCCGGGGCCGATAGTAGCGGACTGAAAGAGCAGGCTTACCGGCGTCGGGGCTTCAGGAGTTGGCGAAATATGTCCCGGCTGTTCGGCGCTGACGTTGCGATGACGCCGGAGTTGGTGGTAGCGGCCAGGAAGTGGGCGCCTCGCCGCTGGTAACGGCTTCATGCGGCAGGCCCATCGATGCATGGCTGCAGAAATCGGTGAAGTAATTCCCAGATGGTCGGAGGAGATGGTGGTGACGATGCCGTCGCCGGTGGTTGTGGCCAGAAAAAGGTTGCTTTGCGTTGGTAGTGGCTTGAAGGGGAAATACATCGAATGAAGTGCTCGCGGACGACGGAGGTGGAGCTCAGGTGAAAGGTGGAGCTCTGATGAATGTGGAGCTCTGGTGGCGAAGCTCAGGCGTCTACAGGTGACCACGAACCTCCGTGCAGGAGGAGCTATGGTCGCGAAGCGCAGGTGACGACGAAGCTCTGTTGAAGATGGAGTTCTGAAAAAGGTGCAACTCTGGTCGCGATGCTCGGGTGACGACTGAGCTCTGGTGGAAGGTGGAACTCCGGTTAAGGTATAGCTCTAGTCGCGAAGCTCTGGTGACGACGAAGCTCTGGAGACGATGGTCTTGGAATTGTAGCAACAGGTATTGGCGAGAAAAACCGTAGCTGGAAGAGCTGTCAACAGTTTCCAGCGGGGGCTGTGGAGCGATGACAGACTGTGAATATAATGGCCTTACGAAGGATGAGTAGGTGTTTAAAGGAGTGCGCCAATGGTGGGCGCTGGGGAGAACGAAGGACGGCCTGAACGCCGATCCAGGAGGACCACCAGCGTCCTTGGCCCCTTTCTCAGAGCTGGCTAGCGAACAGGAGGCGATGTTATGGGCTTAAATACACCCGACGGTGGTTTTGGGGCGGAGAAGGGGTGGACGGATTTTTTTAATGCTCCGCAACGGTTAGTTGCCGAAGGTATTTTCAGCAAAACATGGTGGTGGATGGGGCAGGAGGAAGGGGGCTCGAACCCAACCAAGTCAATGCCTAACAGAAGAGGTGCACATTTTGGGCGTCGCGGGTGGATGAGGGCGGGTGGTGATGGTGGGTCGAAAGGGAGGGGGAACTAGTCCACCCAAAACGATACCCGGGATGGGATGCGCACATCGTTCGACGTAGGGAGCGAAGAGGCCGTGGAATGGCCCGAACTCTGGCTATAAAGGTCCTATACGTACCAGGCTCGGGAGGTTCAAGAGCCCGAGGAAGCAAATTACAAACTCGGTAAAAGGGGAGCGGTGGAATGGTAGAGGTGGGTCGGAGGGTAGAGGGAGCGAGCCCACCCATACTGATACTCGGTTCGAAACGCTCCATGTCCGGATGAATAATTTACTCCAACTCAGAAGATGGGAGTGGCGGTATGTGGTGGTGGGTTGGAAGGGACGGGGGAACAAGCCCACCCAAGCCGATGCCCGGCTCGGAGCGTTCATAACCGGAAAGGAACAAAACCACAGGTTCTCATGGTACATCATTAGAAATGTTAGGGTATGGGGGTGGCGACAGTGGCGTCAAAGACGTGCCTTCGGTGACGGGTAGCGGTTGCCTAGGTTCAGGTGGTAAACCTACAGCAGTGTTGTTAAGACAAAGGGGAGTGGCGGTATTGGTGTCGCTGACGTGTCGTCAGGGACGGATGGGGATCCGCGAATGTTGGGTTGGAGGGGAACTGTTCAGTGTTCACTGGCAACGGGAACATAATCAGTCGGTGGTTGTACAAGAAGGGCACGTACGGCAAGAAAAAAATAATCTACCGGGGAATAGAATGTTGTGGTGGCGAACCAAGTTAGATATGAGAAAGGCGGTGTAGAAGAAAGCATCGACGCGAGAACGCCGGTGAACCGTGGTTGGGAGTGTCGTCCATAGTTGTGTGGTCGAGGAAGGCTGAATAGCCGTTTGGGGTTTGGGTCCGGTTAGTGAGAGTTAGCTAAAGAGCTGGGTCGGGAATGATGAACCGTGGGTTCGTTGTGATAAAGGAAGACGAAAACATTGATGTTGACGTGGGTACGCTGGTGGGTAAACTGAAAAGCTGACCGAAAGGTACCGTTGGTGGCCTAGTATATGTGGGATGGTTCGGGCCAGTGTAGCCGTGAAAAGGGGGCCTTAGGGCCTCTAACGTTTGTCGAAAGAAGAACAAACAAGAATGTGATAAAGAGGGCGGCTGCCATCTCTAGATCGTCGGCGGTGTCGAGGATAGATCGGTGACGATGTCGAGGAAGCCAACCCAATCGGATGGAGGGAATGGTTGCTATCTTCGAGTCCGTAGGGAACATCGCCAGGCGGTAACCTTGGGCGTGAAAAACGGGACCGGAGAACATTGGCTCTGTTGGATCGCGTGTGGTCGAAAGCGTTCAGGCGGTCGTCCGTGGTTTCGGCGGGATCGGCGGAGACCGGAGCAAGGAGGCTCTTAGGTAACACGTCGGGGTAGAGAAGGCATGGGCGGTTCGACATGTGCGCCCCGGCGACAATGGAAGCGGCCGGGACAGACGTGCTCCGTGTTAAATTGTCGCCTTGAAGGGGGGGGCGCGGTAGAGTTGTTCTGTCACGTTGAAAAGCAACGGAACGAGGTCGGTAGTTGGAGGGGTTTAGTGAAAAATGCCGAGACCGAGAGGAGATGACTCCTTAGAAACGCGGCGGGTTAGAGGGGAAAAGCGGCTGCCAACCGAATATAGCTGTTGTTGTTTCTGCCTATGGATGGGATTGCCAGTCTCGAGTATACTGTTGCCGAAGCTAGAGATACGAACTAGGAGGGCGGTGGTAGATGTCGAGGGTCGTTGGGTGGTGGAACGGGAATATTTTCTGGTGTGTGTCGGCCTCGAAATCATTGTCCCAGGTAGATAACACAGGGGGATCTCGGCCTTTGCCGGTCTCGGAACCAACGTCCATGGCTGGTCGTTACCGGTATCTGGTCGAAGCCGGGTGAGCTGCGGGGTCGTGGTGTCGCTCAAAACGTTGTTCTCGGGCGATGCCGGAAACTACTCCAAATGTTGATACAAAAACACCGTCGAAGAAGAATTCCAACGGGTATTACTGCTAAAAGTTGAACATCCCAGAAGGGGTAGTTCCTCGTAGGCTGGCTGCGGTGATTCGCCAAGCAGTGGTCAGTTGCAGCTATCTGTAGGACTGTCCAATGGCGATGGCGAGGGTGCAGCTGGCTGATCTAGAGAAGAGAGCCGGCTGGGTCCACGTGATCGCAAAAGGGAGTCTCGGTATTGCACCACCCAGGTTCTGGGAGGGTCTCCATGGGTGGCGTTTAAAAGAACGGATCGAAGATACCCTGGGAGTCCTGCCTCCAAGTGATGGAGAAGAACATAACTGGCAATGAAACGCCGTACGTGTGGTCCGTGTCCACGCAATGCACGAGGAATGCGAGAAAGATGGCGCAGTGGGCTCGTGAGTCTTCTGTCATCATGACGGAGCTGTCCCATGGGCCCAGGGGCAGCGGTACTGTCGAAACCTTGGCAGCGAGTGGGAACCCGTCGTGCGCGTGTTCACCTCTGGCACTTGGAAAACGAGCACGTTCTAGGACGAGCGCGGGTGGAGCCGCCGATAAATAGGCGAGGCGGGCTCAGGATGCGATGGTCCGGAATTGGCAGCATAAGTTTCGTGCTGAAGTCCGGAACCGATTGTTGCCGTAGACTTCGGCAAGTACTGTTGCCCATTGGTGGAAGATGTCGCGTGGAGCCTCCCGATTAGGCTCGACGTCCTGGCCTCCTCGCACCCACACCTTAAACCCATCGCTAGAACAAGGGTATCAGGCTTGGACAAGCAATATCACATGTATGGGGCTGGGCCGGGGGGGTAGATATATTGGGAAGCGGGAGCGTGGGTGGAGCTAGCTCTTTTTAAGGTGCAGCTGGACCCTCGTCTCGCAATTAGATGGCCTGGCGCTGGTAGTGCTGTATCGGTTGATCAGCGTGTAGCGTTCAGGGTTGTGTGCCGTAATGGTTATCGGTCGGCCACGCTATTGCTGTCGATGCTGTCGTTGTTGTCGCAGCAGGTTCCGAGAAAGAAAGGCTTTCATGACTCTTTCGACCCAAACAATAGTTGCCTCGGCATTTATAACGAGCGGCATTGGTTTTCGCGGGCTATTGCCGGGTGATAGCGCCGGGTGTACGGTCCGCACGTTTCCGCAAATACCGAAAGGAAAAAACCAATACCCTGAAGCATGCCCATTTCTGGGTTGAGCGCACCAGAGACGAAGCGGTGCTGCTACTGTGGGAGAGTATAGCTGGCACGATGCAGGCGTCAGAAAAATCGCCCGAAAGCCAGCGGAGAGGTACTCGATGGCCAGGTGGTTGAGAATGATACTCGTCGCAGGTTGTTTCCCGTATCGCAAAGTGTAGTGGTTGCGAGCCACCACTTTTTGCGGTCCGTGAGACAAACGCAGGCGTCGTGGGCGCCACAATTCGAGTGGTCGCGACCGCCGTCGCGGCCACTGCAGATAGGATGGCGTCTGCGTCGTTGGGGGATTTTGCTGTCGCCGCTACTGCGATCATTATCGGTGATTTAGGTGGTAGACCGGAGAAGAACGGTGGCGTAGGTGGTTGTCGAGGAAGAACGTTGGTCTTGACCCGAGCGGTAGGAGATGGGGGGGGGGGTGCGTGCGGCGTTCTTGGGGGCTGGTTGCCGAGGAGACGCGTTGATTTGTATGAAGTGCGTTCACGGGTGGTGAGTGCTGGGGCTTGGGGGGTGTAGGGAAAAGCGGCAGTAAAGTTGGCGGGCAGCTCTGTCGCCATTTTGACAACTGTAGTAGCGGCGGGAGTGGGTTGGAATTTCAAGCAAAACGTCCGAACAGGTAGTGGCGTAAGATGGCGGCGGAGATTGGATTGACACGATAGTCGTTTGTACAACTGCATCAGCGGCGGAACTGGGCCGGAATTTCAAGGAAGAAAACCCGACCAGGCAGATTTCCGCAGGCGGAGCGTCTATAGATGCCGACATGAGTCGAGTTTGGGTAGGTACGACCTGGCCAATAACCCCAAAACATATCATACCGCTGACAGGGGTGTCATTGGGTGCCATCCGGTCGAGACCGTAGGCGCGCCGTATGCAGTTATGCGCGAGTACCAGCTAACGATAGCGGGGGCGACTGGGCGCACGGGGATAAGCGCAGTGATGGGCGGGCGATTTTGAACCGTTGTGGTGCTAGACGCGGCCGCGTGTTGTGGGTGGCTATTGGAGCGGGGATGGGATGTGAGCCGCACCGCGTCGGTTGGGACGGTAGTCGTAGCTCAGATTGGGGGGTGCAAGAGACGGTTAACCTCGAGTGCACGAGCTGGTGGGGCACAAAGGGCTGTAGTCGCGGTGGCATACTATTCAATAACCACCGCGGCAATGGCGTAATGGATGCCGTTGCGGCGACACACTCCGTGGTAGTCGTCGCTGAATCTGCGGCGTTGTTGAGATCCCCCACGGGTAAATATAAAATCTCATGGCCTCAGGCACTAAACAAAAATCGCAGTCGCATAAGTTGGGCGTCTCTCGTATAGGGATCCGCCCTCCGAGTCACGGCGTATAAGGTGGCCGTTCCAAACGTCGAGGGATCCGTTGTGGCTTCATGGGTCGGGATCGGTGGCGGCGGTGGAAATGCCGTCAACGACGCCGGCCGAACAAATGCGCTCCGGGCATTATTTCGATATAATTAAACAGAATGACAAAATCCTTCGACGTAGGTGTACCGCCGATGGCTACAGCAAAAGAAGAACGCGAAACATACTGTTTATTCTGAGGGTTGAGGGGTTGGATCCTGGTTGGTGCGGAATTTACCGCGAGGGTTGGGGGTGGGTCCTTGTTTGTCTTTAATGGATAGAGAATATGGAGATTTGGTATCGCACGCACCGGAGTAGAGAGGTGGCATGCAGTACAAGTATTTTTCGAACATCACAAAGACGACCGGCAGGTGATGTACGCTTGTATATATTGCCGGGGGGGAGAGCGTGGTGCTCGGGAGATAGTGAGAAACACCGGTTTATCCAGTCGAAAATAAACAAAATCAGACCTTACAACACGGAATACATGTGTACTTCTTGTACCCGTCGATTACCTAAGCTATATTTGACTTTTTCCAAATTGAAAACTCGGGCGCGAAAATAACGGCGTACTTCTGGGGTGCACTGTTTCAAAGTTACTGGGGGGGCTCCGTGTATCACGCGTAATATACTCGTGAAAAATTGAGGTAGATGGCACTAGGAGCGCGACGTACTCGGGATGCTGTTTTACTCAATTGTATTCTTGCTCAACCATGATCCTAATATAATTTGGGTCATTTCAATGCTGCATCAGGTCGGGGGTGCGTAACAGCTAAAACGGCAGCCTCGTAAGGATACTCGTAGCTCAAACACGCGTGGGCTATTAAGCGTATAGTCGAGGCTTATGGCAGGTTGAGCCTTCACTGTCACAGAAGTTTTCCGAGTAGAACAATGCACGGGGAGAGGGTCATATAAAATGTTATCATATTACCGAGATGATATTGTGGGATGCATGACGTGTTATAACGTCGTTCGCGTATTCCAGGGTCGAAATTCCCCCCCAAAAAAATGCACCGTAACAAAGCAATCATTGTCAATTGCGTAAGTCACGATTTTTTTTGCAGCCCGTGTTGGCGCTCGAGATAAGGCGATCATGGTTGATTGACCATTTTTGATCGTATATTGCACGACGAGATGCGCACAAGCGTAATGAAGCCGAATCGATATCATGCATTTAACAGCCGAAATGAACGCCGTCAAACCATAAAAGCCCAGGAGAAGAAAACATGGTGGAAAGTCATAAATATCAAAAGGCGCACAGCCTATCACCATAGTGTAACAACCAGTAAACACAAATATTAATGGTAACGTTGGCAGCGAAAAAAAACAAGCTGCTCTCTACCACCACGAAAAAAACAGTGTAATAATATTATAAAAATTAAAATACACTCCAGCTGTGAGATCGAACATTTTGTCGAAACTCATCTTTGCAAGCTGTGTGTGATACTCCGATCGCGCGTATTACGGGTTGTGTGTCCTCATGAAGGATATAGGTCGGCGACTCCCCATGCAACTACAGTGTAGCTACCAGGGTCAACAGGGTGATGATAGGCAGTCTGTGCGCGGAAACTGTAAAACCTGTTTCTGAGGGGGACAAAATCTGACAGCTGTGGAAGGAAATTCATCAGTTTATCAAGTGAATCCTGTAAGTCGAATATCCGGTGAGGGGAGGGCGGAGTTTTAAAGGGCGTGGGGGCCTGATTTTGATCAAAAGGGGGGCGGGAGGGGGGGGGAAGGGGGGAAGGGCACGGGTGGGGCAGGTCTATTTGTGCGTGTAAACTATACATATTTCTTGTGGGGGAGGGGGAATGTGGCGGGGGGGGGGGAGGGCTTTATATGAAACAGCTGATCCAGGATTTTGAGGAGCGGTGTTATTCCCTATGCCCAATGTAATAGTACCCAGCTGTTTTCTTTCCCTTAATTTTCTTCTGCGCACGCTGATTCGAATACGCTATATAATGAAAGGGGAATCGCCGACCTATATTCTTAATGAGGACACACAACTCGTAATACGCGCGATCGGAGTATCACACACAGCTTGCAAAGATGAGTTTCGACGAAATCTTCGATCTCACAGCTGGAGCGTATTTTCATTTTTTATTATATTTCCAACCATGGTACGCCGTTTCTGCAGGGGGCTAGTAGCATGGGATCCACGGAAACGTTCCGGACATCGCAGAACGTTCTGAGTGATGGTGTGGGCACCAGACACGTGTCACGTCGATATGTACGATAGGTCCAAACACTTCTAACAAAAAACAGAAAGGCCACTAAGGACAAGTGTTGTACCGTTTTCGACACCAGTGATACGCAGCTATTAAAAAAAAAAACGATAGAGTGCATGAGGAAAAACAAAACAGATACCAGGTAGTGCTGGTATACAGGAGAGCGCGTATGTTATAGCAATGTGAGACAACAACAACAACGGCACACAAGGACGCTTGGCACTTACTGCTGTAGGTTTGGTCCTGATAGTGGTATGGTACTTATGGGTGTCCATCTCACACACGCGATGCTTCAACAGTTCGTGTAAAAAGGCATAATGAAATGTTTCAAAACTTTCATTAAAGCCAGATAGAAGCTTGCCATGTTGTTGTCGTTCTCACATTAACTCGCATAGTCAAGCCCGTCGTCACAGGACAGGCTCCAGTCACTCTGGAGATGAGAAATGCCCCAGGGAAGAGCACAAGCAAACCGAAGGTGGTACACGCATATATTACATCTGACGCAATTCATGCCTCCACCAGAAACACATACGAGTAAAATCGGGAGTCAGCCTAAGATGTGCCAGGTCCATACTGGTGCATACGTCTCACTACTCGCGCCTGGAAAAACAGACTATACCGCTTGCCACCCAAAAAGACAACAACGTATATACTTCCAAATTGTGTATTTCACTACGGATACGCACGACAGACGCAAGTCAATTGGAATAATGAAGCAAAAAAAATATATATATATACAGGAAAGGAAAGAAAAGACAAAGAAGGAAAAAAACGGAAAACGAAAGGAAAGAAGAGAAAAGAAAAGACAGCATATTTAGACGAGACGAGACGAGGAAGCAAAGTAAGGAAAAAAGAAGATAAAAAGTCATACTAGCAGGCCATAGGAACTGACTAAAGACGGCATTGGGCTCATAGAGGGTATCAAGTTTATCATCAATGGTGTTGGAGATAGAACGGGACATGGCGAAGAAGTCAGGGTGCCCTTACACTATCTCGTGACGGCCATTGGAAGGCCTACAAATTTTAGACGATGATTGCCAAACCCAGATTTCAGTCTCTTGGGCATGACGCCCCCCCTTCCACTTCCCCCCATTTCCCCCCCCCCCCTCTCCCCCCCGCCTCCTCCCCCTTCCCTCCCCCTCCCCCGATCACCCCTTCTCCGCCCCCCCCCTCCCCCCCCCCCCCCTCCCTCCCTCCCCCCTCCCCCCCCCTCCCCCGCCCCCCCCCTTTACCACCTCCACCCTGCCCCCCCTCCCCCTTCCCCCCTTCCTCCCTCCATCCCTCCCCCCTCCCCCTCTCCCCCCTCCCCCCCTCCCCCACCCCCCCCAATCCTCCCTCCATCCCTCCCCCCTCCCCCCCTCTCCCCCTCCCCCCCTCCCCCCTCCCCTGGTCCCCTCTACCCCCCTACACCCTCCCCCCCTATCCCCTCCCCCCATCCCCCCTCCCCCCTCCCCCCCTCCCCCCTCACCCCTTCCCCCTTCCCCCCTCCCCCTTCCCCCCTCCCATCCTTCCCCCTCCCCCCCTCCCCCCTCCCATCCTCCCCCCTCCCCCCCTTCCCCCTCCCCCGGTCCGCTTTAAGATGCCGGCACTGCCACAGCCTTTGCGCGTCGCTTTGCAGCTTTTCGTCTTTCCCTTTCACGCCAATTGCGAATGAACAAGTCGGCTCTTTCCTCTGCTCGTCGACAACATCTGCTGGCATTCTGAGTAGCCTTTCGCCACCCTTCAAATTTCATTCCAAAGACCGATATATGCTGCTTCAGATGAGACATCCAGTCCTTCTCTTTCCTCTTGAGTAGCCCTTACCCCCAACAAACTCCACAATTATCACCTCCTGCGGCAGACGCTCCTTCCTTGCTACGAATCCGGGAAATAATATCCTCCGTTTGCGCGCTATCGCCTCTATGCTTTCGGAAGCTGTTTTGGCAAGCGCGTCGTCGTACGATGGGGTGTGATCGTCACGTTTCCGTTTCCGCCATCCGAGGCATCGGAGGAGCATGGGGTGGTGAACCCGTCGCAGACTGTCATAGCCAGGCTTGTTCGGACTCCACGTCATGCAACCTTAAAGCAGTGTCTCGACCATCTCAGCTGTGAGCAATCTTTCCTTCAACCGTAAGCGCACACCCGGGCGATTATAGATTTCCATCTTGTACCGCTGGAAGCACGCCCAGGCTCTCTGAAGACGTCGCGTTGTTTCAATGCTAAGGTCTCTGTCCGCGGTGATAGCCCCGCCCAAGTACACAAACTCGATTGTTTGTTTGTATACCTGGCCGGCTGCATTGATTGTGAAGGACACCTTCCGCCCGCCATTGGTTTCCAGGCCCATTATCTCTGTTTTTGCCTCTGAGACCGTAAGCCCGAAGGACGAGCACGCAGTCACGATCACCGTCATCATCCTAACCAGCCCTTCTGATGATCGCGATACGATGCCCGCATTGTCCGCTCTTACAGCATACTCCGCAATCTCTGCACCCCCTCCCCCTCCTTCCCCCTCCGCCAGTCGACTTTGCTTGTTCGTGAATTGCTCTTTTTCTCGCGTTTGTCCTTTCGTTGGAGCTGCATCATGTTGTCCATGATGAGTGCATCAGCGAGGAAGCGTTTCTCGACCACACTCAGTACCGCCATGGAAAACATGTAAACATGCGTGGCGCGAGCACGCATCCTTGCCTGAGACCTTGCCCCATGTCAAACGTATCCGAGCACTGTCCATCACCCAACCGCTCGCATGCTTGCATGCCGTCGTGGACTTGGAGGATGATGGCAAGCATTCTCGGTAGCACGCCAAAACGAGCAAGGACATCTCACATAAGTGTCCGGTCACTGGATTCATGTGTTTTAGCACGTTCGGTAAAGCACAAGTACAAGGGGGTGTCTTTTTTCGGCGCCAGTTCCTGCAGTCGTCGTTCTACGAACATCATTTTAACCGTCGAGCGTTGGGCTCTAAACCCACACCATTCCTCTGGAAGAATGTTTTCACGTTTGCAATAATCACTTAGGCGACCCGCAATGACTTCTAAAAGTACTTTGCCGGCGTGAGTCTCGAGGGAAATGCCACGATAATTGCAACACTCAGTCCGATATATCTCTTGGGAAGCACATTAATCGTTGCATCTTTTCATTGTTGCGGCACGCCACTTCCCCTCCACACAGAGACGATGACATCGTTGAACTTTCCGAGAGTGTTGAATTCTCCTTCGTCGGCCAAACATTCAGAAGCTCGGCCGGGAGACCATCGGCCCCAACCGCCTGTTCGCAAACGCACGGATCGCCTCCTCTACTTCGTACCTTAACGGAACATGGTCCAGTCCTCTGCACGGGGGCCACTGCTTAAGCTCGTCTACAATGCTCATGTCAATATTCGACGATTTGGTGTTAAGTAGTTCATGAAACCACCTTACCCACCGCGCGCGGATGAGGGCATTATCCCGCAGCAATCAACGTTCTTCGTCTTCGATGTACTGCGAGTTGAACGTCCTCTTCCCTTCCACATCCATCCCCTGGAGGTGTTTGTAGAAACCAAAAAGATAATTTTCTTGGATACGCGCTTTGAGTTGTCTAACGTAATCATCGAAAATCCTCTGTACAGCTTCCGCCCGTGTCCGTTTCAGCTGATTGATGGTCGCCTTCAATGCTAGCCGTAGCTCACGATCGTTTCGAGCCTAACGGACCCGTTTCCTCGCGTCTTCCCTATCCTGCCACCGTGCGTTCATATCCGCTTTCGTCTCCTCGGTCGCACCCCAGCCCTTCGGTACTTGGTTGCGCCGAATAGGGGCCGCTGTATCGTCTGCATTCGACAGTAGCGTCTCGGTCAGTAATGAGGTCATGTCATCAACGCTTCCGGCATTAGTACCGGGTATCGGGGAGGCAAGCTTGGCTTGTATCGCTTTTTGAAATGTCATCTGGAGTTGCGGATGTGCCGTTAATCTCGGTAGATTAATAGCGCGCCGGGTTTGATGACTCGCTTTGGGCGATTTAATACGATGCGGCCCATAATGCGAATATTTTCGATTACGAGGTTGTGGGCCGACTCAGCGTTCTCCCTTGGCGGGGTTCGCGCAGTTACATTACGTACCAATCGTCTATACACTTGCCGTGTCAGTATGTAGTCAAGCCCGTACTGGGCCTTTCCTCGGTTAGGACTCTGAAGCGTGTACGATATACCACGAGCAGGTATAGCAAAGTACGTGCTGAGGAGGGCGAGTTTGTCATCAGGTGCGTGAATCAATAGTCTCCTTCCGTTGTCGTTCAGCTCGTCACGTCCGTATGCACCTAATACCTTGCTGTCGGTCCACCCGACCCCTCTCATGCCCCTGTTCGAGCATTTGCGTGCATCAGGAAAAGGAGGTGGTCCGTACTGGGTACCCCCTTGACACCTCGTCTATTGAACTCCAAAAGTATTCTCTTTCGCTGGTGCTCTTGCCAAGAGTGGAGGCATAGCCTCCAATGAAACCTTCATCAATCTAGCACTGATGCACTCAACCGCAACACCTCTCTTATCCATCCCTGCCACGATAGACTCTCTACCAGCTCAGCCTACCCCGTGGTTCCCCATATTTTCGTGCTTTCCTGCGTCTGCTCCTGAGCAAAACACAACATACCCCACCGCCGTAAAAGCACTTTGTCCATTGCGCCGCACCTCCTGCAACCCTATGATATCACAACCTGCGTCCTCGCACGTCTTCAGTATCACCTCGCCGTGGACTATGCCGTTCGTGCTCTCAAAAGCAAGGATGCGAACGTTGTACGTACCCACGACGAGTTCCCTTGCTCTCGACTTAGCCCTTGCATCTATGCGACGTTTCTGAGCAGACCTTCGAGTCCTCCTGCGTCTCCTTCTCTTCTTCCAAGCATCAGATTTCCTTCCTTTCACCCTCGGTTTTTCCCAGACAGAGTATTGCCCCCTCTCCGTCTTCCATCGCCCAGCCCGGTTCTTGCATAAGTGCCAACCTGAAGGGGGCAGCAGTCCCGACACGCCACGTCCATCTCTTTCCCGACTTTGGTGCTTACTCACGTGGTTTGATCCTCTCGTTTTTTGTTCGATACAAACTCCACGCTTTCCGCGGCGGTGATGAGACACTGCGTCCGCAGGGAAGGCTCCTGGGTCTAAAAATTCAGCGAGGAACTTTTTTGCCTTGTCGCTGGCTGTCACCGGCGGCCCGCACTTTAGTTCAACGCACGAGTACGGTCGACGCCACACCCACCCTCAGGGGCTCTGGCACGTTTTAGAGAAGCTTCAGACCCGAGCACCACCCCGGCCGGGGAGCAGCCGAGGGGGGGCATTATGAACACTAGTGATAGTCGCGACCTGCACTACTGCTCACTGAACGAGCCAACACAGTAGTACAGCTAGGCATCGTGCACTGCTGGTGGCGGGTCTATACGAGTAGATCGGCCGTACTATGTGCGAACACATGTAATGGTGGATTGTTTCATAGGTCAGAAGCAATGCCGGAAAGGTTACATCACATTGCGTGCTGGTACCTGGTAAAAATATGCCAAGAAACCAGACCAAAACATGGTTCAGCTGAAAACGAAACCCCCAAAAAATATAGTTCGGGTAAAACGGCTACGATCGTCCTTTGTTGTAGTACGAGGATACCCATATTATAATCACGCACCGTCAATAGTACAACATAAGCAGAAATGCTACGGTATGACTAAAAGCAGGAGATAGAACAAGAGCGAGTTATTGCGTTCACCCGAAGCACGCAACTCGTACTCGGGGGGGGTATGGTAGAGCAATCTAAAGCAAATACCCCAATTTCGCAGAGACACGGTACAGTAGTAGGTTGTGGTGGAACGGAGCCGGCCACTCGAATTAGTCGATGCAAATAGCTCACAGGCTTGTTTCCAACTGCGAATTTTTCCACAAGGTGTTGTTAAATTGGCGGAGTATTGTGACGGACAGGACTCCCAACACGGGCACAAACCACTTGGAATTGGACTGCGAACGTTTTTGGCGTTGGAAAATAAGAGGTAAGGACAAATGTATATAGCATTAACTCAAATATAGGGCAGATCTTTCTTTGTTCGATTGTCACAGTAGTATGCCACGACGAGAGAGCACGGGGAGACAATATATCGAAAAGCTGCTGCCGCAAAGCCGCGATAGCTGCAGACCCAACGTGCTGGTCACAAAGCGGAGGCCCGAATCGGCCAGTGGTTCATGGATAAGAGACAAAAGGATGACCAAGCTCGATAGTGAGAAAAAAAATGTATGTTTAAAGGCGGAGGGAAAAAGAACAACGAAAAAATACCTGCAAAAAACGGAAAAAAAAAGTAAATGCAAAACTATGCAAGGCGAAAAGAGCTTGCCTTGGGGATAGAAGAGCAACGGGGAGGGTAGGAGGTCGCGCAAGTCCAAGGCCGACACGTTCACTGCTCCGACGACGCCAATTGTAGTGGCACTCCGAGAGGGGGATGCATGGTTGGTCGGTGTTGGGAAGCGTGCTCCTCATGGGTTCCAGTGTCTTGTTGGTCTCTCCTCATGGCTCGCTGGATAGACTCAAAACCATATAGATCATTTCCTCTACATGGAACTCTTAAAGACAGACAAAACAAGACAAGACAGAGTAGGGTGCGATAGAGCAGGTATAGCAAGGTCGCCGACGGGGAATCTGCCAACATTGGCCGGAAGGAATTGCCTGTCAACATAAAAAACGCCTGCAGAACCTACTCTACAGAACCAGATTTCCATTTGAAAAAAACACGAAGAACACCTGCCCGTACACTCTACCCACAGAGCTAACACACGTAGCAGCAAGTAGCAGCACGTATCAGCGGACCCGCAGTGGTTACCCCCAAGGTATCCACGGAGCTGAGGACGGCCAGCAGCATAGACGCTGCAGCAAGTGCTGCTGCTAGTCGAGCGAGCTCGGATTCCTTGCCGCCTTGCGAGACGGACGAACGTGGTGCACCGGTGACCTCCTCGCTAGGCACAGCGTGGAGTGCAGTCTCGGATGAAAGACATGCAGCAACGATCTCGCCAGGCTTGACGTGGAGTAACGAGGAGCCTATGGTGGTAGATGACGAGGCAGCTCCTTACAACAGCAACTCAGCAGCAAGAAGAGGCGAGGACAGCACCAACGGCGGAAGACACGAAGATGACGACGAGGACGCGACTGCCTCGCATGCATCTCCCCAAGACAACGTGCCGGCAGTCGAGTTCGATAGATCCGAAGGTGAGATGATAGTTTATCACATGAGTAGTTTATCACATGCTGACAGTCTTAAAGGAGTGACGCAGTTTTGGTGAGTCGCGGGTCGCATGTGGTGTCCGCTCGGGAAATACAGCGTCGCTATAAACAGTAGTACGCGCTTGCTGCATGATACCAACGGAGAAGGCATAAAACGATGCGCGATGCGATACGGTACTTCTGTTTGTTTCATTTTCCTATTGCCGACGAAGTTTGGGTACAAGTAGGCTTAACTAGGCTTCCATCGGCCCTCTCCTCTGGCTTGCAATAGTATTGCCCCCCTCCTTCCGGTTGTTTTTGCCATGTACAGCGGGGATGTCGCAGCTAAGGGCGGAGATTTTGAAGATGTCGTTCCTCCGCCTTGAAGGCGAAGCGGAGCAGGACTTTGACGAGGCGATATGGGACAACGCCGTCGATATGGTCGTCGGGTACGTCGGCCACGGATGCCACCTGAAACGCCGAAACGAAGTGAACGTAGGATTGAAAAGTTTGAGAACTGCTGCGGCATTTGGTCCTTGCTTGCGCACTGGTCACGCGGCCCGTCCTGCCCTTCAGTGAAGAATGGAACGCGCATGCCACATGTACCCACCGCCACCATGGACACGCACCTTGCTGTCGACCATCGCATGTCGCCCACCATTGACTTCCGATCGGAAATCCCGCCTCCAGAATTCGTTCCCTCTGTCGTCCCTCACTCTAGAGCGCCGAAGCAAATCGGCTCAACAAAAACAGGTGGAGGACCGTCCACATCGTTCGCGAAGAAGGCGGGACGCCAGAAAAACGGGGTCTTACGGGCCCAGCAAACGCTCCCGAGGAGTAAACGACCAAGCACTACAACAAAGAAGGTGTTGTTCAGAAGAACTGAAATGATTCCTGTTGAGCAGCCCCACAGCAGTAAATTGTACTCCGTATCTGATATCTTCGTGATGCTCTCTAGATAAGTCGATTTGAGAAGTACGCAGCCTTGCCGCCTCTGTCTTTTTCCTTGATCTGTTCGACGATAGACGGCAAAACATCGTCTGCGCTGCACCAATATATTTCAGTACATGATGTTGTCTGCACTTGCATGTCATGAAAACCAGAACTCCTACTGCTGTTGTGGTATGCCAAAATTGCTGTAGCCCGCGGAGAAGCGTATGTACGTACCTTTGCGTACGCGTTGATGTATAAAGCAGTGGTAATCGAGTGGTCTAAGTTTTTTTGTTCATTGTTAGATGGACCAGACGCGCTGGCATCTTTTCATCGCCAAAGTACGACCGTATCGGCGTGGGTCTCTCTGCAATTCGTACAGAAATCTACATTCCTCGTGGATTTGTGCAACGGAAGGTTTCTTCTCCATCCATTGTAAGATGATGTTCTTCGCTAATGTAGTCGTACCGGCTTCACGGCAGGCACCCGTCCTCGCTGTTGTATTTCTGTATATCGCGCCCCCGAAAGACGTGCATGGTATTGATGCCAAATCTACCAGAAGACATGATGTCCGTTTGCGTTATTTAAAGACACCGACGCTGCCCGTGTCCTGACAGATTGTGAACCTCCCGCCCAACGCCATGATTGCGCATCTTGCCCAATGTACATTGTGCAGAATCTAGCTTGGTTGCGGCTTTCTGGTGGTGTTCAACTGGTCAGGAATCGCTGACGGTCCTACCCTTTCGACGTTGAGTCCACTTGCCCAGATAGAGTTGGCGTATCGGCGACCGCTGTACACTAGTAGTGGTGACGGGTGTGCTTAGATGACCGCAACCAGCGCCCGTTGGGTCGCTCGTGGTAAAGGTGTAGGAGCGCAGTTTGCTGAGACCAAATTGTTTTTACCCTATACGCCTTTCATTCTCACCTTGGTTCTGTCGCCCATCCATTCGCCTTTCGTTGCGGACCATGGATCTATCGCTTGTTCAATCCCAACGGCTCAGGCCTCCTTGTGTCCCCACCACAACATAGACTCAGAGAACGGCAGCGTGGAGCACGAGCCCCCACGAAGGATGGACAATGAGGTGACACACGAGATGGTTTACGAGCAGGGGGATATGATTCGTCTGCTGCAATTTCAAACTGAACGACACGAAGGCTATTGACAGGACTGTTGAGCGCGATGGGTTGATTCTGGGACCGAGCGGGAACCAGCAGGTGAGTGAGTGAGGATAATAGACCCGACATAGCACGTACTATTGTTTCGCGGCGTGGAGGTATTACGTTCGGATCCCAGCGGTATTCCGTGTAGGGACTTCTTGTTTGGTCACCCTCGATTTGCGCGTACGTGTGATATCAGCACAAGTAGGGGTGTTATGGTCATGATCGCTCCGTCACCGTGTTCCCTCGGCCCGGCACTGCGTGTATTCACGCCGTAAATAAGAACCATGAGAGCGCGATTTCGACAAAAACAATCCAAAGCCCTTGGAGGGGCAAACGACGAGAATGATGGCTTCAGCTGAAACGTTGCTGGATGAGGTTCACCCTGGACGACAAGGGACGCATCAACCGCGTCGCCTGTGCGCTCGAAGCGCAGAGGACGACGGCACTGCGGGTCTACCCGCTCATCACTCAGGACAAAACATTAAACACCAACAAGTGAGAGGGGATTTCGCGTGCGAAGTTCCGAGACGTCTCGGTTATTTAACCTGTTTGATTTAAGCATTTCCGTACAAAAAGAAAGCATCGCTCTCCAACCGTCTTGTGAATGTTTTCGTCATGATCTTCGCGTGTCCATTGTGCCCTCAATTTATTGGTTATTCTCCAATCAGATACAGGCATCATCTGGCACTGATCGTGGTTGTGGACAAGGAGAACTACACCCACATCGCGATGCACCTACTTCTTGCCAACGAGTGGTCGGAGGACTGTGACTCCCTCTTCCGAGTCTTCAGGGAACTGATCGAGCGAGCGCAACCACAGGTGAGCCAAGTATCCATGTGCAGCATACACCGTGGGACTCGAGGACCGCAGGAGATTCTATGGTTGTGTTGCCCCCAGGAGGACGTTGGTCGCTGTGAACGTGGTCAGTGATACTGTACTCGGATACCGTGTAATGCATGTCTCTCACATCGTGTCGCTTTCTTGGCCGTAATGGGCGTCATTCGCACTCGTGGCGATTTGTAGGCGATCTAAACTGATGCTGATCCAGCTGCAATGGCGGCAGTCTAGAGGGAGTCCCCGTGGTCGCGGCACCAGCTGTGCCTGTTCCACATGGACTATAACGTTAGGGAGCATGGCAAAGTTCTTGGGGAGGGTGTCCTTGCCGGCGTGATTCGAATGTTCCACAAGGAAGCATTCGCTCTTACCGAGGAGGTCAGTTGGGAACCGTGATGCGAAAGTGACTTACTGTTGTCTTGTATGTGAGACCACGCAAGGGCTATAGGGTTGCCATGAGGTTGTAACAATCAGGTGCCTTGTGGACAATGTTTGGGCATTGGGTTGTCTAGGTGGGTATTGCGGGTGCAGGCGGCTGTGTGTCCTTGCGCTCTCGTGGAACCTGAGGATGTATGGTTTGGAATGTCCTACGTTTAATCCCCTCCAACCCATGCCTGATTTTTTCGACCCTTCCACCGTCTCCCCTCTATTCGCTGTGTCCCAGTTGTTCCTTCAGGCCATACAGGTCCTCTCTAATCTGCTGGCCCCGGGCAGCCACATGTACACTTACATGGCGGAGTCCGTATTTGGTCCCAAGTAATCACTACCTGGCATGTCGAGAGCCGAGCTAAATAGGGATGCGCATACAGCAGCAGCCTCGCTCGGGCTGCACCGGGGTTAGGGTATCTCGTCGGAGACTGTCTTGTTGGGTTGTGGTTGGGTTTGAGTTGGGATCAACTTTTCTGTGCGTTCGCCCCCCCGGCTGTGGAGGAGATATCCGCGGCCGAGGGGGGAGGCTGTTGTTTGAGTTTGAGTTTTTCTCAGGTTGCCATCCGCCCTCGCTGTGCCCACCTACGTAGTTGGAGCCGTTCCGGCGCATGCGACAGGTGGGTACACCATTGGGCGAAGTACGGGCACCCAGGGCTCCTCGCGCTCGGCATCACGTCCACGCAGCGAGGGGAATCGACCAACAGCGCTTTGAAGCCGGTGATGATCAGGTCGGGGACTATGGTCGACGTACCCCGGTTCATCAGCAACAAAGTCAAGGAAGACGCCAAAACGACGACAAGGTGGCCGGCTGTCACCCTTGGGGGTGTTTTTTCTAGGCTTTTGTCTCCGTTGCGTCAATATCGACGTCAGGGAAAAATCGTAGGAGGAAACAGGTTGGTTGCTGCCTGCCCGCCGAAAGAACACCTCTCCCACGATATCTTGCTGTCGTCGACTTTCGGCAGCCTTTTCTTCCCTTTCCCTCGGTAGGGGTTTTGTTTCTGGATTGCAGTTGTTGGCCTGCTCTGGAAGGCCGGGGTTACGACGGTATGATGGGCCCAGGGTTTCCTTTACTTCTATCATGTCTACGCTGCAATCGGGGGGGGGGGCTGGGGGGCTACGATTGGTTGGCTGGCTGGCATTGCAGGGGCACCAAGATGTTCATGACGTTCCATTTTTTTCGTTGCGCATCACATAGCGCCGGTCACATAGCGTGTGGAACAAAACGGAGGGAATCACATCTTTTTTCGCTGCCGTGGCTTATCGCTTTGCGGACCCTCGCTTTAAATGTAAACATGACACCCCCACCACGTTTACACCTGAGCCGCGTTTCCACAAAGTGTTGCTAACCCTAACCTTTAGGTTTCACCTTCGAACGTCGTGCTTGTTACGATGCTCGTTGAAGTGAAACCATCGGGGTGGCGGTCCAACGCGTGCACATCCCGACTCAATCGGCGTGAGAGGTAACGACGACCGGGTGGCTTCAACATTTCGACTTCGTCCAGCACGGCATGCGCCAGGCGAAGTGGAACGCGTTCTCTATGAAGGTGACGTTTTCTTTATACGTTAGGGAATCGTTTGGGTATCGCACCAACCTGAATCCCCCCCGCTGCCCGACTTGAGAGTACTGCTGTCGGAGCGCAGTAACAGTTGTGTTTCTATGGTAACAGTTGTGTTTCCATAGTATAGCACGGTTGGGCAAACGTGGGTGGAGCCTCCTGAAATGGCAGACCTTAATCGTCACCCCTCCTCCCCCCCCCCCCCGTGTACCTCGGTTTGATGCTTTGTCCTTTCTTATCGGCAGGATATGTCCGACGAGGCCCTGGCGGCTATGGAATACACGGTCAAGACCCTTGCAACGGGTACCAACGACGTTCAACGCCAGCTGGCTGACTTCGCGGCGAACCCGGCTGGAGCGGGGCTGGTTTACAGAACTGGCGAAGGCGGCGATGTCACCCTCACCACCCGGATGTCCATCAAGTTCTTCGCGGAGTTGCTGCGAGAACAAGTGGTAGACCGACTCGTGCGCATCACCAACATGTATGGGTCCTGCTTGTTGATCCTTACGAAGCGTAGAGGGCTTACCCGTTGAGCTGACAATAGTGGGGTAGTGGAGTCACCGGTATGAAGACAAGTAGAACACGTACACATATATCTTAAGGTACTCCCAGCCAAGGCGCAGCGTGTAGAGTAGAAGATGCAGCCGGTAGAAGAAGCACAACGAGGAGTGACGTCGAAATACTGAAAATAATGTTACCACCCTGATATACCTCTACGATGTGGCCAACTTATTACTGGAAACCCCTGCAATACTCAACCGTCATCATATCCGCATCATATCCGAGCATCCAATCAACAGCCTCCCTGCCTCGTAAATGATACGGTATGATGCTATATTGTCATATCATCATGGCAAAACGATTCAATGAAAAATACGGTCTATCAATATCCCCTTAGTACTACTGTGACCAAAAAGATAGATTGCAGCACCATAGTCCTTGAAAAGCACTCCATCAATCTAGAGAAACAATTCAGCGACAGTATCCAACATCAATCCTCACGAACCTAAGATCTAAGTCGTAAAACCCTGAGTCCAAAAACAAAAACTCAAATCTGAAATCCAGACCGAGAACTCAAATGTGAAATCCAAATTCCAAAAATCCAAAAACTTAAACATCGGCTTTGTAATTAGCACTCAGCCTTCCTTAAAAGACGGTTGCCAGCTCAATAGAACACGGGTGCGAACAAGTTTAATCGGACAGCAGTCTCGAAACTCACTTTCGAACTAGACAAACGCCTCCCGGCTGAATACAGACAAAAGTCCATTCAGATTCCAAACGCTCAAATCAAAAGCAAAATAATGTCATACTACACAACGCAATCGTGAAACGTAATATTTCAAAAGTCAAGAAACAGATACTTGCCTCCCCAACTACCATGCACTGATAAAAGTAGTAAAATCCAGGAGATATATATATAGAATAATCCTTCAAGAAAAAATCAAATCAGCTCGCAAATAAGTTAGTCGCCCTCGGGTTTAGACGCATCGAACACGTCGAGTTTGAGACTATTTTCCTACTTGATGAGCCATAATCCATATAATTGGTCAAGCGATTCCTACCCCGCACAGGCGGTGACCGTTGGGCGTGACCCCTCCTTGCAGGATGAAAACAAAACGGTTTGGCTCAGCTGGGTCCCATTACGGGGCTAGTTGAGAAACACATAGACTTATTACGCAGGGATGACCCCCGGTAGTTTACCAAAAACCGTTGCCGTCCCCAAGTCCCAAAAATCTTAAACTTCCTCCTCAAATATCATTGTTAAACAGTAGCAACAGCGAAACTCGCTTCCAAAATCATGAGATATTCTACCATTCTCCCAAAATCTAATGTTCATCATAAAATCCCGATGAAAGCGAAACAACCAACTGCAGTCCTGCCGTGGGCCTTCCTCGGTGAATTCGTGTTCTAGCCACCGCTCTCACTGCGTTTGCAATGTCCGGACGTGTCTGGTTAGCAAGCCACATCAAGCATCCGACCAGGTCGCGCAAAAGGCCAGTCTGTTTAAGACCTTCCTCGAGCGGATTTGTACTGCCCGAACGAAGGCATGCATCACCATTCACCGCAAACCCCGCAAAAATATATCAAATCCCGCAATATGTCACTATATTTCAGAGTTGACTCGACTACTGTTTGGTGCCGGTATAGCACGAGTTCAACCGCGTGTTTCTTTCTGTTCAAGAGTACCCATAGATTAGAGCGCAAACGCCTCGCTACACAGGACGAGGTCGTTATATCCAGGTTCAAGTTATTCCGCAAGTTCCTTCCAGGAAGAACGAGACGTAGCATCACAGTGCTGCACGAGTGTAAGTCCATGCTGCTACCTGATAATATTCCGCGATAAAGAAATAACAAACCTTTAAACTGTTTGGCAACCTTGACTAAAACGCGTATATAGGATACGGTATCAGGTAAACTCCCTAACAGACGCAGGAATGTTGACTATTTTCGTCTATACTACAAATGCTCGTGTACTACGTACATAAAATGTTTGAGCACCTGGCCGTGGACTATAAAAACCTTGTAACCTACCCCATTCCCCCTGATCATTAGTTTTGGTCCGGCATACAGCAGATACCGCTTATCATAACACTCGTCACACGCGCATGATAAGGGCGGGGGAAGTTGAGGAGGCGATCTAACAAAAAGAGGCTTGAACATAATCAAAATCCTATCATTAATCATTGTCAAGCGAAGCGTGTCAGACTACAATATCATATTCATAATACAGTAGGCATATCCAGGACAAGATCAGGGTGGGATCTTCATTTCAACGAGATAAACACATTCCGATATTTCTACCACATATTGTATCATAATACGTGAGTAATACTGTATTTCCTCACAACCGATTTCTTCATTTCGTGTGCCGTGCTATGCTAGATCGCATATAAGGTTGACAACCAGCTATTCTGGAAGTAACCCGCATTGTACAAGACAACCAAACTACCACGAATGTTGTTGAAATCTCTCGTGCGTACCCGAAATATAATATTACTGGTACTAACTATACCTGTCATCATCTCCCGGGCGTACCTTAAACATGATGCTGCTGGTCTTAACGACACCCCTACAGCCATCAGCCGTCACCAATCTATCTGTGAAACCGGATGACGTACGATATCGTACCAGGAATTTTGTTAGGAAAATACGCGACACACAACCGAAATAGAACATTATTATGTTTCGGAGTTGGCGAAATTGTTCTCACTTCCTTCCCTATTTGGTGCGTGAGGGAAAATGGTTGATTGAAAATGAACCAAAGTAACACACTGCTGTTCATACGACAGACAGAAAATACGACTGTCGCAAGCAAGCGCTAGCTACTGCTGACATAATGTATCATCAACGAGTCAAGCATCCTGCATCCTTTGCCTATTGACCTGTTGATCGGCAGAGCTATCATACCACAAGCATTCACATTTGCCGGTGGTTGGGGCAAGAGGGGCTGGAGGACAGGCACAAGCATTTATCCTGCCCGTCCCTCGGCCCAAGCTACTCTGTCCTTTGCTATGACTTGACGCGAAAAACAAAGTCTTAACCGCAAAGAAATGCGAAAAAAATATTATCGTCTCAGCCTTAAGTATTTACATGTCTTCGCTACGTTAGTCAAGTACTGCTGCTGTATAGATAGCAGTATAATATATCGCGACAGCAGTTCACATTATGTATTTTCACACAGCAAAAGTCCACTACCTGCTGTATTATTCAAGAATCAAGACAAAGCCCAGACAGCATGGCGAAAGCATTTTATATTATGCCTTTTCACACAGCAAAAGTCCACTACCTGCTGTATTACTCTGGAATCAAGACAATGCCCAGACAGAAACAATTGTCCATGACATGAACTGTGGTTGTTGCCGTAGTCTGGCGCAAACGGTGTGAAGGATTCTCCACCTTGGTGTCCGCGTCTCCCACACCCAGCGTCCTCCACGGCAACCAGCCACCTTGTGCCGACCGCAACTCGGGCCCACAGCCTCCCACACCCAGCGCCCTCCGCGGCAACCAGCCACCTTGTGCCGACTCCAACCCGGGCCCACACATCAACGGGCTCAGCAGCCGGCGTTCCCACGGAGCACGATAGATACTGCTCTCAATTTAGATTCACGACCTTATCTTCGAGCCATCACTTCCTCCCTGTCTCAAACTGCTCCTTCTGCTGCCGCTGCTGCGGCTGCTGCTGTGCAGTGCTCTCGCTCCCAGTCTCAAGCATTGGGAATACGAGCTGTGACGTCCAAACACGGGGTGGTGCCGCCGGAGGCTGCATCTGCTGCTGCTGCATCAGTGGCCGCTGCAAGAGCTCCTCCTGCTTTTCCCCCCTCCTCTCTAATTCCACTATAAAACGTTTCTCCGTCTTGAACTCCAGCTGCTGCTGCTGCTGCTGCTGCGGCTGCTGCTGAGCAGTGCTCTCACTCCCAGTGTGAAGTATTGGGATTACGAGCTGTGGCCTACATTTATCAACCTCCGATCCCCTCTCTGGTATCTGAGACGGCTGAGAAATGTCTCGCACTTGCTCCAGTCGTAGAGAGAAGCTTGAGAGCTCGAGGAGAAGTTGCGAGTACTCGCAAATGATGAGTTCGCTTCCCTCGATGCGACCTTCGATTCGATAGAACTCGTGCCATCCTGCCGAAATCTGGTCTATGGTCCGGAAACCATAACGGAATCCATCCTCGATTTATTTCTCAAGTTGGTCCCCTATTGCGAGCAGCTCTTCAAGCTCCTGCATCTTGGCTCGCTGAGAGCTCCCCGCCCTCTCTGCCAACGCCTTCACGTTAACAATCCCCATTTAACCTCGCCCTCAGGCGTGGTTCAAAAGACACCCAGCTCGCTCCTTTTCACAGGGAGGGCTGTTTGTGGGATATCTCCAGCTAGCTCTATTCCGCAGAAGCGCCCATGCCACTAAACACCCGTTGCTTCGAACAGGAAACGTACAGCGTACGGTACGGGAAAATCATCGTGTTTGTTGATCCGTACAAAACGTAGAAAGCTTACCCGTTGAGCTGACAATAGTGGGGTAGTGGAGTCACCGGTATGATGACAAGCAAAAGACGTAAAAAAATAGGTGTTACGCTGCTCCTAGCCAAGGCACATCGTGGAGAGGCGAAAACTCACTCGGTAGAAGAAGCACAACGAGGAGTGACGGCAAAATACCCCAAATCATTCCACCATTCCGATCACCGGCTACGATGTAGCCAACTTATCACTGGAAACCCCTACATTTCTCAACTGTCATCATATCCGCATCATATCCAAGCATACAATCAACAGGTCCCAAACCCAGAACTCTCACCTCGTCGAACTTGGACCGGACGGCTTCTTCCTGTGCACGTGCCTGAGGTTCCTGACCGACGGTCTCGGGTGCCGACATGCGCTTGCCGACATGCGCTCCGGGTGATGAAATACGGGGAACTCGGCTTCACTGGAGCATCTATTGTTAACCGCTGGCCTGGCAGCACTAAGAAGGGGACGAAGGCACGGCTCGCCGCAAAGCCCGCGGTGGTTGCGACGGCAGGTGTGGGGGTTCCGGGAGAGCTGCCTGCCGCACCTGCGGCTCCGAGCGTTTTCACCCACTCCAAAGCCACGGTGAGAGCCAATGGGTGGGCCAGCTGCTCCGCGCTCGGGAAGGAGCTGGCAAACATCACAGCAGGCATCGACAACATCCCCGGCATTTCACGCGTCATGGAGAACCTCAAGAACCACGCGCGCCTGATGGTCGGGGTCAAGTTGAGGTCGCAAAATGACAGGTCCACGAGCCGGGTGTTGAAGGGGGTTGTTACCAAGCCTACGATCGCAACCGAAGTGCCGGTGGACACAAGGTCAGGCGGGCGTTCTGGGCGAGGAAAACGCGGAGGGGCCGGCCGGGGGAGAGCGAACGGACGTGGCCGGAGATGAGCGGCAGGAAGAGGTGGGAGGGGAGGGGTGGGCGCTGTTGTTGTAGCGGCGGGCGCTTCATGCCCTGGTGGGGGGCTTCCGACGTTTCAACAGGCGGCTGGGGCTGGCGCTACCAGCGGGGGAGGGGGGAGAGGGGGCGGTGGTGTCTCAGCCGTGGGCATGCAAAGTCCTGACGTGGGGCTTCGGGCCAACACCATCAGCGGGGGGGGAGGGGCGTCGCCGTTTCAACCCCTGAGCAACGCATCACGTGGCAGGGGGGGGAGGCCGTCGCTGTTTCAATCCCTAATCAACGCACCTTATGCCGGGGTGGGGCAGGCCTCCCTAGATCTCGCGTCTGCGGCATTCCAAACGGTAAGCTCCTGTGCAACAGAGGATTTTCATCAATCAAGACTGAATTGAGAAATGTGGCACAGCGAAAACCACCGTCAGGGCCTGCTTTCAGCGCCTCAAGACTGGGCTTCCCTCCACCAAGTACTACCTCCCCAGGTCCAGAGGAATACAGGGTCGTCCAGGAGGAAAACCTCCACGAAACAGCGGAACAGGCGGTGGGGGAAAATAGCACGTAATCCAAGGAGGTACCACGGGCACGTGGGGGAGACAATTAGGTGGCACACGCTCGTGGGGGGGGTCGTAAGTGTTGCTATCGGCCGTGTACATTCAGTGGTGGAGAAGGTTTGTTGTAGGTACACGGTCCGGCCATTGAGTAAGAATTTGGGGGAATGTCTTTGTTTCGAAACCCAACGTGGGTAGTACGTTTGTGGCGGGGATGGCGATACAGCGAATGAAGCTCGAAGTGTAGCGCGGCGACTTGGGGAGAGATGGTCATCGTGGGCTAACCTTTGTGGACCTGTCACAATGGGGCATAGTAGCAATGCCCGTGAAATCGAGTTGCCAATGTGTTTCTCGCTGGTGGTGTTACGGCACGTGGCAGACAACGGGCGCTATCGGTGGCAGCGAATGGTACACTTTTTTCCTCTCGTCTATTGTTCTCGTGTAGAAAGCCTACTTGAGTGCGTACTCGTGGTCTACGAGAGTCACGGTGCTGCCGGGTGCTGCTCGTATAAAAGATCATTCAATAGACGTGTGCATTGAGAGGCCCGCCGCCATTGCTTCAAACCTGATGCACGGCAGCCTGCGGGCCTTGTTGCGTCCCAGCGACGCCCGCGCTCACGACGCACCCATTGGCTCCGGGGATGCTCGGTGACGTCTCTTGCACGAAACGCGCGTCTTCATGTGTGTTCTACAGGGGTCGACTGCATTTTGGCGGTGCTGACCGTACAACTTTCGTTCGCAACCCATCGACATTTGATCATTGCTTCGCACTGTCGTCTGACGTTTTTGTCCAAGCAAGGCAGCCAGAACCTTTACACCCAATAACCGTTCCAAAATTTAACGTTGCATGCGAATCCGAGACAACTAGGCACGAAACGCGGGCAGCCTGTACCTACCCATTGCTGTTTGAAACCATCATGGGGACCCACGCCCCGTCCACCAGTACATCCCCCTCGCCGACATCGACGCACCAGTCACGAATTTTTGTAAAAACGCCGTACGACTGCCCTGCCTCCACTACCTCTTTCCAAGACCATGGGCATCCATTTAACAGGCACCACTTCAGCAACTCCAGCTGCCCACTCTCAGCTGCTAATCCGCAGATTTCTGTGGTTCAGCGGTAGCCGCGCTCCCGCAACCCCCTAAACACGCGCAAATGTCTTCCTCTCGCAGCCGACTCCATGATCCCATATTCGTACTCCCAACCATTTTCCAAGCGCCACAACACCCACTCCAAATTCCTTTTCTTCGCCCCCATCAAAGGGAAGCAGTCCCTCCAACAGAAAAAAGCATCACTCTTCGTGCAGCCACTGCACTAGTGGCTTCCGAATACATAAACGGCGCCTAACCTCTTCGACGTTCCGTGAACACAAGCCCATGCTTCGGTGAAGGGCCCGCACACACCACTCCGCAACCCCGAAGTGACCGTGTGAGGCAGCAACCTTGATCGCTACACTCATCCCGCCCACAGCCCCTTTAATTAGCCGGTCGACAAACGTGTCTCAGAGAACCTTCGCCATACCTAAGTCGCCTACCTCCGCTGCCTGCTCTAGCCCATCGGAGGTCACCGCTTCATCACGATGTGGTACGCATCCTGCTACGATGTCCACCATTTCAGCGTTACCTGAGCCTACCGTCAGATTGTACGCGTCTTTGTCCCTAGACAACTCCAAGGTCCTATCGTGGGCCAAGTACTGCTCCAGTACTTTTTCGACAATCGCTGTGCTGTTTACTTGCACAACGGTCTCCAACAAACCACCTATCACCGTGCACCCGAAGTTATCCTGCTACTCCGTAAAGATTACTAGGTTGCCCGTTGCTGCGGCAAGCATACATCCCCGCTGCCCCATCCCGCCTTAATAGCCGACGCCAAGCGGCGGGATGATAGTAAAATGACGATGGCGTTCGGAAAATTATCGTACTATGCATGTGTTCGCCACCAACTCTCCCTCAAGCAGTTGAGGAACGACGTGAACTCCATTCAGTCCCAAAGTTCCATTGTTTATTGCATCACATCTTCGTTTAGAACATGCCGCCCCTGCGGGAGCGAGCACGCCGGAGGGACCAAAGGCAGGGAGTACAGCGAGTACCTAGATTTCTTGCGTGAGTAAGGATGCATCACCCAGTAACGGTGGCAGTAAGCTTCTATTTCCTGCACTTGCAGCAGCCGACATCAAATATATTTTCACCTCGGAAAAGTTTCACGCCCTTGTCAGAAGAAACTTGCCGCTGCCCTGCTCAACAAAAGTTTCGTTGGATATTGCCGGCGGGATATCGCTTGCACACCGCGGCTCCATCAGCCCCCGTGATCGGGGTCTCCTCGTGCACCCTCGCTGGTTGCTTCGCAGGGCGATCCAGTCCCTGGTTGGGGGGAAGGCAACAGCGCATGCACGTCAGCCTCTGAACATCCCACGATCCAAACAATGAGGGTTGTAGTCAATGTATATATGGAGTATCTACAGCTGTAGTACATTTTTACAAGTAGTCTACATAGTACCGGGCCGAGCCATTGGGTCCAGCCCAGGTACAACCGAACAAAGACAACAAAACTATCGACCGAACTTCGTTAGCTGGAAAGACCAAATCAGCAACAGATTGATCAACACGACCAACGAGACGTGGATACTGCTGCTGCATGCGGGCAAAAAGAAGCCTAGGTACGCGTGCGGATTCAAACGCAATGCCGTTGTTTCATCGGTTATTGCGTTTAGAGCGTCCTGCCTTACCTCCTTAATTGAGGGTCCACCAGCAACAACAGCCAGCTCCGGGCTCCCGCCAGTAGTGCGCTTAGCGCCTTCGTCCGCAGCGGCAGCAAACCGGCTAGTAGTGCGCCGCGCGGCACCCGCCACACCAACGGTCGCAACGTGCGCTGGCGCAGCGCTCTCGGCAACAGCCTCCATGCAGCGCTCCGGGATTGGCCGTGCCTCCGGGGTTCTATGTAGACGGCTGTGTGAGCGGTGCCACGATAGGCTGGCCGTGCGTGGTACACACAAGAAGCAGTCAATGCGAGCATGCACCCTCTCTGTGCGAGCCTGCACCCTATTTCAAATTGAAATCTGGTTCTGTAGAGTAGGTTCTGCAGGCATCTTTTGTGTTGGCGGGCTATCACTTCGGGGCCTTTTTCAAATTTTAAATGGGTTTTGTAGAGTAGGTTCTCCAGGCGTTTTTTTGTTGGCAGGCTCTATTCCTTTCTGGCAATATTGGCAAACTCCCTGGCGCCGGAGCAAGGTAGTGAGATGTGCGGCGTCCTGCTTGTCTCATCATCGTCACCTACATTACCGCCCATCCATGACGACCTTGATGTGAGTGTGACATCGATTACAACGTGGGTTCACCTCAGCCATGACATGGTTTCACGTCGAACCTATAAGTCTATATACTACCCGTCCGCGGAGGGCGCTCCGTTAAAAAGGGATTAATACGAACATGAGATTATGAAGGTCATACTTCGACAGAAGAAAAACGTCATATACAACAAAAAAGGCAAGAATAATAGGTGAAACACACTGTTGTCAAATGCGCCGTCAAGTATAAGTTGGCGTACATATCAAACAGAAATACCCTAAAGAGTATTGAGAACCTGCTTCGCCTTTCGGCGAGACGAAAGAGGACTTGGCATCAATGATACGAATGCACTGCTGTTCCCGTGACAGTCACTAGTGGAGGTTTAAAGTCGGCAGGATGCCAAGTCGGTTTGCATCAAACGTCGACATGGGGCCATGTCAGCCGGTGATGTTTTCGAAGAAGAGCTTTGTTTATAACCTGAAGGCTGTCGCATTGATTGGTCTGCGTGGTCACGAGCGAGGAGGAAAACGAAGAAGAGGAGAGCGACCTCTCATTGCGGCTTCGTTTTTTAGGATAGATGCGGGGATGGTCTTTCTCGGACGGGAGGTTATCGTAGCGCCTCTTCCTTGCTTTTACTCGGGGAGGTGGGATATGTGTATCTGCTGATGATGTCTTTGCTTCGCGGATGCGTTCACGTTGTCGAAATCGGACGCGTTCCTTCAATAAATATTATCTGGAGTGTCTCTACCATGGCGATTGCTGACAGTGCCGTGCGTATTTCCTCCTTACTGTGGCATTTGAGATTCTGATCCGCGTGCTCCCCTGCCCCCCCTTATTAGAGATCAACAAATGAACTTTATCGCGAGATCAAGTCAGCATTTTCTTCCCTCGTCGACTCGCGCCGAATTGAACCTACCCACGCTGCAAGGCGCTCTCAGCAGTTGATCGTTAATTTTTTTTCATTTTTGAAAGTAAAGTCAAATATCATCAAGGTGGGAACCGAGTTCATGCACAAACAAACGTTTTTAGTACTCGAGGGTGAAACCACAAGCCCACCGGGACGACCGGCTGGCAATCGAATATGCATAACAGCATCTATCGGCGCATAAAGATTACATTCCCCGACTTTTATTTTTTTTTCCCTTCGGCGGATGCGGAAAAATAAAGCTTTAGCTCACCACACTTCCACGTATTTTCATACGCGTCGTGTGTCGATTTAACTCAGTTGCTTTCGCAGCGTAACGCTAGCTGGCGCACCCTTCGGGTCCCATTGCAGGTATAGCGTAAGCTGTTCCTATCAGTGGCCTTCGTTACAACCCCGGCAGCGCAAGCTGCCGTTGAACACGGATGCGTGTGTACGAGGACCCGGCATGTTACATTCCCCGACGTTATATGATATTACGATGGTGGACGCCGCGCTACCCTGAGAAGTGTTGCCTGTGGTGTCAGTCAACCTTATTTACTGATGGAGCCTGTGCTGTGACCACGGACTTATTTATGCGAGTTAATGTCAGAACGACAACAACAGCAACAACAAAACTGCTGCTCTCCAAGCTCGGAATTTCAAAATAGCGTACCAGGTACACATCGTCGACTATACTGATACAGATTATATACTGCTGTATCATCGATTGCTCGCGCACAGAACATGTTGTCAAGAAGATTTCTATTTCTATTGCTATAGATTGCTGCTGTGTAGTCGATTAATACGCCACGCGTTGACCTGTTGTCGGAAAAATCGTCCCCGCTGCTGTCGGATGTGTTTCTTACACCCCGTACGTAGTACGCGCTTACGATCAGGAATAGGCGAGGGAAAACGAAGTCGCTGGACAGCGCGCTTGGAACAAAGCGATTTGTTCGAGAAATCCTACTGCACTGCTGTCCACTGAGCTACTGAGTCACTTGACTCAGTAGCTCAGTCGGTATAGTGCTACGTATGTTCAACTACCAAAATAACCATTCATAATGTCGTCAGCGCCCACGCTTCAAAAATAAATGCTAATATGAAGGCGAAGACAATCGAACTCACGACACATAACACTGCCCAATGTCACGTGACTCAGTAACTCAGTGGGTTATGCTTGAAAGCCAACCCAGTATGCAATGGCCGAAATCGGGTACACCCGATCGACCGATAGCCGTTATCGGGTACCCCTTTAACACACAGTCCCACAACCACTCGGGACGACATCTCATTGGTCGAAACCACACCGCATCCAATGCAGCCGCATGTCCATCGGGTGCACCCGATTATGGCTGAACAAGTCCTCGAAATATACCCGACTCGCATACAAGACACTCGATTATGGCCGGACTACTCGACCACCAGCCCACAAGCACACACGCACGCGCAGCGGGCGCAAACTCGCGCACGTCACGAGGCGGGGCATTGTTTGTTCTTTCGTCTCGGAGCTCTTCTTCCGCAGCTAGCTGTTTCTCAATCTTTGTCCGGAGCTCTTTTTTGTGGACCACCATGAAGTCGCAGTTAGCACCCCTACACACAAGGCACAGAAGCGCATCTATGCAGACGGTTTAGACGTAAACCGCAGACTACCTGGGCACGGACACGACACAGGAAGGGCTAAATAGTCAGATGCTCCTTTCCAAATGGCACAGGGAGATGTGTTCGTGGCGTGGTGGGCCCGAGAAATGTATTGCCCCCACCTGTCACTCCTACACACAGCCACACCATCGCCTAGACCTAGCACCACACGTATATCAAACCCCTCACCTAAAACCCTTCCTTCCCCCCCCCCCCCCCCCCCCCACGCCCCCTCCGCCCCCACCCCCCACCTCCCTCCCCCCAACCCATCCCAACCCCACCCCCTCGAACACTCCACCCTCTCTATACTCACTGATTGTACGACTTACCCCCAGGATATACGTGATAAACTGATGCATCATTTCTAAAACCGTCACATTTATCCCCTCAAAATAATGTGTAGTTTCCACGCACATTTTGAGCTGCCCCACACGCCCCCCCCCCGCCCCACCCCCCCCCTCCCCAATAATACACTGGTGCCAAAACCGTCAGATTTATCCCCTTGAAAGGATTATAACTTCCATGCACAAATCCCCCCCCCCTCCCCCTCTAAACCCGCTCGCTTTTGATCAAAACCAGGCCCCCACGTCCTTCAAAACTCCGCTCCTTCTCCTCACCGGTTATTCGACTTACAAGATTCACTCGATAAAAGGATACATTTTCCTCCACAGCTGACAGATTTTGTCCCCCTCAGAAACGGGTTTTATAGTTTCAGCGCACAGACTGACTAAAATCACCCTGTTGACCCTGATAGCTACACTGTAGTTGTGTGTCCTCATCAAGGAGCCTGTTCCGTCCTTCCTGACATGCAATCGTCATTCAGGGGTGAAAGCCTGTTTGTATCCCATATGACACCTAAATTTTCTTGAGCAGCCGCATTTCATTTCAACCTCATTTCAGCTCTTCTATTTCACTCTCGTTCTTTACCTTTGTCTTTGCAGAAATACAGGACATTAAAAACACATTATTATCGAGAGGTGGTCAGCTTTTTACACCCTTGTTTTCGAATACTATACGTACAGAAGTAAGGCCTTTCATCTGTTTAATAGTGTACCGATCCCACTTATAATTATGGTGCTGAGAATCTCCCACACCTCTCCATTCCTACCGAAGATCTCGGGTCCCAAGAATAGCGGGAACTTTTTTTATCCCCTCTCCACTAACTACCCACCGCACACGCACATACGGGCCGTGGTTATTATAAAAATCAAAATATACTCCAGACCCAGGCGACGGTAGGGGGGTCCCTTTTTCGGCCTTTAATTTCAGTGGCTAGGAGTCACTCGCGCGAGCAACCCCTTGTTCCTTTGCGATGTTAGGTTTTCGTCACGTTATATATAGACGAAAACAATCCGCAATGCAACGGTAATCTAAGCTGCGCCAAAACAACTGCCTCAACCATTTCCATCCGTGAGCTACAGAGTTACTCGTGCGAGTGGCTCAAACACACCAGTCAAAACGGGTGTACCCCCCCTACCGTAGCCTTGGTCTCCAGCTGTGAGATGGAATGTTCTGTCCGAAACTCGTCTTTGCAAACTGTGTGTGGGGTACTCGGTTGGAGCGTATTACAGTGGTTATTGTAGCGACAGAGCCAACCAGCGTTTTCCCCTGTCCCGTCACAACCCGTCCGTGTTAAAATCTCGTCGTCTGTCGTGAAGAAGGTAGATTCGTCAGCAACGAGCCGTCTCGACTACGCTCCAGCGACATAAGAGTATGGCTACGTTTCCATACATGCCTATGGTGGCCATTATGGCCAGCCTCATCAGCTCCCTAGTGATGCAAATGAGCGCGTTCTCCTACGCGGGTTACATGGTGCAGTACCTCGGGGTTGTCGACGATAAGGACAAAGCCGGTGAGACTCGACTGCCTCATACCGGGTACTGTGAACGTTGTGCGAACAGCCAACTTTGTTTGGGCCGGACTCGGCTGGCTTGTTTTTCGCGGGCGAAAGGAAGCAAGGCGTTTTTCGCATGGTTCTTCTATTAATACAACAGTAGCAGTAGTGAGTCTGTACAGTCTGCCGCGTTAGTACAGCCTGCCGTACTGTCCCCCCACCATTGCGTTAAGCAGCATTTCGCCCATCCCCCAATCGCCAGCATCTCCCCAAGCTGGTTGACAGCCTACTAGACTAATGCCCCTACCTGCTCACCTTGTTTCTCCACACATGTTGATACTACTCTGTACTGGACAGGTCACTTGACTGGTCAGCACATGCATACCTAGTGAACGTCAATGCGTGTACGTAATCATGCAGGGATATTTTAGACATAACTTTTGTCTACATGCCGCGCTTGTTTCTGGCTCGACGTGCAGTGCTTACCATATCCCTCAACTGTTTAACAACGGGTTTTATAGTGTGCGCGTACAGACTGACAAACATCACCCTGTTGACCCTGGTACAAGCTATACACTCTTGTTCCAAGGGGAGTCGCCGACCTGTATCCTCGATGAGGACACACATCCAGTAATACGCGCGATCGGAGCATCACACACAGCTTGCAATGGTGAGTTTCCATAACCTTCGATTTCACAGCGGGGGAGTGTAGTTTCTTTTTTATAATATATGCTGGAAACATCTGGTACCCAATTTGGGGAGTTTTCGTTTTTATCGGCAGGGTCTTACATACAGAAGTTGAACGTACCATCTGGAATATACCTTGGAAAGCTCTTGCCGAGAGCTTTCGAATTAACCTACTTTCAACTTGTGGAGTGCGCTGTGTACTTCGCCACGACGTGCTGACCATCACAGCAGACGCACATCGTACCAAACAAAGTGACACGTTTCAACAACTATATGTGGTGGTCCAAATAGAAAAGAACTGTGCATATATCGAAAGCCACGTAACACAGCAGTGTTTTTGTACCAGAATGGTCCCCCATCCCCTCGGCCTGAATTATACAACACTAAAGGTGAGATGTACAATATCCCCCCGTACACCGCACATAGTCTACGCCTATAACTTCGTTGAATCCCCACACAAAATAACGATAGATCTAGCTCAAAATTAACCACCCAAAGGAACAATACAAACACCTACCATTATAGTCTAGTAGTGGAGAAAAAACAAAACATACATGCAAAACCCTCCCATTTGAAAAACTCATCCACATAGTATATTACGAGTACCAACAACGCGGCTTGCACGTCCTAAAATAGTTTTTAATGTACAAGCATTAACCATTAGACTATAGACTCTAGTGGAGAAAACAAAATATGAGGTCTATAGTATAGACTACTATAGTATAGACTACTCGTGTATGTTTTTTTTTTCAACAAAATTAAAAGAACATGACCCCTCCCATTAGGAAAAAACTCACCCACATGTAGTATATAAACAAGTACCAACAACGCAGCTTGCAAAGATGAGTATTGTCCCGAAATTCGTCGAACTCACGGCTGACGTGCTTGAAATATATAAAATATAAAAATATAAAACAAAGCATATACCATATGACCTTCGTCCACTTTAACTAATTCCGTCACAGGTGAACACTAGAACAACAACAAAGAGTTATCCAGGATACAGTTGCCGAAAAAAACTTTTTTCCCCCCCTCCCCCTGACAAAAAGATGAAAGATCTATAGACTAATACGATAACCTGAAAAAAAAACAGGAAGTGCTCAAATCGATAAAGTGTCTTAGAAGGTCTTCTGGCAAATAGGAGTTGCAGATGCTTCCGCCATACATAGCTCTCCTGGGTGATGCTTGGGTCGGTTGAGTTGTATGTACCGTTTACACTCACTCAACAAATAGTAGACCCAATACAGTCCACCCTACTCACATGCATATTTACTTTTGACAAAATACTATATGATAACTTTTGTTTTTTTCAGTTTGTCTACCTGTAAAAGATGCGAGTCTCTTCATTCAGTAGGGTGCATCTTTGTTTCATGTTCGCTGCGGTAAGCTACCACTCCAGAGAATAACTAGAGATACTGCACCCCGTTTTGTGACCACGGCCCTGCGATAGGTTCTGGTCATTAATTGCAACGGCGATAGTAACGATCACACTACCACTTCCCCCATCCAGTGCCTTCGCTTGATGCCTGAGCATTTTTTTTCCATCATTTTTTTTTGTCCTAGACCCTCTAAGGCCATTTCTTACAATATCGGATTCCCCCAGTCGGAAACGGCCCTACTCGACAGTACTGTTTTCGACTGAATTCTTCTGGTCCTTCTTCTTCGGTCAGACGACAGAGAGCGGTTTACCGCCACCATTCCGCGCCACCGTACAGTGAATCAGAATACACCTGGGTTTTCGACTCCGATCCGCGGCGCTGTTTGGTTAACTCCGCCTCGAACCAGTTTTTGACACCAATTCTTGGCGGTACACATCGTACCGCGGCTTCTCAGCTCGGCCGTCACGGCTTCCTGACGCGACTCATGACGCTTTCTGCTGCAGAATGCACCATGCGGGCGGGCTATGCCCCAGGCTCTTCACGGCAGAACTGGCCTAAGGCCCGTTCTTATCGAAGAACCAATTTCCCATTTTTTTATTTTTATTTTGTCACATATCTCGGACATAATTGTTCTGTCATTAAGTCCATTTCCTATACAGACGGTTTTGTTAGACGAAAACGGCTGTTTTTGAATGAGGCCCAAATCGGGTTTTCTTACACAGTCAAAAAAGAGTCTTTTCGACTGAACTTTTTTCGACTGAGTTTTCTGATTTGGCGGATCCAGTCGATTTTTTTTTCGATTGGATCTGTCAGTCGAAAAACTCAGTCGAAACGTTTTACACCTGTTTATTTAACCTATCGCATCGCTCATCTCACCACAAAACACGGGAGCCCCTATTTGCAGGACGGGCCTGCAACGAATTCTTGCAGGACGTTTTGGCACACTTTTGTCCCAGGTACCTGCACAGACCCCACCCAACCTCAACCCTAACCCTAACCCTGACCCTAACCCCAACCCCTACCCGAACCCTGACCGTTTGACCGGTACGTGGGGCTAAACGTGCCCTCGCGCGGCGACGTCCTGCAAGAATTCGTTGCAGGCCCGTCCTGCAAATAGGGTTTCTCGATGCTCACAAAACACACACTCACACGCCCACACACCCATACCAGGTACCACACAGCAGTATCATACAACAGCGGTGACGCTGCCTTGGCCAACACTGCTGTTGCTTTCCCGCGCAAGTCAGCGTGGCGCACTCCTAGATCCGCTCGCCAGCAGCGTGGATCACACGACAGCAGTACGCGCGCTATCGATGCCATTGTGCAAACAACGGCTACCCCTGCTGTAGCTTTGGCGGCTCTCGGCTGTGTGCAACGCCACGAACGGAGCGTTGGCGGCTTTTGCTGAGCCCAACGCCACCAACCCTCCTTGACGTAGGTTCGTCGCGCGTGAAGCACGCGTTGCTCACGAAGAACGCGCGAAGCACAAAGCTGCCAACCGATTTTCGACTGCCATGTAGCAGTACTCCCTCACACCAACCGCCTCTAGGAAGACCACAAAAAGTATAAAATCGCTTCGACTGATAATAAGATTGATCTACGAAGATTAACGGCGGACCCGCAACTCCGGATGGATTTCCAAAGCGCGACAGCAGCTAAGCTTGCCTCCCCCATGCCCGAAAAAAAATGCCGGAAGCGTTAATGACTTGACATCATTACTGACCGAGACGCTACTGCCGAATGCGGCCGACACAGCACACCCTATTCGGCTCAAACAAGCACCGGGGGGCTGGCGTGCGACCGCGGAGACGAAAGCGGAGTTGAACGCACGATGGTAGGATAATAAAGACGCAAGGAAACGGGTCCGTTCTGCTGTAAACGATCGTGGTCTACGGCGAGCCTTGAAAGAACCCACCAAACAGCTGAAACACACGAGGGCGGAAGCTGTACAGAGGTTCTTCGAAGATTATGTTAGCCAACTCGAAGGGCGTATCAGAGAAGGTAACCAATTAGACTTCTCCAAACACCTTGAGAGGATAGACGTGGAAGGGAAGAGAACGTTTAACTCGCAGTGCATCAAAGACGAGGAAGGCCGACTGCTGCGGGATAATGCCCCAAGTCCGCGAGCGGTGGGTGAGGTGGTTTCACAAACTGCCTATCACGAAATCGCGGACCCTTGACCCGAGCATTGTGAACGAGCTTAAGCAGTGACCCCCGTGCACACCACTGGACGATGTCCCGTCAAGGTACGAAATAGAAGAGACGATCCGTGCGTTGGCGGACCGAAAGGCGGTAGGACCTGATGGTCTTCCGGCCGAGCTCTTGAAGGTTTTAGCCGACGCAGGAGAACTCAACACTCTCGGAAAGTTCCACGATATCGTCGCTGTGTTGAGGGGAGTTCACGTGCCGCGACAAATGAAAGATGCAACGATTATTGTGCTTCGCGAGAAGAATGGTCGGACTGAGTGTGGCAGTTATCGTGGCATCTCCCTCGTGGCTCACGCCGGCAAAGTACTCCTCAAAGTCATCGTGGGGCGCCTGAGTGACTATTGCGAACGCGAGAACTTTTTTTTTTTCATCCTCCGGCGGATGGGGGAAAATAGTTTTTAGGCTCACCACACTTCCACAAATTTTCATACGCGTCGCGTGTCGATTTATCTCAGTTGAGTTGCGAAAAGAACTGACATTCTGCCGGAGAAACAGTGTGGGTTCAGACCCCAACGCTGGACGGTTGACATGATGTTCGTAGTACGACGACTGCAGCAACTGGCGCGGAAAAACGACACCCCATTGTACTTGTGCTTTATCGACCTCACCAAAACATATGACGCGGTCGACCGAACACTTCTGTGGGATGCCCTTGCTCGTTTTGGCGTGCCACCGAGAATCCCCGCCGTTATCCGCCAATTCCACGACGGAATACAAACATGCGTGCGGCTGGATGATAGAGAGTGCTCGCATAAGTTCGACGTGGGACAAGGTCTCAGCAAAGGATGCGTGCTTGCGCCACTGCGGTTCAACGTGTTTTTCACGGCGGTACTGCGTGCGGCCGAGTAACGCTTCCTTGCTGATGCAGCCATCACGGACAGCACGGTTCATCTCCAACGACAGGAGAAAGGTGAGAAAAACGGCAATTCACGCACAACCAAAGTCAACGGGCGGAGGGGGAAGGAGGGGGAGGAGGTGCAGAGATTGTGGGGTATGCTGTACGCGGAAAATGCGGGCATCATATCGCGATCATCAGAAGGGCTGGAGAGGACGATGACGGTGATCGTGACTGCGTGCTCGTCGTTCGGGCTCACGGTCTCCGACGCGAAAAATAGATTATGTGCCTGCAAACCAGAGGCGGGGGAGAGGTGTCGTTCACCAAAAATGCAGCCGGCCAGGTATACAAACAAACACTCGAATTTGTGTACTTTGGCGGGGCTATCACCACAGACACCGACCTTAGAGCTGAAACAATGCGGCGTCTTCAAAGGGCCTGGGCGTGCTTCCAGCGGTACAAGGTAGCAATCTTTGATCACCCAGGTGTGCGCTAGCTTGTCATAATACCGTTTCTGGAAGCCGAAGTGGTCAAGGCACTGCTTTACGGTTGCATGGCGTCAAGCCCGAACAAGACGGACTATGACAGGCTACGACGGGTTCACCAGTCCATGCTCCCCCGATGCCTCGGATGGCCGAAAAGGAAGCGCGACTACCACACCCTGCCGTACGCCGACGCGCTTGCCAAGACAGCTCCGACGGCATAGAGGCGATAGTGCGCAAACGGAGGATATTGTGTGCCGGATTCGGAGCGCGTATGAGGGAGGAGCGTCCGCCACCGAGGGTGATGTTTGGGGCTCTTGTTGGGAATATGGGCTACCCAGGGGGGCATGAGAAGAACTCGATGGCTCATCTGAAGGAGGATATGTCGGCTTTCGGGACTAAATTCAAGGGGTGGCGAAATGCCGCTCAGAAGGCCGGCAGATGGTTCCGACGAGTAGGATAGCGAGCCGAGTTGTTCATGCGGAATTGGCTCAAAAACGAGAGACGCAAATCTGCAGAGCGACGCGCGAAGGCTGCGGCAGCGCCATCCACCATCGCCATCTCTAAGCGGCCAGAGGGAGCGGGGGAGGGGGGAGGGGGACATTGGGGGAGGGCGGGAGGGGGGAGGGGGGGCGGAGGGGGGAAAGGGCGACGGGGGGGGGGGGCGAGGGGGGGGGAGGCGTCATGCCCAAGAGACTGAAGTCTGGGTCTGGCCATCATCGTCATAAAATTTGTTGGATTTCCAATGGCCTTCACAAGATAGCGTAAGACCGCCCTGACGTCTCCACCATGTTGCGGTTCTCCCCAGTGCCATTTATGATGCACTTGATACCCTTTATGAGCCCAATGCCGACGTTAGTCAGTTTCTATGGTCTGCTGGTACGACACGTTTTTTCTCTTTTCCTTTCCTTGCTTCCTCTTCTTGTCTTGTATGTTCTTGCTTCTCTTTTCGTTTTGTATTTTTTGCTTTTCTTGTCTTGTCTTTTCTTTCCCTTCTCTTTTCGTTTGTCGCTTTTTCGTCTTTGCGTTCTTTTTCTTAATCTTCTCTAAATTTATTTGTTGCTTTATCCCAATTGACTTGCGTCTGTCGTGCGCATGCGTAGTGACAGGTACTACGTGCAAAATATACGTGGTAGTCTTTCTTGGGTGGCAAGCAGAACAGTCGGTGGCTCCAGGCCCGAGTAGTGAGTCTTATGCGTCGGTATGGACGTGGCACATCTTTGGCCGACTCTCTATTTCACTCCTATGTGTTTTTGGTGGAGGCATGAATTGCGTCAGGTGTAATATATGTGTACTCCACCTTTGGTTTGCTTGTGTTTTTCCCTGGGGCATTTCTCACCCCCAGCGTGACAGGAGCCTGTCCCATGACCACGGACTTGACTATGCGAGGTAATGTGAGAACAACAACAACAACAACAACAACAACAACAACAACAACAACAACAACAACAACAACAACAACAACAACAACAACAACAGCAGCAACAACAACAGCAACAACATGTCGAAGGACCGGAAGAATCCAGTGGACGAAAAGTCCAGTTCAAGAGGGACGTTGTCGACTGCGGAATCCGACCTTAAACGACGAGGACCGGGTGCTTGTCAATTTTCTTGTGAATATACAACTTTTCATCTTCTTTGTATGGAAGATGGCGTTCTGTCGCTCCTGAGCACGGCTTGTCCCTATCGTACTCATGAGCTGGTACACTCACTCGCGTAGGCAAGTTAATCATGAGCAAAGTTCACAGCGGAATACACCGAGGCCAAATGGCAGCTGCCATTCATGGTTACTCTAGACATAAAGTCTGGTCTACTCGTATAGTTTTAGTAGTACTGTTAGTCTAGTCTATTCCTATTGACAAGGTTTTATTATTATTACTGCTGCTGTTGTACTGTTTATTATGTACCAGGTAGTTATTAAAACTGACGAATCATAGACTAGACTAATGACTTACGAAACATCCTTTGGGATAAAAGTCTCACATCATACCAGCAACTACCATTCATTTTTGTATTATTAGTACCACCACCGTCGTTACTATAGTACTGATAAGATTTTATTACAGCTTCTGTGTGTGTTTAATGTCTTGTTGTTGACGCTGACGAATCCAAACACATACCTGGTGCTGCCTTGGACAAACGCACGTACAGCAGCTACCGTTCATAAAGTTTCCTTCATTCTTATATCGTATGGTGTTGAGAATTCTCCTGTTTCACACGTTTATGCTGGTTGATTGGCCTCAAATATCCCCCAACTCACGCTCAACGCTGTCGGTAGTCGATTTGGAAGAACTCGTCCCTTGTGACTAACAACTTCGACCGCAATACGTTCAGCTGCGTACTGTTTGGACCGCCGGGGACGCCGGTTATGCTTGGTGTCAGATCTTTGCTTGGTGCATATATGACAATATACCTTGTCCCTGGTGGTAGGTGGTGGTATGTATGTGATATGTAGTTCCAAATTTACTGAACATGCGAGCCTGACATGATTGAATACGCCTGGTATAATGTATGCGCGCTTCCAGATTAATTGAGCCTGCGAGTGCTATGGTCCGTGCACAACAATTTGTCCAATCACGTTTTGTGCGATAACTTAAAAAAAAAAAAAAATTGGAACGTGAAACAACGATAGTCGTGACCGCCTCGTCGAGATACGTCGATAGCCGCAGAGTTTTTTTTTTCCTGGTGACATGCAACATTTTTGACCAAAATCATACACGGAGCCCCCCCAAATACAGTATACCTCCCCTATGTACTCACGGAACCCCCTAATCGTATCCTAGAGGGAACCCCCCTCCCCCTCTATTACTGCCTGCTTGATACACCACGGACACCTCACGTTTGCACTTTGCAGATACCACGCATAACGGTTGCATAAAACAATATTTCAACATAAAAAGCACCCAAAAATGCATACATACAGCCACACACACATCACGACGCAGCATTCTCGGCCTCCTTCTCCTCTCCCCCCTCCTTCTCTTCCTCCCTCTGCTTGTTCTTCCACGCTTTGAATGCCCTTTTGGCCCTCCTCGTGGAGAAGGTTCGGCATTCCTGCGAAGCCGCCAACGCCCTCGCCGCCGCGGCGTCCTTTTCCGCTTGTGTTTTTCCTCGCCCCGCTGCCTCCAAAACCGCATCCCCCCTTCGGGTGGCTTCTCGGTGCGTGTGCCACTCCTTGAGTTCGCGGTTCTTGAGGTAGTCCACCATCCCGTCGTCGTACGCTTCAATATACAGCCACACCACCCTGCTCCACGCGCGGATGTGTTCCAAAGGCACCCCACACAACGCCCCCGGCAGAATCTTGAGCATGTGGGTGAGGGAGTACTCGCAGTGAAGCCGAAGGACGTGCTTGACGTATCCCCAGTACCGCTCAATGGCATTGAGCTCAGGGTGGTACTTGGGAAGGAAGATGCACACGTGACCGGCGTCCTTGAAGATCTGCTGGACTTTGTTGAGCTGGGCCTTGAAAGCCCCCAGGTCGGAGAAGACCCTTTCCATGCAGCATCGCTGCCTCCTTGCGGCCGCCCCACCCTCTGCCGCGGGGCCTTCGGCGGGAGAATTATGCTGTCGTGGCCATTGAAGGGTGCATCGCCAGCGCCGGGTGATGGAAGATCATGTTGCTGGGCCGGCTTCGGCTTTTTAGAAACCGCCCTGCCAACGGGTCCGCGATTGCCGACTTTCTTCTTCTTTGCCCGTCCCCTAGGCTTCCCCATGGTGCTTGTGTGCGTGCTTTGTGTTGTTCGGGCTGCTGTGTGTGCAGTTTTTGTGTACCGCGTGCGTCCGCCAGAAAAAAAAGTCGCCGCGTGGTGCGGAACAACGACATTGCGATTATCTCGACAACCAGATTTTTCCCAGCAAAACCACGAAATTCCCCCCTGGAGATTGACGAGAGGAATCGTTTGCCGTGCTCTATTTTGAAATCGGTCGGTTAGTTATTGCACATAAAACAAAACAAGATGACCCTTTAAATCAAGTTTTCCTTCTATATCTCCGTCAATATCGAATATTTTGAAAAAAAAAAAAATCCCCCCTGGCAAATTCCGAGATCTGTCCAAAACCGTTGAGTTTTGTGGCATCAACAAATAACACACCTGTCAGAAAACAAAACAAGTTTTTCCGGTTTATCGGAGATAAAAAGTCAAAGAAAAAAAAAAAAAAAAAAACTCTCCGTCACGCGATGCGCCTGTAAACAGGGCGTTTGGCGGTATTTTCAGAATTCCGAACAACCACCTGTGTGCAGAGAAACGTTGTCATCTGTGCTGGGAAAATTTGGGATTTTTAGTTGTGCACGGACCATACATGATATGACTCTTCTGTCGAGAGAGTGTTGTCGCATTTTCTCTCCGTCTTGGGGAAATTTGGTTTTTACTAAACCAATAAATATTCCTACATGCACTGCACGATTTCTGCCCCACTGAACGTGGGTGCTGGGTTATAAACATACGCTTAGCAAGGAAAGTGTCATATCCTGTAAGCAAACGCACCACCCTCACACCGTGGACTCAGATGAGGGCTTCAGGGGCGACGGGATGAGCCGCATTGTGTAATTAACATAAATAGATGAGCCGACTGACGGATGGGGCATACTCATCCCCTCCCATAAGAATGCTTATCGACGTGTTTGGAACCCGACCGAGGGTATGCAACTCCAGTTATTGCTGGGCCTCCTGAGGTCACCTTAAATTAACTCGGCGTTTAGAAACGTGCACATAACCATGGCCGCCTATGCCCAGACGCAACCAGCACCGTCATAGCGTCTGTTGAAAGATATGCGGCGATATCTTGGGATGGTTGTTGTTTTCCGTGTTCCGATTTGGGGTGTAGTAGTTGTTTCTTCTTTGTTCGATTGCCCTTGTTCCACATCATTCCCGCGGGTCGTCACTCCGACAGCGCTCCATACAGCAGGCGTGTTCGTGTGTGCTCACGACTACCACCCCGCTGTTCCTACGGTGAAGGCAGCACCCCAGACAGCGACTGCTGTTGTATTCAGTAGCCGGCAGTTGGTTAGTTACCGGAACGGGGGGACTTTACGCTGTAGCTGTGCGGATATCCTGGGTCATATTAGTTCAGGTTGCACATTGAACCAATCCACTTGTTGTGCGCCTCTTCCTCTCGTGCCTTTTTAGGCGGGATAGCGACGTACTTCCAGCCGAATTTGTACTCTATTTGGTTTGTCAAAAAATTTATTGGGCTCCAGCATATTTGTATGACCACGTCTATTAGATTTTTGACAAGGGTAAATGTGAGAAAAGACAACAAGTTTTGACACAGTGACACACGCGACCATTAGAACAGCGCGCATATCACGCGTCTGGTCTGGGTCTCGTATTTTGATTCTGGGCGCCGGCAATATATGATACGAGCGATTTCATACGTGCCCCTGCCCACTCACGCTCTGAGATTGGGTACCCAACGCCTGTACAACACCGAAAAGGCCTCTACTGCAATAGCGGCGCATTAGACATTCTCTCGCAGAGGTCTACGGCGTATTCTGCGCCAGTTGTCAGGCACCACCCACACTGCTGCACGCGCGTTCGTTGGGATGAACTACTTGTAATCATTGTGGAATAGTGTTGGTGGTGGTGCAAGGGGTTAGAACTTTCGCGCTCAAGAATCCGAAATATATCCTGGTTGAAGAAATATGGAGCCTTCGTTTGTCTCGCGTCGACACCAGATCGATCTCGCTGGGATACGAGTGAACTGTTGATACGAACGGTCGCACACCGATGCTCCGAAGGGTTCCTAGATCAAGAACGCTACCGTACGGTAGCACGCGCTAGATGCGTGGCACTCACAACCACCGATACATTTACATCTCCGTCGCAGGCTACTACGCGGGTTTGCTTTCTTCAGCTTTTATGATCGGTCGATTGTTCTCCGCACCCTTCTGGGGGAAGGTAGCAGACCGTCTTGGTTGTCGCTGCGTTATGGTTGTGGGCCTTTTGTCCACGGCGGCACTCTCCCTTGGCTTCGGGATTTCGACGACCTTCACTTGGGCTTTTGTTTGCAGGTGAGGCACATCACGTGAAATCGCCTCTCACCGTACCGTTGGGGATATATCACTCCTGAAACACGTGATGTCTCTTCAAACTTCCATACATATAATGGGTCCGTAAGGCGACCACTCCAAACCCTTCACACTAATAATAACGTATTCGATCGGTGGGGAATATAGCACCGATGGGGCTTCGACCTTGCAATGCCCACAAGCTGGCCAGACTACCGCGTTCCCTTTCGTACGGGGTCCGAACCAAGCCACAGAAGGGGATAACCGAATGAGGTGGTGCATTGGCTACACCGTTGTGTGACAGGCACAGATCCATGCGAATGTTGAGCTCGTGCAGCAGCTAGCACACTCGCGATATCACCCTCTCTTTCGCAACCCGCGGCATCGTGTCGGCCACGAAAATTAAAATATGCAACGTGAAACCCAAGAAAAACTGGAGCTCGCGCTCTATTTTTCTCGCCTTTGAAGAGCTCATCGTGCCTAAGCCGATGGACGATCTTGCTTGTGGTCCAAAGGTGCAATGGTTTTCACCGCCTGTCCTGAACGTGATAGCAACTAGTGATTAATCCTCGCACACCGGTTGACAATACGATACGGTGTGCTCGTACAATTTTTTACTATGCTGCCACGTCTTCTTCCGATTTATAGTTTCTACGAGCCGGCGATGAAGTATAGCATACAATGCTGACCTGCTACTCTGGCAATGGCTTGCGAAGATATAAAGGTGGGGCCTGTTGGGGAACGAAATACCGCCCGAAGTTGACACTCCCCATGTCTCTAATGCTTTCGCTGAAGGTTTCTTCTTGGGCTGCTCAATGGCATAACAGCGGCATCTAGAACCCTCGTCCCGCAAGTGTGTGGCACGGAGCATGAGACTGTAGGCATGGGCGTCGTTACCAGTGAGTTTTATCTACAGCGTGGTGTACTTGTCGAATTATTTGCAGCAAGACATGCCGGCTACGCCGCATTAGCGTACGTAGTACATGGTGTTCGATGGGCTTAGGGCTGAGAAGACATGGCCGTTATGGTCATTTGCCGCCCCTCAGGCGTCTTTCAGAACAATCAGTTCGTGTAGAACTCGATTCAATTTTGAGAAAGTTCAGCGATCTTAAATGTATACCTCGTGGCTGACTTACGTCGAGGGGGCGTGTTGGATTGCGGCATATTAGCCATAAAAAAACTGTTGATGCGCATTTACCAAAAAGGAGCACGAGCATCTAGGTTTAGGTCCCCCCTTCAGCGAAATACTTGGCGACAGTACGACTTCAGCAGTTCCTCATCGCCGTTCCTGTATCGTTTAGGATAGTGGTTGGGTGTGTCACCGATTACCCAACTTCAACAGATATAAAACGAAGGCATGGTGCAGAAAATCAGTTGGCCAGTCCGCTAGAATACCGTCTAGTCGCGAATGGTGGACGTTTCGGAGAACTTAAGATATTGACGGTGCCGACTCTGATCATTTTTGTCCGTTTCGTGTTTGTTTCTTCCCCGTTTCAACACCTTTGTCCTCGCGCCCACCTTTTGTTCGAATGTCAACACCAATCACCTAAACGACGTGTTTGAAAGTTTGAATAGACACCATATATACCATCCAAAAATCGTGGAGGTGGGCGTACAGCATATTATTTAGCAGAGTTTGTGCAATGTAAGCCCCCAGCCTCGAACTTGTCAAACACTTGGATACTACTGCGGAAACCTAACGCACACCACCCAAACCAGGGGGAACAATAAGACCATGGCAATAACAGGTATTACGACGAAAAATAAAGCGTCAACACCCCCCCTCCTCCCCTTTACTTGTCGTTACGTCGATCACTCATCATTTTGTACGCGCCTTCAAGCTTCTTGGTCAATCGGAGCGGTGCTTGGGCCTGGAGTCGGAGGTCTTTTGGCGGAACCGGCGAAACACCACCCTCTCATCTTTTCAGAGGTTGGAATATTCGGGAGGTAAGTCGTTGGATACCAATAATGTAGGTTGATGTCACTGACGTTGTGCCTGCTAGGTTTTAGAACGACGGAGGCCGAGGCACGTCCGCGGCTCAACGGTTTATGCATTTGCTTGCCAGCTGCAGACCTGAGCCGGGCCCCACCAAGAGGTGCGGACGTTAAGCCCGAACGCCTACACGCCCACAACGTCGTTCATTGAATTACAGGCTACACAGATCGAAAAATTCAAAATATGTCCTTCTCTGTCTCAGTAAAGATAGCTACCAGGACTTGGCATGTGTTCGTTTTTTCTCGCGGTCACACGTATACGCCTAATACGAATTTATATATTCGGCTTTCCTCTTTGGGCATGACAGCTTATCGTAGTGACAGCGTGTCAATTGCAAATATTCCGGAACCTCCACATGGTTGATGAAATTAATGATCGAGTTCGATTTTCTGCTGCTGGAAAACATCGCAGACACCCGTATCTTCTGCCCAACGTCATTGGAGCTGGTTTGGCACTCCTGGCGTTGCCACTGGTGCTCGCTTTTCTCAAGAATAGCGACGACGCTGCGAGCATCGCCCAAACGTGAGTATAAGCAACCCCGTACATCGAACGTCGCTAATGTACACGTACGGCCTGTACGCGAATGCTTGCATTACGCGTTTTCGACGATGAATCGTTGCCATGTTAACCTTGATTCGTTGTTCATGTGAAATGACACATCCACGCCGCGTACGAACCTCGGACCATGGGCATAATAACCAAGACGGAGAGATTCGCCGTCAGCAACATCGTGACACGGTACAATTAAAGGGTACAGGCGATGATCTGTACCGTGATAATAAAAGCAACGCGCTCAGAATTATGACTCAACTGTTTGAGTTCCAGATTTTCGGCGGACGTCCGACTCATCATTCGAGAGCGGAGCGCTTTTACTACTATATGGATGATTCGCTACATTCTCGTGGCGCCTTTGGTTGTGTGTTTCCTCTTGTTGACCCGGTGTCTCGAGCCGGGTATCACACGCCTTTTTTCCCTTTCCGACCTATATATTCTCCTCGCCGGAAACGCTGCTAGCCAAACCCAGTAGCCATAGCGGGCCAGGTCGTCCGCCAGCTTTGCAAATATCTAACATCATGCGTCAAGTTCGCCGGCCCCGTGCGATATAGCAAACATAACTCAATTTATTGATGGGCTCGAGGAAATTAATGAAGTATATCCCATGGTATGCGAGTAAATTGACAACAGACGTTGGGCGCTCGACTTCAGCATGCGCCACATCATAGTTTCGGGTTACAAGGAATGCCTTTATAACCAACACGTCTGTGGATCTCGAGCAGCTGCATCGCCTGGACAGATTGGGAAGGGATGACCGGCGTCACCATCATCCAAACGGTAACGAAGCACATCCTTTTACGGAGCTGCGGCGATTGTCGCTGTCGTCGAGAGAAGTTGCTGCGAAATATCGTACAGAGCTTCGACGAGTCTCCATCTGGATTATTTCGCGGGTTGCAGTAGCATGTGCTCCGGCTACAAGTAAAGTCCTATCCCACGTAGTTCAAGCAACTTCCTGAGTAACACCGACGACAATGACTACGCCGAAATACGTACCTGGTAGTGCTGTGCTCATTTCGGATTGCGTCTCGAAAAGTAAGTGAGCGAGCTACAGGTTTCGAGGAAGGAAAGTCGATGCCTGATTCAGCTGGTTTCGAATGCGAAGATGGGGTCGCAACGAGCAATCAACGAGTGTACCAAGATGACCGCCTCCGTCGAGTACGTCAGGGTGTGTTTCGACCGGTTAGTTCTGATTCGCCAGGGTCTGCGTCCACAACCCAAACTTGACTCGCTTCGTGCGCACATGGCCGGCTGGTTTAACACCCCCACTGCTGCCGCACTGCCTTGCCTGGGTTGTGAACGATTGTAGAGAAAAAACAATCCGTAGTTTGAACAGAAAAACAATACATCACCGGGTTTTGATGTTGCGAGACGTATGATACACTTGGCACTACTCGTACTACTCGAAGGTAGGAGACATCAACATAAACAAATAGCCGGCCGGCGATAAAACAGCACTGTTTAACACTGACACATCTCGAGGCTCCGTCTCTGTGCTTAAAGTTGCAGAGGTGGCACAGAAGAGTCTGTCAAGATCACTTGTGAAAAGGAAGATATTAAAAAGCTTGAAGAGTGGTGCTTATGTGGCGAAACGAAGGGTGCTAAGCAGAGGAGAAGTCTTAAGAGAAGAAAGAATTTGTGAAGAGATGTAAGCAAGTGTAGGGAGTCATCGAGGTAAGGCTGACCGTCACCTGCTCTGTACGGCACAATGCCCATGCTACGGGCAGATGACATCTACGGTTCGTTGCACTTACCCACAGACCGACCAATAGCAAGGTTTTTTGCAATACCCCCCGCAACCTTCCCCGATTACTGTCGTGGGAAGTTTGTCATACATTGAGTGCACAACACAGCGACAGGAAGTATTAAACCGAGATTTTCCGCATAGGTCTATAATTATTGTTTTTCTCTGCATTTAAATTAAGATAGTAAATGGGCTCACGACTCTACGAATCAACTAGGTACTAATGGACTGAAGGGTCCATGTTCCAATACCCGCCCTTCGCTGATAAATCAGTAACTAGGGGACTTGCTGCTCACAATGTCAGACGCAAATGGTACGCCATGCTCAGACCTCTGTGTATGAACAGCGTGGACATGGATGTAGCCATGTACTTTAGAGAATCAAAATAAGAGTGAGTGGAGAAACATACTCACATCTGTCATAAAAACATCTGTAACATGGATGGGATTTATGTTCCAAAATATAACGCGTTGTGTAATAAAATATTACCAGCGGGAAATACTCTAGATAAGAAGCGTACACGAATCTGCGGGTGTTTTACACGCCCCTAGAGGAACTACGTAGAGATACGAGTACATACATGAAACCGAAAAAATCAGAATACGGTGGAGGATTGTCCAGTACATGGAAAACGCCTACTTTTCAGTTTAATATACGTACGTACGTACTCGAAAAAACGTCCACGAATACTGATGGTACAGAAATAGACCACGGATGTAGTCGTATTACAAAACGTATAACAAACTCGTGACGCTGTGTTGTAGATCAGCGAATTGTATCGTAATACACGGAAGCGTCAGAAAATGTCTGCTGCACGGTTACTACGGCCCCTCCATCGAATGCTCGAGCAAATCGCGAGTCGAAGAAAGTCGAAATCGTGGACCTATGCGTTCAACGCTATGCTGCACTGCTGAGCATGTACTATCTACAGAAACTGTGGAGTTACCATGGATATATCTTCAGTGCTATGCTGCATAGTGCACGTACCACCTGCATTGTGTGAGAATGATGTGCTCATAATATACGGCGGAATAATTATTTTTGGGCGTACACTTGTATAACGTGGCAGCTACTGCTGTACGGTGGGCTACATAAAAAGTCACTCCAAATTAATATGCACTACACTACGTTCATACATGACAATAATATCCTTAATGAGGACACACAACCCGTAATACGCGCGATCGGAGTATCACACACAGCTTGCAAAGATGAGTTTCGACAAGATGTTCGATCTCAGAGCTGGAGTGTATTTTTGTTTTCATAATAACAACAATTAGTCTAGTCTAGTCCTTGAGTAGTCGATAAAACACAAGAGTAATTCTTGTTGAATATTCCTGTCTTAGAAGTCCGAAACGAAAGCTACGTACGAAAAAGCTGAACAAATAACACAATACCTTAACAAAAATCGAGTACCGTGCGCGAATGCCATTTTTAGTATAGGCTTTTACGATGCGTGCTTCCGATAATATACTACCAGTAATACGCTATGAGGCCGCCACGAAAGCAAAAAAATATGCTAAAAAAAACTGTCGAAGCAAGTCGAGTACAGTAAAGATTATACTTATCGTACAGCACAAGTGTCAGAGCAGTAGTACTCGTAGCACCAATACAAACCGTACGAATAATATTCGTACGAGTACGAAACCAGCTACTACGTGGGGTTAATAAATAAAAATAATTCCAACAGAAAAAATAGATGCACCCGAAGACAGCAGACGACAGGAGGAAAAGGCAAAAACCTAGCTTGCGTTTGTGTTGCTGTTGCTGTTGACGTTACTGCTGCTAGTGCTAAAAAGGCTCGTCATTCTCTTGTCTTCGTAGCTATTGGATCGTACAAAACCATATCCGGCAGACGGCGATGGTGCTGCTGCGGAGGTGAGTGAGAGCTTTGATGATGGCGTTGATGGTGGCGAAGATGATGATGATGCCGGCGATGATCGACCGTTCTTTGGTGGTCGCCGAGGATTGGTACTGACTCGAAGAGAGCAGTTTACCGGCTTGCGGCTGTTGCCGTTGCGCCTGGGTTCTGCTCGTGGAGTGCTATTTACCGGTATGCCGTTGTCGCTGATGCCCGCGATAAGATATGCGGGGTGGGTAAGTATTTGCGTTTCCAGTCCTCGACAGAAGAAGAGCGAACTATAAAGTCGAATCCCGATTGCGTGTTGTGTTCACGCTGTTTTCGGCGATGGCGACGGAGCTGTTTGAACGCTTTGACTTGTATCTCAAGAACCACATAGCTGTGGTCAATATTCTGCTGCAGCTTCCCTTGATCATGTGCACGCTCAAGCCTCTGGTGGTGGTAATGCTTTAGCTGGCGTTGTGGGAGATGGTAGCCGGTGATGTCGTCCGTCTCCATCGAGAAAAATTAAAGATTTTTCCGGTGTAATTGTGTATGGAATTTCGATAAAATGTGATGCAGCTCAACGATAAGAAGGGTGCTCCCTAGAGGTGAGCACCGCGTTTTTTAATGGTGGAAATGTCGTTGTTGTAGTCGGTGGAGTTGCAGTCTCTGTTGCAAATTGTTTTATTTATATCGTGGCAGGTACTGCTGTTGTACTAGTTGTCGCTAATGATAGCTCGTCGCTGTTGCAGCTGTTGTTGTCGTCCCAGCTGCAAGTTGTAGTTCGAAGGCGTGCAATGAAGGCGGTACCCTGTCATCGTGATAAGGATGTATTTGTTGTCGTACGACGAGTAGAAATTGATGGTGTGTGTTGTCGATGGTGGTAGTGCTGGCTGGAGCACTGCATTTGATGTCGAACTGGCTATGTAGTAGACCTAGGTTAAGTTATAAGCGATTGCCCTGTTTGTTCATCGTAAACCCGTGAACGTGCTGTTTTCGTGTTGGTTTGTACTGTGCATGGTGCATTGCGCGCAAATTAAGCAGATCACAACTGCTGTACATCCATACGTTGAGACGCCTCTGCGTTGAGCTGAAAACGGCTTACCCATGATCGAATTTAGAGTAGTTTACCTTTGATTTCGGCCGCAATTCTTGCCGCTTGCATGATAGCTTGACAACAGTATAGACCTTAGTGTACCCGTTGTAGGATGATAGCAATTGAACATACTTCAACGTGCGGAAACGTGAAAACAGTTCCGTCGAGACACAATGCTCTATTCTCCCGAGTCTGGTACATTCTTGCCGTGGAAGCGTCAAGCAGATGCTGGAAAATTCTCTCCGAGATTGACTATACATGCTATTAGGGTGAAGGGTCAAAGTGGAGAAGCTGGAGACTGATGACAACTGCCCATTTTGGGCTGATTTGCCGACCAACTTGTGACACGTCCACACCTATTGGTCTTCCCGTCGTATTACAATAACTTAATGAGGACAAGTTATTTCACGTGCTTCGTACTACTGAGCACCTTGAAGAAACAGTTTTAATAACGACTTCCAGCGTAGAATCGCGCGAACCCGGACTATACCTGCTACACGCGTGGCATAGCGTTAGCAGTCTTGTATCTTGCTTCTCGCGTATAGGGTGAAGGCAGTCTCTTCTCTAAAGCTCCTCCGTCTTTAATGAAATGCAGTTCTTTGCTGCAACTTCTCGGAAACGGTTGGGAAGTTCGCGGGACGCCGTTGCGTGGTGTCAGTGTAAAAATGTATATATATATATATATATATATATCAATGGCGGAGGCTCAAAACCTGAAAAACTGACAGGTCTCGAGGCTATGTCCCTGTGCTCAGATTTGCAGAGGTGGTACGGAAGTGTCTGTTAAGATCCCTTGCGGCGAAGAAAAGATACGATAGTGTGAGTGACGCTTGTGTGAATTAAAGATGGAAACGAATCATAGGAGAGAAAACTAAGGAGGTGTAAGGAGGTGTAAGGAGTTTTCGAGGCAGGCATTACCATTACCCGACTAGTACGGTGAACTGTCCATGCCACGGATAGATGTACTCTACGGGTCGTTGTACTTACGGACAGACCGTCTTATTGTGAAGTTCCTTCCAATATTCCCTGCAATGTTCGCCGATACTTATGGTGAGATTCTGTAGTTCTGGTAACGACTTGATTATACAACACACCGACGGGAAGTAATTAGCCGAGAGTTCCTCCATAATGTATTTCTCTTCATCTAGGTCAAGATACTTAATGTACTCAAGATAGCGATTACAAATCAGATTGACAGTAATGAAATGTAGAGTTACGTTCCAATACGTGGTCTGCGTCTTCGCTTTCAGCACCCGACTTTAACGGGACGCTCCCAACATCTGCTCGTTAAATTAAAAATTGATTTCTCTTTGCTTTTGACAACCGTCTTTGACGGGGGCTGCCAAAGTCCGCTAGTGAGACTACGAGGGATCATTAGTAGCAGCCCAGTTATCAAAACCGGAGAGACGTATCCTTATCTACATCAAGGCGTCACCAAAATTACGTGTTTGTTACGGGATTGCTGCAAAAGCGATTGGGGTTGCCGTGGGTGATACCTTCCGGACGAATTTCAGCAGCGTAACCTGGCACTGTTAGGGCTTCCGAATCACTACAATAACATCAAGTCGAGGACACCTGACTAGTGTCGTTCGGGATCAGACAAATGTAACCTGTGTATACTGTACTTATCGGAGGAAATTGAGTTGTGGAATCGCCATATCCCTATCTGTTAACTTCTTCATGTGATGAACTGCCTTCACAACGCTTGTTGTATTCCCGGACATCTCGTCTTTCAGGATTGTATGGATATCCTCGTTCCCGGGTTTGCCGCAACACCATTGCAACGATATGTAGACTATATAGACGACATACGGAGCAGGGTTCGCACCCACTCTATTACATTAACTACCTGTGTGGTACAACGTGGCATCAATCCCCTTCTTTGTATATACAAAGGCGACACGAACGAGATCAATCGCAAAGGTATCAACTCATCATTCTGTGTATTCTTGACGAATACTCTGATCGTCTAGTTAGCGTATATGTCGCGTTCTCTAGTATAGACTATACCTTTGATTATATATTTTGTATTCATAAAAAAAATGCGTATGCTACGTAGTGCGAACATGAGAATTTTCACATTGATTACGTAGCAACCCATGTACCTGTAGTTTAGTTTTTGGGTATTGCCCAAACCGATTGGATACACGGGAATAGTGCATCATAGGGTCGTTGTCGAGGTGGGAGAAAGGCAGAATTCATGATGACTCTGAAATGGTGCTGGTTTGTTGTTGCGTTGGGAAAGGGATACAAATCGTCTGTCGATTTTGCATACGGACCGAGGTCGTGTGTGTTGTAGTGTACATCGTAGTACCGTACTGAATACGTCCGTTTCGCAACGTTGTACTGTAACAAGACCCGTGCGGATGCCAAGGTTATGCGTGCCATCTTATTTGATTTGTAATCGGGTACAAGCGCATCACGCATACCGACGATCATATGAATCCACATTTTCAGCGCTTTCGTCGTAGCCGTACGTTCGTTGTGGTAAGATCGATAATCCATTGAACGCGAAGAACAGAACAGTTGTTGTTGGTTTAGCGTGGGCAAGGAATATTTGAGAATATTGTTTAGGCAATGCTCGTGCGAAGAACCCGCTCGTCGTCAACCAGCATCAAGACGGTTGTTGCTAAGCCAATCGACTTCCTATGGGGGAGCCGGCGTCCGATCATCCTCCGCATTTCGAGATTTCCTGCGCAGATTCACGTCCAACATTTTTTTGAAACGTCTAACCACGTGTCTGCTCGCTTGTGTAACTTCCCTGTTCGCAAGCATCAAGGTGTGGTGTCAATTCGGCATCAACGATGGTGACAAGCACGAGAATGGTGACGACGGGGCAATCAACATGCCAGCTAAAACAGCCATGGCTGTATTTCTACAGAGTTCTTCATCTACAGCGAAAACACCACCGAGGAATACAGAGACAACCCTTCTCATCGGCACACGCAACGAACTGGGCGAGGATTTGAAAAACCTTGGGCGTCAAACTGGAGATTCTAAGCGGCCGAGCCTGCTGGCGCAACGGCACATCCGCATTCTCCTCCTTATTGAAGGACTATTTTCTGTGGGTGTTTGCACCGACATCCATTTGCAGTCGGGGGATCGCTTCTGTGTGCCAGGGGTAGGGTGAAGGAACGGGACGGCTAGCTTGGCCGGCAGAGAATGGCGTCAAGAGCCATCCTGGTTTGCTTGCGTGTTTGAAAAATGATATATTTTTTCGTTTTTCTAGATCTGAGTGGATGACTATCTACTCGGGTGAGATAGATCAAACTACATGCTACAGTATTAGGATTCGATTTCTGTTTCGGGAGCCCCTCGAACTCGAAGAGCTTTACAACCAATAGTAAATATGAAGCCGGGCAAGGTGGATGTGCAATTTCCGATGAATCTAACTAGCCCAGTGATGAAAAAAAGTAGTTTAATGATGCAAAGCAAGAATGCCATTCGCACGAGTTTGGGTTAATAGGTTAAGGAGCCTCGTCGATTTCTGAACAATATCTTGGACGAAACGTGGCGCCTCTGTCGTAGCCCGCGTCTTAGCCGGCGGTGGCCTAAGACCTTAAACGACCTGCATTGGAAAAAAATGTTTTTGTTACTCCCAATATAATGCCTTGCTTTCGACAAAAGGTACACCTGAAAGTTGTACCGAATATTTCCTCTTGCCCCCGCCTCGCCTCCTCGTATTCCCAAGTTTGAATACACTGGGTTCGACGAGGTGTTCGCCTTGTGGTCCCTCAGCACCGTTGACAAGGGAGGGCTGGACTGGACAAGTCCGCACATCGGGCAGGTGGGACGAAGGCGGCAATGGCTGTTAACGATTGATGTAACTATGCAGAGCATTGCTGTCGAAATCGGCGATTAGTCAACCGTTCGCTTTCGTTGGCTAATACTTGGCCAATGGTGACAATTGTGCCTCCATGTTTCACAATCGTATGTTCGTTCTTCTTGGCTGCTGTACGCCGGACCGATTGCGGGGCGGCATTCGCGCCAGTCCGTGCTGGACCCGAGTCAACTGCGAGATGGGGGAGTTACTGCGGGGTAGGCGGTCATTGTACCCGTCTTGCTACGTTTGTGGTATTTTTACGAGTAGAACGTTCGGCCATTGCAGCTTGTGTGTGGCTGCCTCAACAGGTAATCACTTCATTGGTACCGCACCCTTAGCTTGAACAACGATGACGAAGACAATTATCACTTCAAAGATGGTGACGGGTATGCTGATTTTAATGCTGATTTTGATGCTGATGACTGAGATGACGATTACCATAATATTGATGATAATAAAGATGATGATGATGTGATAATAATGAAAATGATGGTGGTGATGATGGCGTATGTAATGAAACGAGGAGGATATTGATTGTGATGATGACAATGCTGACCGTGACGATTATCGTCATACCATCGTCATGATCGTGAAACAAATGATTACTTTATGGTTTGATTTTCTAAACTGCCGCTTGATTTGCACCTTCCTCCTCTCGACCTTCCTTTCACCTCCTGCCACTTCTATGGCAGGTACTCGTAACTTGTGGGTTGATGGTGCTTGTGTACGAGATTTTTGCCGTACCGAATGTAAACCCGCGTCTGGGCGTCAGGATGTCCCAAAGGGCGGGGTCGGTATTCGTGCTTCCTGTGTACTTCTTGCTCACCCTTCTCTCCAATGAAAACTATGCTGGCACGCACGTCACCATCATCGCGATCATCTTGCTGTTCACGTGCTATGTGGGCTCGAACATGGTGAGTCCCTTCCAAAGTTAAATAGGCAGGACTTGTACGTGAAAGCAACAGTTGGGTTGTGTTGAATTATACATCTGGAGTACCGCTATTGTATTCGCTGAAGTTGATCAAGATTGGTATTGTTTTGTATAGTCATCGTTCCCATAATATCTTCGCTGAATCATTTGGTAACTGCGCCCAATTGGAGAACGGCAACTCAGAATAAAAGGGGGCCCACTGATTCCTGATAGCTTACGGGTTAACACGTAGATCACTTGGAGTGATTAGCCCCAGAAGGTGGCGTTTGCGGAAGATTGGCCGCGAAAGCTGCGACCTCACGCGACCATGTTTTGAAAATATGACCAAGGCTACGATAGCGGGGGTACCCCTTGACACTACCGGGTTTGAGCCACTAGCACGGTTGAATCTGGACCTCGCTGACCAAAGTATCTTAGGCGACTAGTTTACGTAAGACCACAAACGAACAAGGGGGTCGCTTGCGAGATGTACTCCTAGCTACTGCAATAACAGAGCCCGAACGTGACCCCCGTCCCTCAGCCTTGGTCATATGATGCCTCGGTCATGATCGCAACAGGTGCCAGCACCGCGCGGCATAGTCAAAGAAACCGGTACCGATCGGTCGCGGTGTTGTTGCCTTAACTTATCTTCCGCCTGATCGCGTATTTACCATTCATACAAAACGGCATGTTTGGCCCTTCGGCGCCCGTCGTTTTTCTTGGTTCAGTTCTACGTAGGTGTCGCCTTGGCCTTGAACAACGCGGCGGAGCCGGATAGGCGCGGCGAGTTAAACGGCATCTCGGCGGCTGGAGGCTCTCTCGCTAGGGCAATATCCCCCATGATCTGCTCGGTGCTGTTCGCCTTCTCTATCGACGGCGACCACCCATTCCCCTTCGATTACCACTTTGCGTTCTACCTGCTCGCCACATTGCGATTGGTCGTCGCTTGCATGGCATGGAACAGGATAAATGATACTCAAGGCCGGGAGAACTCTGATATCGAATGCGCGAAGGCAACCGCATCGACACAGGAAGGGTAGGCCCCGCGTGTAGATGGAGGATATTGTGTTTCGCGGCTCAACGAGTACAGCACACACCTCCGCATTAGCGCCCCCTTCGTTTGGATGAGTCCGGGTTAAAGTCAAGATACACATGGCTTTGTAGACGGGCGCAGAATTCAGTAAAGCCCCGAGAGAGCAGAGTTAAATATTTCTCCGTCGTAGGCGCGGAGGCCCTCAGGTCCCTCTATGGCACTTGCATGTCAAGGTTCGAGTATAGAAAGCCTGAACGTCTACGGTGCCGTTTGAAACCCCGGCGATATGCGAGTTGAATCCAGTCATCACAGCACCCCCCCAAGGAAGCCAGCAGGCCCGAAGGCCAGAGAGCACAATATGTGACTCAGCTGTGTAGTCGTGGATAAGACTATCGAGCAGGAGATCGAGGAACGTCAAACTTAACGATTTTGGCAGGCCGGCCTGGCGAGAGGCTGCTGGGCTAAACCCTAGAGCTACATTACAAGCAACGCCGTTCGTATAACAACCGAGAACACAAACGGCAATAGCATTGCATACGCACATTAGACATTTGGATGCTGTAGTTCTGCAAAAAAATATGATTTTCGTTTCTAATCTTGCGAGATCTGTTGAGAATTCTCGGAATGAAGCTTTGCGATTCTTGCGCACAGTCTTGTGCAGCGACATAAGTACCAGGTATATAATAGATGGAAGGCATGTTTTCCCTGGAATAATTTGAAACTTTGGTGCAACTCCATGTGGTCTAGCCGACAGCCGAGGAAGATGTTTTATCTCTCGTTGACACTCCAACATGAGCCCGTCCAAATAAGGTCTTGAGTACTATTTTCCCCAAAGACTGCGGAAGATCTGACGAGCCACTGTCCTGATAAAACTAGCATCTATCTGGAGTCTACTTCGGACGGAAACTACTTTAACCTACTGGGCCACAGTCTCACCTTTACGCGCTACAAGGCATTCTCGCTCGCACCGAGTGAAGCTAGCTTCAGCCACTTCGGTATCCTCTTCGGTCTGTGTCTTTCTCTTGCCAACCGCAGAGCTGGGTGCCGTAAATATTGACGGTTTGTTCCCCCCTCACCTACAGTAGAGGTGAGTGTAGTGGACGTTGAATATTTTCTTTCGCGTCGCCTCGGTCCAAATCGGAGCCAGGTGCAGTGATTATTAGTCCTTTTCGTCCGGTCCTGCCCGGAATAGGGCTCAATGCACGGACTGTGGACGGTATATATCGGCCCTTCCACACGGTGAGGTTGACTGATGACTGGCGGCCCCCAAGCAAGTTTTCCTTTGCGCCCGCTGTAGGACTGGGTGTAGAGCCGCCGGAATCAGTGACCGTCATGGCCACTTCCTCAAAGAGCGTGATAGCAGCGGCAGTTTAAGACCCGAGGAAGAAGATTATTTCTGTAGGTAAGTGCCCTGGTTTTGAGCTAGATAATGGCACCTTTTATGTCATACACGACCAAGCAGACGGATCTATCTTGAGGGCGACGGCGAGGTAGCACAGTACTCGCCTAACAGGGAGCGTCCGTCCCCTGGGCTGGATGTTCAATGACAAAAGCGGTCAGAATATGAGGTGCCACGACCGATGTCCTCGAAGGCAACGTGTCGCTCGGGAGCCGGTGCACGTCGGCCTCACCAGGCTGCATTCCTCTGTCGGTGGATGAGGGTATGTATGTGATTACTCTCATCAACTGCGCCTCGGGGCTGCTGCAACCGTTCGGCCCTGAAAGGAAGTCGGATCTTCCGTCGACGACGGAATGCTATATAATTCGTAACTCCTCCTCCCGGCACCACCAAGAAAGAACCCTTCTTGCCGGTGAACATGTCCTGCGGCGACGTGCGGCCGGGGTTTGAACGAGAAGCAGCCTGGTTGAGCTTCTGCGCGGCATCCTTCTCCGATTCCGCCCAGAGCTTGTAACCGCGAGCATCTAAGCCGTAAGCACAAGAGAACCCCCCCGGCACAAGCGTCGCTCCGCGGTGTGGCGAGATGCCATGGCGATTTTGTTGCAGCGCTGGATTGCATTCTCCACGACCCCATTGTATTGCTGCCCTCCGGGGGGGGTGGGATGCACGGCGATTCCAATGGTGGAGAAGAAGTCACGGGAGTCCTTGCTGGTCCAGAGCGAATCGCAGTCGCCACGGAACACTCCGTATCCTTGTCCCCGCCTTGTGGGCGAAGTCGACGATACACCGCCGGAAGACGGCCACGACGTAAGATTTGCGACGATGGGCGTAAGTCGCTATATAGCCTGTTGCATCATCGACAGCATAGAATCTGCAGTGGTTGCCGCCTACCGTGGTGGTGTACGGGCCGCACATGTCAATATGTAGGTGATCGCCGGGCGCCTACCCCGCTCGTCCCTCGCTTCGCTTCGGCACGTCCGCTCGAGTCCCCCTCGCCGGTATGCGCGTAATGCAGGGTTCCATTCGTTCGGTGAGGGTGATCCCTCGCTGCCGAGCAGATTCACTCAAAATATGTTCGGACAAGTGGCCGGCGCGGTCGTGGAACACGTTAACATCGACTCGCTTGCGATCGTTGCCAACATGAAAAGGGTTTTACCGGTGCCCAAAATGGCCAATGCACACTCATCACTCTCATTATCTTGCATGATACGGTCGGAAGTGTCCTATTCTACGTCATACGCCTCAGTCGTCAAGTCAGAGTTGCTCTGGGGTCGATAAATCTATGCTGTACTTGAATCACACGGAGTGGGGTGGGGTGAGGCAGTCTCAAGCTCAAGCTCCAACCCAACATTGGGAGAAGCCATCACAATGCTCGAAGGTTGTACGAGGTTGTTTTCACTAAGAACCGGGGTGGACATGCTGGCAGCAGACACGAATGCACTCTCACGCGAAGCACTAACTGGCGTCAGTGGGTTGCAAGCAGAAGACTCGGGGGAACTCTCATTCGCTACATCCACTGGCAACGGAGGAGGGGGGAGTCGGGTGGCATAGAGGGAGTCGTTCGCCGATCGCCGAATGAAGCGGAGCCCTCCCGCCTGTGTACCAGTGGGGTTTACAGAACAGTAGTTTTTGTGCGCCACCTTCCAGTCGAGAAAAGGTTGAAGCCTAGATACGGAGTTTATATCACATCTTGCACACACGCCACAACGTCCTTCGGGTTTCCGTGTTCATCGAGCTGGTGAAATGCTAAATTGAGGTCCCCGACTGCCTCTACTCTGATCCACCCTGGATCGCCTAATTGTGTATGTACTGGTCGGTGGCGTGGCGAATATTGTACATGCCCTCTTTGTTGTTGGACATCATGGCACCTGCTCCTAAGTCCACGTCCCATTCCTCGCTACCATACGGCCTAGGTTGCCCCGGGGTACACAGAAGGGCGCTAGCAACACGTGTACTCAACGCTGGCTCAACACGTCTTACAACGCTACCACGCACCACGCCATCACGATCTCCAGCAGCAGAATCACCAGACTCAGACTTGCCCATTTCTACACTACGTGCGATGAAGAGCTGCAGGGGGAGCTCCGCTGGCTCGAGCTGCGCCGAGAGCCGAAGAAAGGAGAGTTGCAGTAGCAGAGGTAAACGTGTCAGGAGGCGTGCCGTCTTGCTGATGTTGGAGCTGCTGCTGCTGCTTCTCGCGAGTCCCCGACTCCGCCGTCGGTGGTAGTGATCAGTGCCCCTCTGCTGCGCCCCACCCCGAGTATCCCATGTATTCGTTCTTGCAGGGATAATCTGCTGCAAAAGCGTGCCGCGATGCGTTGGGAAATTGACCAGGCGTTAGATTAGGCAAAAAATTCGGCGGCGAATTAGACGGAAAATTAGGCGGTAGCACGTGCCCGAAGCCCTCGCCCTTACCTCGGCCGCGCCCGCCCGAAAGATGATGCCGGTCCTCGTGGCCACGTCCTCCGGGGGAAGGGGTTTGTATACCCGCCAGGCACGGGTCCGTGTCCTGGCGGCGGCGTTTTCTGCTGCTCCGGCGAGTGGCCCCGACTCCAACGCGCACCCGAGTCGTTTGGGTACGGTTGCTGTCGAGATTTACCTTCCGCCCCGCGCCCTCCTGTGCGTCCGGCGTACGGCCAGAGACCCCGCGTCTGCAGGTATTCGTGGAAGTCGCCGTAGTCTCTGTCGAATTCTCGACGCATTATGATGCATTCGGGGGTGTTGTGGCCTTGCCCCTCGCCGTCGTGCGCGCAGTAGGTGTACGGTTGGTCACGCTCGCCATACCCCCGATCACCAGCATTCCTCCCACCCCGGTTGCTCTGACCCACGCTGGCTGCGGTCAGGGCATGCCTTGTCTCCTCTCACCCTTCTCCTGATCTCCCATTGCGCTCCAGCTCGCGAGGAGCTTTTCTGAGCAAATCTTTCAAGGTACGACTCGAAATATCGGGAAGGAGAATCACGTGGTCACTACATAGCTGGAAGGATGGTAGTATTCTACGGGCAATATGTTTGCACATAGATTGCGTCTGGTCGCTCATCTCCGTATGATTCTAGCTTCATCCTTATGGCCTTTGCCCAACCGTAAAACGACATTAATGTTCTCTACCTCCTTCTGCCTCAGTTCATTCCACTCATCCTGTACTATTTCCCTCTCATGTTCGCTTTTGACAGCGTAGTGGGACTCAAACACCCCCCACGCTTCATGGGATGATCCCGCAGCAAAAATAAGTTCATGGACTGGTTGGGCTGTGATTTTTGCGATCAGTTGTGACCATAGCTTGAGCGACTTATCTACTCTCTCCTTCCCAAAGTAACTCCTGAGTCGTGACAGATCAATATGCGCAAGCCCTACTGGTATCGATTTTCCCTTCAATACGTCCATCAAGTCTTCAGCCGAGAGCCAGGAAAAAACAGCACCTCGGAAAACACGGAAAGCTGATGCAATACTTTGCCCGCTCTCAAACTTTCCAGACCAAGCAAGCATAAATTTTTTCAAGTTAATTTCTATGGGTCTAGATTCGTATGTATGTGCCTGTTGGGGCCGTTGGCCCTGCCTTGTTGGTCATCTGCAGTACTTGGCGAAGGGCGTTAGCTAGGTCCGCGATCATGTTCGATGAAGTTGCGGATGGAGGTGCTTCATGATGTTGTGCATTGGCGAGGAAGGGCTCGCGTCCCTCTACTCTATGATGTTGTGCATTGGCGGAGAAGGACTCGCATCCCTCTTCCCCGTTGCCTACTCAGCCTTGAGGGGTGCTTCACCTTTCCCCCGACGAAGGTCTGGTGTCGGTTCTCCTCATTGGCGCTTCGCAACGCACAATCCAGTCGTTCGATGGAGATCGTTGACGCTAGCGTGTGGAGTGGGTTGGTACGTGTGGCGCCCCGGTGGTGGTGTAGGTGGGGAAGAAGGGTGGCGTAATAGCCGGTGATCGGTAAAATACAATCTACTAACTATGGCGGGTGTGATAACCCCATTTACGTGTGTGGTGGAGTGCGATAGGTCAGGTGTGATAACCCAGAAATGGCACTCGGAACTGTGGCGTGGTAGCCTGGATATAACTACACAGGCGTGGTAGCCGTTCAGTGGTGAAAGCGTGATAGCCCTTGCAATATAGATGGGACGTGGTAGCCCTTGGCGTGGTAGCCGTAAAAGAGACACATAATAGACACAAGATATAGGCAAGAATAGAGTCGAAAAATAGAGTGATGTTATTCGGGCACATAAAAACCCACCACACAAAATCCCGTTGTGGAAATCCATCCCACACATGTACGAAACCCCCGAAATTCTCCCATCTTTCCGACGGATTCTTGGCTGCAATCTGACAACGGAGTGAGTGCGTCCGACATCAGGCACGAGGCATGGCATGCGAGTGTGTGCGTTCTTTAGATTAAACTGATATTCCCAAAACCATCTGAAGTATGTGCAAAGATATGTACTTACGCGAGGGTGTTGTTTTCCGGACGACGAAGGCAACAATTTGAGGGGTACGCGCGTACGTACTACGTAGTTGACAGGTTTCTCGTCAATAATATTTGATCGTTCTGATACGTACACCAGCTGATAATAACATGGTGGATAAACCTGGCAAACACGCGTCTCATACCTCCTCATACAGGAGTCGGTCTTGGACATGATTCGCCTCAAAATCTCTGACGATCGATATTGATACCACGCGTTAACGCCACGTGCCCGAAGGAAAACGACCCCCTACACCGCAAAAAAAGGGGAATGAAGAGACGAACCCGAACGCTGTGATCACTTTGCAAAATTAAAAGAAATGATTTGTTTTCCTTTGTTTTATTCGGTTTCAGAGACTTCCGCGTTGCCCCCTACCCCCTTATGGTTCAACCTTCCACTGCTGTGTGCCCTTCCCAATAGTTCCGCAGCTGCAACTGTTGGTTGGCCTAAATGGTTCCAACAATCATGTCCAGCTGATTCCACTTCATCCAGTTTAGCCTGATCTGTGCTGAAAATATGCTCCTCGTGTGTGTTGTTCGTGCTGCACGCGTAGGTTGGGCAGATTTCGTGGCATGTGTATATGATACGAAGCAACCTGCGCTTCGGCTACTACAGGTAAAAATTTTTATATAAGTTTCAGCTGAGGGCCAATATATTTTTCCAGCGGTAGACAGCATATAGATGCTGGCGTCCCCGATGGTGGGAAAGTAAGCCGCGGAGCTATTATTGGGGTCGTAGTCGTAGGTTCGAATCTCGCACCCGGAAAATATTTCTTAAAAATGAACAGGGCGAGAGCGCGAAAGCGGGACTTGGCGAAAGTCGATGAACATCCACGAGCACAAAGTGACGATCGGTGGTAATGGTGCACCCCACGTGCGATAAGAATGAAGAAATGCCCCGGGGGGGGGATAGAAGGACGTGAGCCTGGTCCGGCGTGTCCAGAAGGTTGCTGAGAGGTAAAACCTCTCACGATTTGAGATGGACAATAAAGCGGCCCCTAAAAAAGCAAGATCGAGATGCAATGAACTCAGATACTAGACTATACACACAACCCGAAATACGCGCGATCGAGGAATCACACACAGCTTGCAAATATGAGTCTCGACGAAATATTCGATCTCACAGCTGAAGTGTTTTTTTTTTTTTTTGCTACTACTGCTGCTGCTGTGTGTACTGACTGGTAAAAAATCCACGTATTGAATAGTTATCGATAAGCGACGCGAAATGTCATGCTCCCCACTATTCCAAGTAGTTTGACGAAAACAGTAACAAACAGCGCATGCCTACAAGAGAGAGCGTATGCACCCGCACGACTCCCGGTCCCGACTAATTCCAATCTTTTTGTAAAGCTACGACGAGCCTTGGCGACGTGAGCATGGTTCCCACAATTTCAAGGAATATCGACGGAAGACACGAAGACCGTAGGAGACGCAGCCAATGAAATACCGCTAGCTGCTCGGCGTGGAATCGTCCAAACCAATCGAGTCGGATAAACACGCAATAAATGATATTGCTACTTCTTCTGGTCTGTTTCAAATTGATACAGTGACGCTCGCAACGTTTGGCGATCAATCTTCGAATGAGGGAAACCGAATTCCTGCGAAATGTCGACCGCTGCCGCGCAAAAACAAGTTGTTGGTCCCCACTAATTTGAAATAGTTCGAAGGAAAATGATGGCGACGCGAGCAACGAAACTCTGTATTAGGTACCGGACGTATCACGGCATTCCGCGGTATCCCACAGACTTACCAACGTGTATGCTGTAGTTGAGTGGATACCCGCGGCCATGTTAGTTCAGTTTGCACATTGGACCTTTTCACTTGTGCGCCCTCTTTCGTATCGTGCGTTGTTTAGGCGGGAAAGTGTAGTATTTCCCGGACGAATTTTGATTTCACATTTGTTTTTTCGGATCTTCCTAGGGCTCCAGCACCTTTGTGTGACCACGGACTCTAGATGTTGAACAAGAGTTAATGTGAGAAAACAACAACAACAACGACAACAACAACAACAACAATACGGCACCAGCATACCAGTTACTGAGATTACCACGGTCTTCGCGGTGTATACGATGGAGCCTGTCCTGTGACCACGGACTTGATTATGCGAGTTAATGTGAGAACAACAACATTGGTGTCTCACCCAAACCCCTTGATATACTGTCAAATTATCACGGTACACCACGGTATGCTACCGCCACGTAATGCCCATTGTATCGCCATGAATCCCACGTTGTCCCACCAACTTCGCACGATATCCCACCGACCCCACCCTACGGTATAAAGCACGTTGCCGCTGCCGTACTACCGCCGCGGCTGCTGTTGTTGCTCTTCTGTAGGGCCAGATTAATACTATACTGCTATTGCTCTACCTCGGCTTCGCTTTTGCGACCTCCTTTTCGCCATTGCCGGCCTCCTACGTAACATAATATGTCACGCCAGAGAACCGTGCACTTAGCACGCCGCGACCAATCTATCCTGGTATCAAACGCCTATGTTGCGGTAACAGTATCACTACTGTGAGTATATCTTTTTGTCAACAGCTCAGAGCCACTAGCAAAAAGGGCTATGCATCCTCTCCGATCTCTGCAGTTTCGCGTTATGTACGGTAATGTAGCCGATACTTACGCTTCCGCCAATGTTTTACCACACCAGTAAGAAACCCCAAGAGCACATCCATGTACGTTGTACACATATAACTCCGGTACACCTAAACGCAGTCTACGGCAGGCAGTAACCAAGGTACTTCCCCAGTATACTCATCCATTTACTCGTCGCCTGTACGTATGGGCACACAGTCGCCGGCCGCCAAACAATATTTACCACGTATCATTAGTGTTAGCAATTGGTGAATCGCCGTAATACAATCATAGACGTAACATATTGAACACAACATTGACACGTGGACATCACCCAGAAAATACATATACTGCAAAATTCGACTGAGGTACATTGCTTGGGAGAGGCATGGAGCGTCACTACATAATGTCGGCTTTCGGTTTCAGGCCGGCGCATGCGCCCCACGCCCGTTTCACGTATGACGATTGTACGGTGGAAGTGCACCACGTTTTTTCTAGGGCTCCCCACCTGATGAGCTCTCTACCTCACACAAAACCGATTTTGAGCAAACTGAAAGGGCAACCCGACCAACCAACCCATGGGCCTAAAGGTATCAAAAACAAGTATTGGACGCGTGCCACGTTAAAGGTGCACCACGTTTTGTCTGAGGTTTCCCACTTTAAGAGCTTAAGACATGATATGCAGGTCCTTCTTGCCGCGTAAACTGATTTTCTAGAAAACATATAACAGCTACCGGGTACGAAACAAATCCGATTTCTAGGCACACAGCAAGAAACGTGAAAATATATGCCCCATTCCGGACGATTGTGGGTGAAGGAGCTCGCTCATCCAGAAATCATTTCAAACGAAAAAACGAGACCTCTGTCAAAGCACGCGTTATCGCACATGAAGAAAAACCTTCACACAAAATGTTTGGCGAAGGACCCCCATCTGACAGGAAAACGTTCAGCGCAAAGGCGCACGCGTTGTATGGCGTACACCGGTTTCTTTCGTAAGCAGCTGCAGCTGCTCTATACCTTTCCGATACTTTCCAAGGCTCCTTCTCTGCTACAGGGTTTCCCCATTCCTTCTGTAGCCTTCGGCTTGCTCCACGCCCCGATGCCTTCTGCATCGTCTATAACGTTCCACCCCCGCATGACTTCCGTATCACTTATCTTGTTCCATGCCATGAAAGCGACGGCGAGTCTCATTGTGCCGATGAGGTAGAACACGAGATGGAAGTCGAAGGGGAAGAGGTGGCTGCCGTCGATGGAAAACGCGAACATGGTCGAGAAGACCACGGGAGAGATTGTCCTCGCCAAAGAGGTCAGCGTAGTCGAAATTCCGTTCAGCTCTCCTAGTCGGCTCGGCTCCGTGGCATTGTTTATAGCCAGCGACATGCCGATGTAAAACTGCAAGGGAAAAAACAGGGCACCGAGTCAGGACGGGTTATACCAGAAGGGACGTACAATCATGCTTCGTGGAAGTTATGTCGTCAAATCTACCGTACTCAGCTTTAGCACCCCCTTTCCTCTGGCGGTGGTAACTCACAGGATATGCACTTACGCTCCAGCTGCTAATGCGCTTCGTTTTATTTTTGCTTTGCGAGTTCTCCGCTTTCGTTACCCAGTGTGCTATGAAAGTACAACGCCCCGTATGGTTACCCCCACGCGGTCGTGAGCGATAATCAGTACAAGTGAAAATTGATCAATCGCGAATTCAACGGACCCAAGAACAAAACAACGCTCTTCTTGTTGAGTTTGTGGAACGCCGGTTCCATGCTCAAAAATAAATATATCTTCGAAATCGAATGGGCTACGATGGCTCCTACCACACCCTGCGTCCTACCCCTGCCGTGGCAGCAATATTCCTCACCGAGTTTGAGCACACGTAGCACGTAAGTAAGAGTATGAGCGAAGCGAAGGCGACCGGAAAGCCGGCGGCATTTACGGTGGAGAGTACCGGGAACAAGAAGTACGTGGGGACTTCGAACACCGACCCGATCCGCTGGAACAACCTGACGCCCAACCGCGGCGTTAGTTGCGGAACAGCAAACATCTCGAAGACCATAACCATGAAGCCGCAAGTTAGAAACACCTTTTTCAGGGACGAGAGAGGGCGTGGCGGGGGGTTAGGAGGGTTTGTCGAAACCAGGTAACCATGCACGGCACACAGGCGCAAGAAACGTCGTCATCAATACCACAATCATCATCGTGATTGACACTGCAGCTGCAACGTCGTCACACGCTTACTCGACCCATCGCTCTGAATGTTGTGCACAGCTGCAGAGGAACAGTCTCTGCCGAAGAATGAGCTGGCGCGCTGATATACCGGATCTCTCCTTCCACCCCATCGACGATAGACGCCACGCCGCGCCGAAACACGGATCACACGCGTACTGGATCAAATGCTGCCCCGAAGTTGCCACTTCCAACACTAGAAATATCAAAAGCGTTGAAGACTTTCGCGTCATGCACGAAGGTGATGCTATCGGTACGGTCCAAAGAAAGAGGACGAGCAGGTGGATGGGGGTTAGCAAATTCAAGGACAGGGAAGCGCCCGGCCTTAAACGTCACCTGCGATAGGCTCACCTGTCCGATCTGCACAGTTGACCAATCCAGTCCCCCCTTGGCGACGGTGCTGAGGGACCACAGGGAGTACACCTCATTGAATCCAGAGTACGATAACTTCAGGGCGTACGCGAGGAGCGGGTGGAAGGGTCGGGGGGCATGTGTGGCCTCACTTTAGGTTCCCAGAGGGTACTACTTCTATAAGCAGGATAATATCTTGTCGGGTCCTTCGAACATCGGACGTTGAATTATGGTTACGGGGTCATATTGCGAACGGAGGCAAGCATAGACAACGTTCAAATGCATTAACACTCCAATCAGCCGTACTTGCGAGCGTCCTCGTACGTACCCGTCCGACCCCTTAACGACCTAACTCAAGCTGCATTTGTAGAGCCGGGCTCAAACAGACGCGGGATACGGTAGGAGGATGCGCGTAATTTTGCTGAGGCTGCTCGCTGGAGACCCCGAACTTCAATAAACTGAAGTTGCGACCTCAAGGCCCAGGAAGCTATCGAGTGACAAGCTGAAACACACGTAGGATTCCTGGTAGTGTCATTCTTCGGAGAAATCGCTGTCGAGAAGGAATACTGCGGTGGAGTTTCGGCGACACATGTATGTATAGAGGTCCTCACTGCACTAGAGGCACATCTCAGTCGAACCTTCATTTTGAGAAGGCCCAACAAGCGGAACCTGATGACCTCAACCTCAGGACATACCCAAACGACTCTACTAACTTTGAAAAACAAGAAGGAAGAGTCTCCCGACAGCTTTGGATAAGGAGCCACACGCAATTCCGACGACGTTTATTTTTAGATAACGTGTCATCCCTATCGTAGCAACTTGCTCCCTAATATACCGTTGTAGCACGCTTCAAGGACACACCGAATAAATTCCTTCAATGAACAGGAGAGTACGGACGCGTGGCTGAGCCAGCAAGCTCTTCGGCTTAAGATCGTCTCCCGTGCTGCCGCTGAACGTGTCACCGCCTGTTCCCGACTTGATGCTTTTGACCACCATAGGCGTCGTCTCCGTCCGCACCCGGGACGGCTTCTCGTCAACAAGTGTGTTGGACGGTAACGCTGGTAAGTAACCCCCCTCGCTGCCGTCATAATTTGTCGCGTTATACTCGTCGTTGTCGTCGCCGCCACCGTACCAAGGCAGACACCATGTGTTTGCGGGTTTGCCAGGAGGAGCACGCACAGGGGTTGTGGTATCGTCGAAGGCGTGTAACACCGGGGTAATCACCCTTGGTTGGTCGGTAGTAGCGGGCACAGCCGTTACGGGGTGCTCAAGCCTCTCGTCGGATCTGTCGCTGACCAAACGGAAGCGGGAGGTGAGGGAGTGTGAACATTTGGATATAGGACCTAGTGTATAATGTACGACTCAGCACGGTGAGAACCACGGTGACAAATGGTCCGGTTCAAGATTGTGTACGTTGTTATTAAATCTCGGTTGCTCTGAATGACTACCGCGAATATCTACCATCTCCAGCACTATTGCGTGGCTAGGTGAGGCGCGTACTACGATGTAGTTTGCAGCTTTTGGTCAAAATATTTCTGAATCACGCGGCTCCTTAAACCAAATGCTTCCCATTGTTTTTATCGAATATTTCCAAAATGGTCGCTTTTGGTGAAGCTATTAATTGGGCCACGGGTTTTGTTTGCGGGTTGCATCTTTACCTAGCTCAAAATCCGTTTTTTTGTCAGGTTTGTAGCTCCAAACGTTGAATATCCCGAGAAGCAAAAGGTGCACCTCTACGGGTAGCATGTGTCGCTATAAGGAGGAGCATGTTCTCTGGGAATAGCGGCGGCATGCAGACGCAGCGTCGGGCTACGAGACGCGCCAAGGGAAAGGGTGCTTGTTCTAGCCCGAAGACGCGTCGGACGATAGAGGTGTGCACCACTTTTTTTTTCGGTTGTTCCAAAAATTTATAAATCATTACATTCTTAACCCAAAAAACGGCTCTGGAGAAAATAAAACTGCTACCGGATAAAAATTCCGATGGCCTCGAGGTACACGACGAGAACCATGAAAACAAAAGATCCTGCTTCCGACGATTCAGAGTTAAGGAGTCTCGTCGTCCAGAAACCGTTTCAGACGAACAGTGCAACCTCCATCGTAGAGCGTGTTTGAAGCAGCCGGCAAATGGGCGGAATCTACACCAAGTGGAATGTTTCGATATCCCGGGGACGTGTTGCTTAATCTATGGCTGACACGTATATCTCCTGATTTGTGGTCGGAGGAACTCAGCCTAGCACCTAGTAACGAGCGACGGGGCGCCTCTCGCTCTGCCCAAATAAGGTCGAGTACGGGGTTTTTATGTACTCTGTGGAGCAAGGGTGCGGCAGGAGGATCACGTATAGCGATCGGGCAAGTGACTACACATTTTCAGCGATCCAAAAGCAATTGCGCTTTTCAAGCTCGCGATATTCGCAGCCGCCATGAAATGCTTAGTTTGGCTTGGCCAAGAAAAAAAGTTTAAAATGCCGATTATTTAGGTGTAGCGAGGCAGAGCGCCTCTCACGTAGGTAACCCTCACCCTCACTGTAGCAAAACAGGGGGTATAACACTATGTGTAATGCACTATCTAATACCATGTAATACTCTAATACCATAGCATTTTTCTAGTGTGTTTTGACACATGTCGTTGGCCCCAGCGCACGTTCTCGAACTTCATGGCGACTAATACGTTCGCTCGTCGCTCCTGTTGTGCTCGTTCAAGGCGTACCGCTTTCTGCTTCACCAGGACCATACAGTAGCATCAACACTTAGAGAGACATTTCGAATCATGCTATATTTCTCTAGTTGCATCCCACGCCGTTCTCGTCGACGTACTTCCCGAAACACCCAAAGTATGGGTTGCCGTCGTAGCTCATACCTCTTGCGAATATAATCAATATCGGATTGTCCGTTTATTTGAACCTAACCGCATAATGATGGCGCTGACCTCGCCGTAGTAGGGGAGATATGTGTTTCATCGGACCGGGCATGGAGTTGTTTACATTTTCGTCTGTCTAGTCGGTGGCGGTCACACGGAAGTACCAACGGGGCAAGGCTACGGTGTCAAATTATCAATATGTATAGTATAGTGCATATCATAGCATGACATGATGTAACAAGTTCTCCTTCAGGATGGGGCTGACTTGGTGTCGCTTGGTGTCGCGGGGCCGTTGCATGTCGGAAAGGGCAAACACAGGCGTTCCGATTATGTGTACAGGTTTTAGGCTACAGTACTATTAATATTCACCTCTTCATGCTTCAAAGGCCTTGCATGAGGTCCAACGACGTGTGTTTGACTGTTGCATTGGACGTGTTGATGATGTGTTGCGATCTCCTGCTGTTGTGCACCAGCTACACGCACATGCACGGTGACTACTGACGCAAAGCCAAGAGATTAGCACACAGCTGTCAATGTATCCCTGGTGCTGTACTCTTCTTGTACTGTTGCATACTGTCTTTGTGACTACTGGGCTGAGCGGTTGGTTACTTTTGTAAAAGACAACCCACCGCTCATTTTGCGTGCCTATGACAGAACACATCATTCACAGATAGATGCGCACGCGCACATACGAACGGAAACACCCTCCATGGTTGCCATGGTTGTCGAAAAGGAGTGCTGCTGCTGCATCGTGGAAGGCAGCAGAAAGGGTGTACAAAAGCTGGGCTATTGGGTTTGTAGGGCTGCGGGATAACAGAAAGAATACAAAAATGCGAGAGGGGGCTATTACAAAGCTTGCAGGGTTTTAACTGAATCTGCGCGACTTGTGCGGCAAAACGTACACTATTGAAAAACGATCCCGCTCAGCGACATTGGATGCTCAGAGCACCGGCACGGAACTCGGCCGGGATCAGTACATGCATCGCAATGCTTTATCGATGGGCACCTTGCGTGCCCCGTAGCTGAAAGCACGAGAAAAACCTCGGCCGCCGGAGAATAGCAAGCCAGAAGAAAAAAGTTAAATATAATAGATATATAATATATTGTATTATACCCTCATTTCATCAACCGAGGTTTGGCCAGTCTCGCGCGTGGCTACCTCGCTCCAGAACGGACGTTTCATTTATGTTTTGTTGGCTAAGCGTAGCAAACACTTCCATGGCGGAGGTGCATGTCGGCGAAACGAAAGAACACACGTAAGCCCTCGCTGGACAGGCTCTGCAAGTGGATGAAAGACGAGGCTCTAAAAGGGATCCGTAACGAAGCCTTGATGCGCGTTTAATGCCGTCATCCATTTTACAACATGTTGTTGCTCTAAACGCTAACGCTCGTGTACACGCGTGTCGAACCCAAGGAGAAATAAACAACGGGACACGCCGTACAACAGTCGCGGAGCGGGCACACCCGCAGTGGGAAGTATGGATCGCCGGCGGGACCATGTGTCTTGGGAGCTGCGGGTGCTTGCATGATTTGGTACTTGGATACCCCCATTAGGTGACTCACATTTTGGCTCCGGTTTTGGCGTACTGTGTACCCTTGAGAAATACCAGCACCAAAGGCAACGACAAAAGCGCCAACGTAGCCCCGACAAAGTTGGGGAGGAGGTAAGGGTACCTGTCGTGTGTGTTTCAGCGAAATGCAAGCAACCAAAACATTGAATACGTTACAGCTTTACGGCAATAGGGCTGTGGATATGACACACCAGCAGCGAAGGTTGGCATTGGGTTAGACAGGTAAAGCAACAACAAACGTTTTCGGTGCCAGAAATTGCCCAAGTTGGAACTGAACTGGTAGAGGTATGCCCAAGGCCCAGATCTCCGTTCCACGTTTGCGGGAGCCAGTGGCTCGAAACCTAGCGAGGACTGATTCTACGACAACGTCCCCAAGACAAGCGAGTTTCTTTAACGAATGTTTCATGGCTGCTCGACATGAGAATGGTGGCTACTATATCAAGGTCTCGACATATCTTCTTGTTTGGAAACAACTATCGAACAATGACGTCGCGGTGGCAAGGGATACCGTATTTCAGGAGGTACGGCCGGGAGCTGGTGTCAAAACAGGCAATTTCGTCAAAGTCAAGTTGAGGGTGCTATGGTAGAGCGACCCCGAGACTGGGCGTGCCACATCCTCCGTACAGTTTGCGGTCCTCAGTCTCTACCTTCAGTTCACAAGCAAGCTCCGATTGACATCTTCATAATTACCTTCCAAATAGTCCAAGCTTAGAGAAGGTGAGAGGGTAGTGTTTCGCTGGTTCCGCTAAAATCCCACCAACGCCAGGCCCGAGCACGCCTCCGATTGACCAGGAAGCTGGTGATTATTTAAGAGTAAGGTGTTTCATTAGGAGTGCAGGCAACCCGGAGGGGGGCGAGGGGAGGGAGACGGAAGGAAGTGGCAGGTTGGTTACGACCGTGGAAAATTCGAGTATTTCACGTTCTCAATCGCGTTTGGTGGCGCTACGGTGGTGATTTGCTCTACTATGCTGCATTTTCGCTGTAAGAGGCACGCGATTTACAATACTGGCGAGGAAAATTCCGTCACCATGCGTCAATACTTGCCCGTCTGTTGCTCATTCAACCGCCAAACATGTTTATATCGCATCCATTATGACTTGTCCGAAGAGGTAGCAACCAGTTTCGTTGCCTCCGCGTGAGGAGAGTAAGCAGTGCGAACACAGCACGCACGGCAGGGTATCTCAACGCCTTCTACATGCCAAAAATGAAACAGGGTAGGAAACATGATCTCCATAGAGAATCGTAAATATAATGAAAAAGCTAAGCTCTAAACGTGCACAACTCACGCGAATGGTGCTTCCCGCTGAAAACGCCCTCATTAGGTCAACTTTGGTTTGGGTCGGTAACTTTAAGTTTTCCCGTCACTCGGGTGCCATCTAGGCGTACGGTTCATTGCAGCCGAATGCATTGCTTCGCTAAGCCCTCCTCCCCTAGATGGACAAGCGAACATTGGGGCGTAGCCTGCCCAATAATGCTTTTATTGCGCTTGCAACGGTGTGCGTGTTTTTGCGCACCTGGGCCTACGGTATACATCAACAAAAACGATACTCTTTATTGGTTACTCACTCGTGACGACGCCCATGCCTACGGTCTCGTGCTCCTTGCCGCACACGTCCGAAACGAGTGTTTTGGACGCCACCATCATGCCGTTCAACAGCCCGAGCAAAAACCTGAAGTGCAGACGGAGTAGCAACAGCGCAATGTAAACGCCTCGAGTGCCCGGGTTTGCACCTGCAGCCTCCCTGCGTCACCCAGAACGTCTGACATAACCAGCATCTCTTGCTGTGAGCAGTCCATGCAGGTTACGCAATAATTCACAGAGTCGCAAGAACATCCTCTGTTTGCCTCTCACGTAGGGACGAAAACAGGGGGTTTAACATCCACTTCATCAGAAATGCCAATGTCTAGATTTTGCACCACTTTTCTTCTCAGGCTCCTCACTCTCCGAGTTTAAGTAGACATATCCTCAAAAACCGATTTGGAAAAAAAACGAAAACTGCTACCACATGAAGAATCCCATGACCTAGTTATGCAACAAAATATCCGCAAAAAAAAAAAACTCTTTTCGACGATTTTAGGTCAAGGAGCCTCAACCATGCAGGAAACATTTCAGCTGAAAAATGCTACTACCTACCTCTACCGTAGCACGCGTGTGCATTTGGTAGGAAATGCTAATGTCTAGATCTTGCAGGCAATGTGGGCGGTAGTGCGGTTGAGGTTCCACCGTAGCCACACCCCCGACATGTAGCAAATCCCACGGATATCAGGTGGTCTTGATTTCCCAAACGGTAGATCCTCTTCCTCTTGTGAATTGTGGATTGCTGATAATCTTATGGGATTACACATGCCACGTTAGGAGAAGTGCACCTATCGTATTCTGAACCTTTTCACTTCGAGACATGCTGTGTCCCTCACCCACGTCTGCGTTTTCTTTAGAAACCACAAGTAAGTGCTTTATCCGATGACTGATCACCATGGTCTCTATAGGCACACCGAGAGTATAACTTGGTAAAAAAACGCATTAAGCTGCGGTAAAAGAGCTGAAGCACTCTCTTTCCGAAGCTCATCAATCACTTGAGGAGCTTTATGCCCCAAACCAACATCGTAAAATAAAAAAAAGATAAACAACCAAGTGATAAACCCAAAAACAAAAACATCATATCCCTGCCAGACGTAACGCAAAACATTTCGCTCAAAAACCGAAATGAATTCAATGAAGACCAACGCGTCATTCAGAAAATGCTTGAGCCAATAAGCGCCACATTCGTATATACCATGTGTCATAACACCAAGATGACCGTTTAGCTCCTTAGGCCAGTTCTTACTGAGTCGGATTTGCTAGTCGAAAACGGCCTGTTTCAACTAAAGTTCAGGCTTTTTCACACCCGTGTCGAAAAATGTACTTTTCCACTCATATTTTTTTACCTGAGTTTAACGATTGGGGGATCCAGTCGAAATTGTCGAGTTTTTCGACTGGATCTACAGCCGAAAACGTCAGCCGAAAACGTTTTATACCCGTGCTATTTGAACTCATCGCGTTGCTCACCTCACCACCAAACACACACCCACACGCCAACACAACTATGCCTGATACCACACAATCAGTTGTCATACAACGGCGCCGACGCTAGCTTGGCTGTTATTAATGCTGCTGCTGTTCGCCGCAAGTCATCGTGGCGCATTCCTAGCTCCGCTCGCCAACTGCGTGCATCACACAATGGTAGCAGCGCGCGGTATCCATGTAATTTTGCCAACAACGGCTACGCCTGCTGTAGCTTTGGCGGCTCTCAGCTGTGTACATTGCCAAGCATGTAGTTTTGGCGGCTTTCGAGTAAGTCCAACGCCATCAATCCGCTTGGACGAGGGCTGGTCGCGCACAAAGTACGCGTTGCTCGCGGAGAACGCACGAAGCGCAGACTCCAACCGAATTTCGACTGCCATATATACAGCAAACTAACGGCCTCCGGCGTGAGCGCGAAAACACTATAATCGACTCAACACAACGACAACGATACGAAGGAGGGCCAGACGAACCCGGTGAAGAAACAGTCCAGTCGAAAAAGGCCCGTTTTTGACTGACGGAATCCGACTGTTTAAACCTTGGCCTGGGGCGAAGAGCTCCGTCGGTCGGAACAACGTTAATAGCCAAAACGTGCCACAGCAACGTAGCGTATATACCTTCCTTCCCCTTGCCGCCTCGGTAAGGCATGCTGCTAGGCATACCCTAGCAGGCTTGTAGCGAGTGGGAGGGGTCTTTCTGGTGGGTGTAGGGTCGGATTCACCTTCAAGAAGTGATACCTTCTTGCTGCTTTGTGTGGCCTCGAGGCTTAGGCGTGGCGTTGGAGCTGAGTCGTACGTGGTGCGTTAGGCATGGTCACCTACGCCGACGCGTTGCCAAGACAGCTTCAGAGAGCATAAAGGCGATCGTGCACAAACGGAGTGCATGGTTTGCGGGATTCGTAGAACGTATGTGGGAGGAGCGTCTGCCACAGAGGGTGATGTTTGGGGAGCTCGTCGGGGATAAGGGGTACTGATGGGGGCAAGAAAAAGACGATATGGTATATCTGAAGGAGGATATGTCGGTCCTTGGAATGAAAATTAAAGGGTGGCGACAGGCTGCTGAAAAGACCGAAAGCTGGTTTCGACGATTAGAGGAGGCAGACGAGTTTTTCATTCGGAAATGGATTGAGACGGATAGACGCATAGCTGCAGAGCGAGGCGCAAATGCCGCGGCGGTAGCCGTCCACCGTCGACATCTCTAAGCGGCCCGGGGAAGGGGGTAGGGGCGGAGGGGGTAGGGGGGCATGGGGGAGGGGGGGGGGGGGGGAGGAGGGAAGGGGACGGGAGGGAAGAGGGGAGTAGGGTGGGGGGGGGAGGGGGGGGAGAGAAGAGGACCGGAGGGAAGGGGGGAGTGGGAGGGGGGGGGGGGGGGTAGGCGTCCTGCCCTACTGACTGACGGTTGGGTCTGGCTATCATCGTCTTGAAAAATGGTGGGCCTTCCATTGGCCGTCACAAGTTGTCGTAAAGCCCTTCTGACTGCTTTTCCTTATTGTGTTCTCTCCCCGGTGCCATCTATATCGATTGATACCCTCTAAGAGCGCAATGTCGTCTTTGGTCAGTTCGTTGGGTAAGCTAGTATGCGTTTTTTCCCTCTACTTCCTTTCGTTGCTACCTCTTCATGTCTTGTCTTTTCTTGCTTTTCTTGTCTGTTTTTCGTCTCCTTTCCATTCCCTCTTCGCTTTCTTGTCTTCTTTTTCATTTGCATTTCTTTCCTTTCTCTTCTTTTCTCTTCTTTGTTTCTTCTTTCCAAATGACTTGCGTCTGACGTGATTATGCGTAGTGATAGGTACTACACGTGTAATATGCGTGGCAGTCCTTCTTTGGTGCCAACCAGTAGAGTCGGGTTTCCAGGCGCAAGTAGTGAGACGTATGCACCAGCATTGACCTGACACATCGTGGGCTGACTCCCGATTTCACTTTTTCAAGTTTCTGACGGAGGCATGAATTGCGTCAGCTGTCATGTATACGTGTATCACCTTTGGTGTGCTTGCGGTTTTTCGCTGAGGTATTTCTCAGCTCCAGAGTAACCGGAGCCTGTCCTGTGACCACGTACTTGATTATGCGATATAATGTGAGAACAGCAACGACAATCACAACCTACGATTCGCGCGTCTGCATAGGTAGCAGCGGCGGAGCAGCAATGCTTAATCGAGATGATCATGCCGGGCGGCCAACGCCAGCACGATCACACTACGGCGCATTCTCGGTTTGCGTGGAAGGAATTCCGCCTGCAGGAGACTGGATTCTACGACGAAGGAGGAGGGCGACTGAGCGTCGACGGCCGGGGAAGCGACGGATTGAACTCTCCCTGAACGAGAAGTTTTCCTTTTCAAATCAGCACCGCAAGCCGCGAGAAGATTTTTATTTTTGGGACGGGGCAGAAGCGGAATCGATGGAACCGGCTCGAATTTAGTGTCAACAAGAGAAAGCGCGAAGGAGCGGGCCGAGTGAGCTAAGAAGATGAAACGGCCATGGAGAACCACAGCAGGGGGGTGGCTAATCGAGACCCACGACCGGCACGCACACCACCATCACGAGAGCAGCGATCGTCTTTTCCTGGACTTTTCACGAGGCAGTAGTACAACAAGTTACTTACGTCACTGGTTCTGTAGAGTTATTAGAGTCGTATACCCTTCATGGGGAACGATCCCCTTCAATTGTCAGGCACGGGAATCGTGCGCTGCAACCTGTCAGTTAACTCGGGAAGACGTTGCTATCATTGATATTTGCATGGTGTTTTTGGGTACGATTGCTCTTTTTCTCTTCACTGCAAGCCCGCGGGTCGTCACTCTGACGGTCCTACAGACAACAGGCGGGTTCGTTTGTGCTTACGATACTGAAGTTGAGTGGATATCCGCGGCCATGTGAGTTCAGTTTGCACATTTGATCATTTCAATTGTCCGACTTCCTCGTATCGTGCGTTTTTGGGTGGGAAAGCGTAGTATTTCCGGACGAAATTTCATTCTATTTGCATTTTCGAATCATCCTAGGGCCCCAGCAAATTTGTGTGACTAAGGACTCTAGTCTACATCTTAAAAAAAAGTTCATGCAAGACAACAACAACAACAACAATAACAACGTAATACGTCATACGGTGTAGAAAGTGAGGTATTTGGTTATATATATTTTTCTGGATGATGACTGCTGCTGTGGGTTCCTTAACCCGAAGTTATGAAGATTTGAAACTCTGAGCCAAATGTTTTTTCATCGAAAGTTGCTTCTTCAGTTTCGTTCAGAACAGGTTTTTGGGACCCGTGAGGTATCATACTATTACTAGTACTGCTGCTATTATGTAGTGTTACTAGTATTAATAGCTCTAGAACGTTTTATAGTATAGAGCTCCTGAAAAGAGGACACTCAGGAAAAACAGGTACATGTCTACCCTACATATTTCATTTTTTACAATATATTTTTCCCCTTAAGGGATTTAAAGTTTCCACGCACAGATTGAGTTGCCTATCCCCCCCCCCCCCCCACGCCCCCTCCTTTTCAAACCTAGGCCTCCACGTCATCAAAACCTCCGCCTTCCCTTCACCGGTTAAACGACTTAAAGGATGCGCGCGATCGTAGTATCACACACAACTTGCAAAGATGAGTTTCGACAAAATATTCGATCTCACAGCTGGCACAGTGTATATATATATATTTTTCATTATATAATAAATTGTTATGCAACATATTATTGTTCCACAACATACAATAACAATTTAGTGTATTGTATTATAAAATTTAAATTACACTCCAGCTGTGAGGTCAAATATTGTGTCGCAACTTGTCTTTGTAAGCTGTGTGTGATACTCCGATCGCGCGCATAACGGGTTGGGTGTCCTCATTATGGATGTAGGTCGGCGACCCTCCTTGGAACTACAGTGTATCTCTTAGGGTCAACAGGGTGATGTTAGCCGGTCTGTGCGCGGGAACTATAAACCCCGTTTTCGAGGGGGCAAACTCTGAGAGCTGTGAAAGGAGATGCCTCTGTATATCAAGTGTATCCTTCAAGTCGTGTAACCAGTGAGGGGAGGGAAAAGTTTTCAAGACGTGGGGGCCTGGGTTTGAACAAGAGGGAGCAGGGGGGAGGGAGGGGCAATGGGCGGGGCAACTCAATCTGTGCGTGGAAATTATATATTCTTCAAGGGGATAAATCTGACGGTTTTGGAAAGAATGCACCAGTTTGTTATGTATATCCTGTAAGTCGTACAACCAGTGAGGAGAGGGCGCAGTGTTTGAGAGGATGGGTTGGTGTGGATGGATCGGTGGCAAAAGGGTTTTTAACAGCTTCAGGTGGCATAGATGTAGGGGTTTGTTATACGCGTGGTGCTAGGTCTAGGCGATGGTGCGGGTGGTGGGGAAGAAGGGGGCGTTGAGATATGGGGGGGGGGGGATATTAATGCTACGTCATGGATGGCTCGAAAGCTAATGACGTGGTATCAATTCATATGAAGTGTTTATTTCTGTGGCCGATTTCGATTTTAGGTGGGTCGTTTGATCAAGAAGGAACACAGAAAAAAAATATGGGGCGGAAATGAATTGGAGCTACGGCATGGATAGCTGGAAAAATGTTGAGGTGATATCAACTGGCGGGTAGTTTTTACTACTCTAGCATGTTTTGATTTTAGGAGGGCCGTTTGAACAAGGGGGATCGGGGCGGGTGGGGACCGGGCGGGAAACTTCAATTTTTGCGCCCGCCGAAACAATAAATCCTCGAAGAGAACAAATCTAATGGTTGTAGCAATATTACATCCCTTTACTTGTATATCACCTGCCTGGTTATGTTTATTGTTCCAGCAGACTTAATGTTATACCTTCATAATTTGATATTGTACTTAATACACCGCAAGAGAGAATATTTCAACAAACAGATGCAATCATGTATTTGCCATGGTTTCACCGTGCCGGTGTGGCGCTCTGACATCGCTTACGGTATTATAAGAAAGAGATGCACATTGAAAAATTCAATAGGCTAGGTGATGTGGTCGTGAAATGTCACCACCATTGAGCACGAGGGGAACAAGTGCAAATCGTCAGTGTTTAGAAAGGAGCGCTTGGTGTACCCGCGTAATAGGTTGGTAGTGTTGTCTACCGCAATTTTAACATATCTGTCCGTACTTCCTTTTCCCATTATTATTAGCTCATGTAAGATTTTACGTTCATGATTTTTGCTGTGCCGATGTGGGGCTCTGACGTCGCCATTTCTAAGATACATATCATATATCAAATACAGCAAACGAGCTGATGTGGTTATTTTACGTCACCACTATTGAACACGAAGGTAAGAGGTGCAAATCGTTACTGTTTTGAGAAGAGTGCTTGATAGGTCCGTGCTCAATGACGTTACTTCGTGAGGGATATGCTACCGCGTTCGGTAGAGGTTGTCAGAAGATCATACATGCAGACTGCAGGTAGGCACGAAATGCCTTGTGTAACAATGTTGGTAGTGTGGTCTACTGCAGTATTAACGTATCTGCCTGTACTTCTTGTTCACAACATTTTTTCTAGTGTACGATCATACGCCCTGTTTTTTCCCCCCCACCGCTGTGTCGTCGAAGATGTTGTGGTCCTGTAAATGTCCGTTCACGTCTAATGCTTAGGTTAGTGGTGCTCATGAAAACATGCCCTGGCGTGTAGTATACGATCGCTGTGTGGTGTTCCTTTCCTTTACATCAAACAATGTAGTATATGTCAACGCAACCGCTTGCTTGAATAATGAAAACGGCAACTGAAATTCTTCACACACCTGATACAGAGGGGACGGCCCGAAGATTTTTCAGTATACCGACGGTCAAGATCAGGTTATCGAGCAGCGCACTTTGTTTTACTACCGTTGCTCACTCTACCTAAGACACTACGGGCATACGTTATACCCAGTTCGCTGATGCCCAACACCAATTGCAAAGGAGGTGATGTCGTGTGCGAATGCTATGTAAATTTGCGATGCTGTGATTACCCCGTCTCTTGCTCTGTTTGTTCTTGCATTCTTGATGAACCTGTGTTTCAGCAACGAGCAGTTTTGACGCATTTGAGGTTTATGCAAAAGTCTTTACGTAAACTATGTGATGTTTATGACGCGTAGTCACCTCAATTTGGAACTCAGGGTATATGGATTCCATCTTTCAACTGGGTTTCGTATGTGAATGTATATGTGGTTTCGTGTTCGAACATCCTTATGACTATGGGACTTTTGTGTCTGGGTGGTTGTTGCTATATGTGTATTTTTTTGTTTATTTCTAGACGTCGTTATCGTGCTGTTTCAAAGTGGTGTTTTCGAATATGTATTGTTTTGGTAGCTGGGGGACCTGTTGCGTATTTCTTCACAACGTATTTGTGTACGCGGACAAAAATGTTTCGAGTTGCTAAGTGCGAAGGTTAGATTGACGTTTGGGAATTCCAGCGTTCCCCCTCTCGGATTTAGTTCCGTAAGGTTCACTGTATATTTATCCCTGACGATAAACATGCAACAACCAACCTCGACAACTTTGGGTTGTAGCAGTATCACAGAACACTTATAATCCCGTTACTGTTCAAAGTTCGACTAGGTGTGTATACATTATTTTGCTAAATGAGGTTAAGGGTAAATTCTTTAAATGAAGGTTTACAAGGTTTATATACTATAAAAACAAAAATACACTCCAGCTGTGAGAACGAAAATTTTGTCGAAACTCAACTTTGCAAGCTTTGTGTGATACTCCGATCTTGCGTAGTATGGGTTGCGTGCCCACATTAAGGTTATAGGTCGGCGATTCCCCTCGCAACTACAGTGTAGCCATCAAGATCAACAGGGTAATGCTAATCAGTCTGTGTGCGAAACTATAACCTCCTTTTTGAGGAGGAAAAAGTCTGACAGCTGTGGAAGGGAATGCATCAGTCTATCACGTGAATACTGTATGTCGTATAAACGGTGAGGAGAGGGCGGAGTTTTCGAGGACGTGGGGGCCTGGGTTTGATCAAGAGAGAACGGGGGAGAGGGGGGGGGGGCCGAGACGGGTGGGGCAGCTCAATCTGAGCTTGGAAACTCTAAATCTATTGAGGGGATATGTCTGACGGTTTCGGAAATAATGGCAATAATGCACCAGCTTATTATGTAAATCCTGCAAGTCGTACAACCAGTGAGGAGAGGGCGGAGCGTTCGAGAGGGTGAGGTGGGGGTGGGGGCAAGAAGGGGGGGAGTCGACAGGGTATATATAAACAGCATCTTTAGACCACATAGATGTAGGGGTTTGCTATACGCGTGGTGCTAGGTCTAGACGATGGTGCGGGTGGTGGGGAAGGAGGGGGCGTTGGGGGGACGGGGGGGGGAATTACAGCTGCGGCATGGATGGGCCTGAAAGGTAATGAGGTGTTATTGCGTGCTTGAAGGTGTTTATCACTCTGGCAGATTTCGGTTTTAGGTGGGGCGTTTGAGCAAGAGGGAGCGGGAGAAGAAATAGGGCGGGCGGGGGGGGCGGTCGGGAACCGTATTCAAGAGGTGTAGGTCGCGTTTAAGGTTAAAATACACTCCAGCTGCGAGATCGAAGATTAGGTCGAAACTCATGTTTGCAACCTTGTTGTGATACTCCGCGCGTGTTACGTACATATGTAGGGGCTTGCTATACGCGTGGTGCTAGGTCTAGGCTATCATGCGGGTGGTGGGGAGGAGGTGCCGTTAAGGGGGGGGGGGGGGGGGGGGGGAAGGGATGAACGATCGCTACGTCATGGGTGTCTGGAAAGATAATGACTTGATATCAATTGCGTAGAAGTGCTCATTACTTTTTCCGATTTTGATTGTAGGTGGGGCGTTTCAACAGCAAGGGGCGGGAGGTAGGGGGGGGGGGGGGGGATGAATTGGAGCTACAGCATGAATGACTAGAAATATTATTAGGTGATATCAGCTGGCTGGTGGTGTTTACTATTCTGCAGAGATATCGATTTTAGGTGGGGAGAGGGATATGGGGGGGGGGGGCACTTCAATATGCGCGGAGAAACTTAAAATCCTTAAAGGGGATATATTAAACGGTTGCAGCAAGAAGACGTCCCTTTAATACACCTGCATGGTAATGTGTATTATTCTATAAGAGTTTTAGTGTAAGATGTGGTATGCAACACAATCTTTAGGTGTGGTAAACAACTTTATGAAGCTTCATAACTTGATACTGTGCATAAATCGCATGATGGAATATTTCAATCGACAGGTACAACAATGTAGTGTTACCAATATTTTCCAACATCGCTTATTATATGAAAGAGGTACATCTTGCAAAGTCCATGTAGTTAAATATTTATAATGAGTTTCGAAAAAATATTCGATCTCACAGCTGGAGTGTATTTTAATTTTTATGATACTCCCGAGTATATAATTAATCTGCTTATTGAATACATCCATGTGGACGAAGTAGTGGGTGTTTCATCAGTGCGATCGCTGGATCCCGACATTACACCATAATTTTCGTCAGTGAATTTCTGTTTAATCGTAAGTAGGTGGGGGGGGGGGGGGGTAGTTTTATGGTCGTGGGGGTACGCAAGGTCGAAGTGTAATAGCATAGGTTTCTGCTTCGTCGTTGGGGGGGGGGGAGGGGGGGAGGGGGTAATACAGTTTTTCGTCAGGGTATACAAAGTCGCAGCGTTATATCATGCTTTTATTCATGTGTGTAAACTCGTGCCAAAATTATGTGTACTCGGTCAGGGAGCGGGAGGCGGGGGGGGGGGGGGGGGTCAAACATGTGCTATATTTCCGTTAATCGGGGGGTTGGGGGGCGGGGGCGGGGTAAATTTGTCGTGAGGGTGTCCACGTTCGGTCGCAGTGTTAAACCAAAAAAAAATCATGATTAAGTTTCGTGAGGATATACAAGGTCGCAGTGTAATAGCATCGTTTTCTGTGCTGGGGGGGGGGGTTGGGGGCGGGGGCGGGGTTATAGAGTTTGTCGTGAGGGTATATATGGTTGCAGTGTTATATCATATAGCATACTCCTCTGTTTCATTGTTTGGGGAGGTTTCGGGGGGGCGGGGGGGGGGGAGGGGTTTTTATAAGTTTGTCGTGAGGGTATACGACAAGGTTGCAGTATTATACAATATTTTTCATGTGTGTAAACCTGTGGCATAATTCTGTTCAATCGGCCAGGGAGGGAGTGAGGAGCGGTGGGGGGACCCGTGCTTTGTCTTTTGCCTACCCACTGGTTCCGAATCGGGAAACAATTGAACGGCTATTCTAGCCTTTCGTATCATTTCAAGTTTGATAACATCATTTGAACGCAAGGTGGTGGTGAGGGAGGGGGTTAAGTGAGTTTGTGGTGAGGGTATACAAGGTCGCAGTGTTGTACCTTACTCTTCTTATGTTTTTGGGAGCAGGTGGCATATTTCAGTTCAGTCGGCGTGGGCGAGGAAGTATAGGGAAATTAAAAAAAGGAAGAAAAAAGGAAGAAAAAAAAAGTGTTGTACATAACAAAAATAGCACAAAATAGCAGACGACGACATTATTGTTCATAATATTACAAGCAATATTTATAGTTTCCACGCACCTGTTACGCACCTGTTTCACGACCTGCCCCACCGGTCCCCCCCCCCCCCCTTCCCCCCTCCCGCTCCCCTGTTGATCAAAATCAGGGCCCCACGTCATTAAAAACTCCGCCCTCCCCTCACCGGATATTCGACTCACAGGATTCACTTGATAAACTGATGCATTTCCTTCCACAGCTGTCAGATTTTGTCCCCCTCAGAAACGGGTTTTTTAGTTCCCGCGCACAGACTGCCTAACATCACCCTGTTGACCCTGATAGCTACACTGTAGCTGTAAGGGGAGTCGCCGACCTATATCCTTAATGAGGACACGCAACCCGTAATAAGCCCGATCGGAGTATCACACACAGCTTGCAAAGATGAGTTTCGACAAAATACTCGATCTCACAGCTGGAGTGTATTGAAATTTTTACAATGATATTCTAGCATGTGTCACGTGGCACGACAGGAGTGGGTAGCACCTGGTGGCAAGCTTCGGCCACATCCACGTTGTTCGTATCTGGGAGAAAGTGGTACTACAGCGGAACGTGTTGAAAGTATCGTTCAAATACCAAAAAATGGCCTATTTTTTAACAAGTGAATTTTTGATCAATTCCGTACATGCCAAGTATAGGACAACAGGGTCACCGAATTGCACTGACTGTTGCTGATACTGTTCACAAAATCAGTTGTTCGGTGATAACGTTTATCAGGAAAGAGTCACACCAGAAGTCAAACAGGAGCACCTCTACTGCCGTAGCGTGCGTCATTCTACTAATACTACTACTACTACTACTACTACTACTACTACTACTACTACTACTACTACCACTACTGCTACCACGGCTACTTTTACTAGTATTCTGTGCGACGGCCAATGCGAAATATTAACAAAGTTTTATACCTGCTAATGAACGCCCACGCGAATGTGGTCGAGCATCCGAAGGCTAGCGAGAGTATCACCGTTGACACGAGGCCGACAACCATGACGAATCGTGTACCGTGGCGATCCGAGACCACCCCCCAGAAGCGCGCTGAAAAAACACTGCCGAACATGAAAGATGCAGAAAGCAGACCAGCATAGTATCCTGGCATATATGTTTTTGTACGATACGTGCAGGAGTGCCACGAATAACGTCACCGAAGAAATATCAGATATCAGCACACACGTGTGAAGGGGTGTTGTTGAAATGACGTATGGTCGGCGGGCCAGAGCATTGGTCGACCGTTAATGAGATTCGCAGACGAAGAGACGCCGTCGTGGTGATCTCGTACAACAGACAAGGGAGAACGCCTCTCAACACTGCTACCAAAGACGCTCGAGTTTGCACACAAGGATTAGGTGCTGTCACGGATGCTCAATGTATTATCTGTATACCTTTGACACCACTCAATTTCCGGTGTAAACACTTCTACGGAGACTATTGAGACCATTCAGTGCATTAAAAAGTTGAAGCAAGAATTTCGTCAAAACGTGCACAGGAAGCATCGCAGTACAAATAGCACCAAACGTGATAGAAGTAGCATGAAAAGGTGATAGACGTTAGACTCTATACAGCAGGAGCCATCACACAATTGAAATACGCAATACTCGGTTAAGATGAGCGCAGTCCCTCGGTGGGGGCAACTGCCATTAGTTTTGCTCGCTCACCGCCGCCCCCGCAATCACGTGCAGCAGGGTTCGAGCATATTCGGAGAGCAACACATGCCTACAAGGGCGCATAGGACGCAATGTACACAGCAAGAATCAAACACGGACACATTTTGCTGTGAATAATCTTCGACGTAAGCCGTCGGAATACAGTTTCATGGAATTTCGACGCAGTCGAGTCTCACCGGCCTTATCTTTGTCGTCAACAACGCCCAGGTGTTCGACCATGTACCCCGCGTAAGCGAACACGCTTATCTGGACAACCAAATAGCTGACGAGGCTGATCATGATCGCCAGCATGGGCATGTAGGGAAACGGAGCCATGTTCGCGCTTATGAGACTCGAACTACGATCCTTTTCTCGGCGATTGCCTGACGCCGATGTCCACTGCGAACTGTACACGAGTACAAGGTTTGAGGAAAAATCCGTTGAAGGTCACGTGCAAAAGCTGTCACAATCGGAAAAGTGACGCGCATAGCAGAGGCCGATGGAGCGTTGAAGATCGAAATTCAGGTGGCACGGTTCATGCGAAAAAATCTGGCGTACATTATATATATATTATTTTATAGTCGTGCCTGGCCTAGAAATACTTCCACAGAACACGCTACGTAGTCCGCGCAGTCCTCACTCAACCAGCTGCTGTATTGGCAACGGGTGTCGGGCTTTAACCTCCGTCCGTCCCTCTTTTATCGTGCCATTGGGGTTTTGCGCTACAAAATATACACTTCCGGGTTTCCGGATTTAGCAGAGCAGACGGCTCTTGGTGCGTTAAACGCTGACACGGCATCGAGTTCAAGAACAGCTCATAGGCTCGGCAGCAGGGTCAGCCCGACTCGACAAAGCCAACCCAGCGGGGGTACCGGGATCGATTGGCTATAAAAATTGTAACCCGCGGTCACACGCACACTGACTTTGTCAATCACGTCGCCAGCCCTGTCACTATCTTCACCTACACCACCATCTGTCGCAATAATACCACCTCTCCTCAGGCCTCCCTAACAATCTGTTGCCCATTTCCATCGGTATGACTGGTTTATGTCCATTGTTGATCCGTTTTGGTATCTGGCTGTGGCCGTTGGCGCAGGAACTTTCGTGGGCCCCGCCGGCGGCTCATTAAGGTTCGAGGGTCAGGTGGGAGGGTTCCGTCAGGCCAGGGTGCGGGCTTTGGTCCTGGGGAGAACAAGGTGCTATTAATAGGCGGCGACAAAGCGCTGGTGTGGATGTCATATAGACGGCACAATCATGCACAATATTGAGGCAATATATTTTTCGGCTCTCGGACGGTGAGGAGTATATACCCACGACTAATAAGTGGCCCTCTCGTAATAAGACAATCCACTGACGAATCTAGCCTAGAAATGACAAAACAAAGGCAATTGTGAAGCATACGTGTTGCCTGAGGATTCAAGAAACTACTACCCTTACCCTGGGTGGCTTGCCCAGGGGGCACCGCATCCACCAGAAAGGAGGCTGGTAACCGATATTTCTGCCGTCGAAAATAAGGAACTGCCAAAAAGAAAATGTGATTTTTGCTCTTTTTTTAGTTAGGATGTTAGCCCATAGACAGATTCCAAGTTTCTTCTGAGGGGGCCGATACCGTGCACTACACTACTTCCCAAGAACTATAATGGCTGAATGTCGCGAGGTTGGGCGGAGGTAGCGAGCACGGTCGTGCGGTTTGCATGGCCTAAAATGGTTGTCATCACTGTTCATATGGGGAAAAGCTACTATGCATATGATGGTTTGTAGGACTCGCTCCCAAAACAAACAAAAAGCATGCAACTCCGTATGTATCCGAAAAAGGAAACACACACAGATATGATAGAAGACCTGTCGTAAACAAGAATAATATATATATATATATATATAAAATATGGCTAGCTCGGCCGCATTTACATCATTTGATCAAATTCCATCTTCTATTTTCGCACATGTTAATTTTTCTGTCGCCTTCCCACTCGCTCGACGAAGCTTAGACCCGAGGTCATAGCAATATAGGCCCACCAATGAGAAAATGCCCAACAAGAAATTGACTCTCACTTGGGCTGACGCTAAGAAAAATGGACTCAGAAATCGTGCTCGGGGGCGAGCGGTACACTAACTCTACATTATGATATATGCCCAAGGTTGTTCAGGGGTGGTGTTGCAACAAATATATGAGGCTGAGTCGTTCTACGGTAAGGGTTTTGAAAACAGATCCCGGCCGTATCTCCTCAAAAACTGTGTCCCTTGCCACCCCGACGTCACCATTCAATAGCACTTTGTGAACAAATAAATACAAGAAAGATTATGTTTTTATAGCATCCTCTGCATCGTGTCGAGCAGCCATGGCACGTTCGTCAAGATATGTCGTCGTTTTCGAGGGAGCGGGGGCAGTCTGTTCGATTCAATTACGTATTTATTGTTGGCGGGCCTATGTTGTAAGCGGGCCCTCCTCCGCCCTCCTCACAACACACGCGCCTTCGTTGCTATAGCGAGAAAGGTTGAGAACTTGCTTGTCCCTCGCCGACACGCGTCGAATTACAATTACCCACGCTATGTAGCGCTTTAATGAGTCATCCCACGGTAGGGGTTGCAGTTGTTGGATCAACTAACAATGTACACGTCTGATTGAGCACCTCAGGTGAGGGACTGCCAGTTAGACTGAAGTAATATCACGCGAGTACCCATTTTTTGGGACCAAGGGGCATAGAAGCTTGGTCGGATTGTGTGAACGAATGCCTTCGAAATCACGTTTGTAGTGAGATATTGAGCTCACCATGCAAGGAGCTTAGGGAATGATGCTGCACCCCATATAGGCGATTGATGGCTCCCTCGGCAATTGCAGTCTTTAGAAAATATTATCTACACACCGAGATTTCAACGCCTGACTCCGACTTCATGCTATGGTATGGCCTTGAAATGCCTGCAATTATCTTACTCGATAAGTAATTTGTCGGTTTCGTATGACAGGTTGGCGACCATTAGCCTACTCGGGGTAGTTAGGAAATGAAACAGAGGCATGCGCCTCGGCTCTCAGTGGCTGATCCGCAACTCTGTGGAGATAATAAAGCTTCTTCTTCATTACGGTTACGAAAACAACAACATGTCCACCAGTGACGATCAAGGTTACTCGGGCAGGCTGCGGTCCTCCACACGCCTTAACCAAGAGGCCCATGAGACAGGATAGGAACACTCGAGATCACGCCCGGACTCATGCAACTTCCGGGCGCGAGTCGCTGGATCCCGAGCGTGAGTCCGGGCGTGATCTCGAGCGTTCTTTTCCTGTCTCTTGGGCCTCCTGATTGGGGCGTGTGGAGGACCGCAGCTTGCCCGAGAAACCTGCATCGTCGCTGGTAGACATTATGTTGTTTTCTTAGCTGTAGTAGAGAGAAGCAGCCTCTATCAACATTATTGTTCCACCGAGCCGCGGATAACATCTATCTGAGATCCGAGCAGCATGCCCCGGTTTTATTTCCTGGCTACCCAGAATATACGGTGGTATGGACATGGTCGAAACAAACACGTGGAACGAGTACGATAATATATACCAGTATCAGTCAAAATGCGGCAGTATTTTGTTTCCGACATTGGTTTTTAGGTAATATATTCCGGACAATGTCCATACAAGTCAGCCGGCGGTTGGCGCTAGAGTTAAAGCTAAGGTTAAAATTAGGCTTCCTGCCGTTTTATCCAAAAGCCCTGGCTCATAATACTGGAAATACAAGCCGTACACACAGGTCTTGGAAAATTTTTTCAGTGCTGTGTCCTACCAGGTACATGTTTGTTTACGTGGCCTGCATAAGTGAGGTGGCATCTAGTCTAAATTTTTTAAGAATATTGTAACCATGTCCGATTTGGGTTCGACCAGTTTCGGGTCGATACTCACCCGTGCAAGCTGCGTGACTAGTACACCCATCGTGGCCTCTATATCAGTACCGGCTGAATCACTTGCATTCAATCTTCAGAATAAACATATGTAGTCTATACATACGTATATATAGTCAATAATATATAAATGAAAATACACTCCAGCTGTGAGATCGAATACTTTGTCGAAACTCACCTTCGCAAGCTGTGCGTGATACTCGGATGCATATGCACCACTGGCGGTGCATCAAAGACCATGCACCCCGATTTTGTATACTATACGACCAGGACTGATTCTACGATACCCCCCCCTCCCAAACCAGCGTTTTTCGTCAACCAACATTTCATGGCTGCTCGACGCAAGGAAGAATACTATCGAAGAAAACGTTTTGATTTAATTCCTTGTGTGTGCAAAGGTCTAACGATCGACGATGTCGGGGTGTCCAGGGACACCGGAGTTTGGAAGATACGACCGGGAGCTGGTTTTTAAACCGGTGATTTTGTTGAAGAAAAGTTCGGGGGGCTACCGTAGAACGACTCCCAGGTCCCACTCGACCAGAGAAACCTACGCTCTAACCCGACCCGATTACCAGGGGTTGGATCAGGGTGTGGATACCAAGTACAATACATCGGGTAGGGGTGCATGATTCAGAAACGTTCCTAACGGAGTTTGTTTTATTTCAAGCTCAAATGCAGCTTTAAAAAAGTGCCTTTGAATGGCAGTCACTTGCATTAGCTTCCACGTGCTTCGGAATTTCGTGTCACTGCCATGAAAGCTCGAATGAACGCATGAAAGATGCATAGTCCTTACAAGCCCGCAACGACGTTCAAAATTTCATTAGAAGAGTCAAACACGACGTTTCGTATGTGCGTGCATGCGGTGTTGAAAACTTAAACGGGAGTCACGTCGTATTAAATATGACACTTCGCAAGTACTTGTTAGTATCCTTCATTGTTGTTCCTTGATAACACTTCATGTTGCCTGGTATGCATTGCGAGTTACTAGTACGACAGGTGGTTTTCCGTCGGTTAGCTGTCGTCTATCGATGCAATATTTTATCAAGCATAAGTCTCACCAGAGGTAACTCGGAGACATGATACACAGCAGTTTACGAGCTAAATCATATCCATAAACTCATACATGTAGTACGTACTGGTATACAGTGGGAGAGACAGTTTTTAACTTCCCTCCGGGAACCGGTAGCAAGATGTTCAAGATAAGAGTTGATGCTGAAGTGACAATATAGGCTACATAGGGTCATGATTACGTGCCCTGAGATACGAGTTGTGTAAACTGTACGTTCGGTCTCACATTAGGTCCTTGCTTTCTTGGGGTCACAGTTTGCTTACATATTATAAGCTACGGGCAGCGGACACGCGCGCCGCCCTCACGTGGCCACTCCACATCTCCACGTTGCTCACTATCAGCTTTCATCTGCTGGGCAAACAACTCAGTCAATCAACGTCGGCCTGAGGTCGCCATCTTCTTCTCATATCTTCCTCACTTCTCTTCTACAAGGTCGTTTAGCCGTGACTTGCGTTCAGCCTCGTAAATCATATAGGTCGTGTCTTGTCGGCACGTCCGACAACAAGCCCGCGAAAGCGTGCACCAGCTACGAGCTGATACACGCCACGTGTCATCGTAGTATATAAAAGGCTATGAGCCTCGTATCGCGTACAAAATACGACGAAGCCGCTGCCACTACGGTGCACGATCGTCACCACCGTCTACGAACAGGCTCTGGACGGTGCACGATCGTCACCACCGTCTACGAACAGGCTCTGGTTTAAGAAACCTCTTCTTTGCGGATCGAGGAAAAACGTGTTTTTATTATAACGTTTTCTTCTGTCTCCCTCCTGCCCTCCATGTCTGGCCCCTTCATGCAAAGGCGTGAGTATTTTTAATGAATGTTGACTGTGCCCCCAAGAAAATTATTGACATTGTGTGGTTGTTTGTGCCCCCCAAAAAAATTATCCGCAAGGAAATCACTCCAAAATATAAGAAAGAACAGGAAAGCTCTCAACCTCAAAAGTCTATCCCGTGACCTGGAGTACGCGTTGCTTACTGCGGTGAGGGCGGGCGCTGTGATTCTGCAGTACATAGTCTAGATGTTCCCGGAAGGACCAAAAGAGGCGATCGTACGTGTTTCAACTGCATACTTACCATTGCAATCAGTTCTTCTATGGAACTGAGATAAGACTGTGCAAAATTGGAAAGTGTGTATTCGTGGGGGCGCCCAGAAAAGGAAAAGTCAGCGTAAACCCGATTTCGGTTTCTCGTGAGAGGGCCGGCTCTGTAACATTGCATGCAGGTCCACACACTCAGCGGCATCATCTCGACATCTGTCACAATGGTTGGTCCGTGCATATTGGTACAGCATTTCCCTTTTATGATTAAGGTGGTGCTGTCTCAGAATGTCTCCACGCACTCGTGGTTTCAGGCTTCGACTGAGAAGCTACGAGCGTTTCATAACCTCCCTCCATAAGGTCTTGGAACGCTTGGATCCTGAGACGGAATAATATTTTGATTGCTGCCGATTTTTTATCAACTCGCGAATATGTTCCTGTCATTGCCACCTTGGCGGTGAATATCGTTTTAAGGAAGACGTAAGAAAGTAGTTAACCTTGTGCAGCAAAACCTAACCCTTGGAACGAGATTTTAAGGCAACTGGTTACTATGCTGGGAGTAATGGTAAATTTGGCCCATCACACGCTGAATGCCCACCGCAGAATTGGGGCACATGGGATGACATGAGATTCATCGGGTGGGGATATATGGATGCTGTAGGGGTCACTCGTAACAGGAGCTACGCGATACTGTCATGGACTGGCCAGGAGGCTCACGAGGCAAGATGCCGGGTGGCGAATGAGGCGCGGGCTGTTTATTTGATGGGAAAATGTGTGGGCACCGATGTTCGTAGTTTCGTTAGTCCTCTTCGATCCATGACAGCAAATAGCCCACCTTCTAATTGTCTCCCGAGGATTCTACTTGCCATGCTAGCAATGCCTTCAGTGAGGCTTGCCTTGCGATGAATTTGCGAGTTGCCGTGTTCTTCGTCTCAGGAGCAACAACTGCCCACGTGGAGGTACTGCTGCCCTAAAGTCCGGAGGTCAACGCTCCCTCCGCCAAAGTCGGTGGGGCTGCCTTCTGTTCCGATCGATTGCCCAGAATACACTAGTTCGCACCAGCCACGAACAGGTTGGAATGAAAAGTGCCACGGACATCTGTGAGCCCTCTTCCGTACCCTTGGGCTTGTCATCGGGGTTCTTACTATGTTTTCTTGTCGCGCCGAATACAAACCCAAACGGGACGTTTATCCGTCACGTCAGGGTAGCTGCATCTAGTTGCCAGCCATTACGGCTTGAGCAGTTGAGTCACGCTGAACTCACGATGAGGTGCTTGACGGCATCGTATACGGTGAGATGTAGTCGTAAGAAGCCAAAAACGCCTCCGTAGAAGTGATTTGGTTAGGTCGACGTATCAAGCCATCATCAGGTGCTACTATATTGTAAGTTGGGTCCTACGTGACGATTGGATTCTTGATTTTCGTATCATGTTACAGAGAACCGTGGTTACGGCATGCGTGAAGAAAAGGCGTGGACCGGTTGGCTGGGTAAAAGTGGATCGTTCGAAGCATCGAGAGAGGTCATACCAGAAGAAAGTGACGAACGCAGCATTGTTTAGACTTGGGTAACAACCTATTTTTTTTGGCGATCATGCCTCCAGCGGGTTCGGAGTTGACACCCATACGGGACGCTTTTATTGCCCACCCGAACAATCTCGAGAGGGTAGTATGAGGCAGCCCGACAAGAGTCTAGCGGAGAGACCACATGTCTTGGCCCTGCCAACCCTGAGCGTGGCAATACCAGAAAGAAGTGTCTGAGCGAAAATATAATCGAAAATGACCTAGCACAGGCTCAAAACGCAAACACTCGACTTTGATGGGTTTTTTTTTTCCGTCGGGTACTTGCGATATGCTACTTTTGGATGACGTCGTTAGATCCCGCCGAGAGTGCGTTGCCCAAAACGAGCTGCGCACTCGCACCGGTCACATAACACAGAGTACAAAAGAAGAGGACGTTAGGGAACCGCCGTCGCGCGGGCAGAGATATCGCCTGCGTTTATTATAAAAAAATCAAGTTTTTTGTCGACGGCGCGGCTCGAGTGTTCGAATTCGCTTCACGGCCGTTCCATTCCCACTTGCTTCTTGGACTTTTTGTTGTGATGGATCCTTAATATCTATTGTTTTTTTGGCGCTTAAGTGCAATCAAAACATCATTTCCACGGGTACGCGCAGCGCGTGGAATTTATATCATACCTAATGTCATATATTAGTCCAATTTGTCAGCGCTGAAACGCAACACCAAGTCAACGTCATCCCAAGACTATCGGACAATGGAAGGGTCGGTCGTAATTCGTTGTTTGGTCCTGATCTAATTTTTACGTACGTAAGTCACTGGCCTGAGGACTATCACCGATGCTGACCACTTGAATACTGCGAGTCCCGACAGCTTGTTGTTGTTGTTCACACCTTAACTCGCATAATCAACTCGGTGCTAACAGGACAGCCTCCAGTCACTCAGCAGCGGCAGAGTGGCCAAGAAAAAGAAAGAAGAAGAGTGGCGCACATACACACACCAAAGCTGAAGCTGACTGAGCAGCAGTACCGACCGGTTCGAAATACTTTCAAGTTGGTGGTTTGAGCAGTACACACCCGCGCATCGGGCAGTATCCGCAGTATCGAAAACCCAAACAGCTCGTGTACAGGCAGCATCCGTAGACACAAAAAGGCAGAGTACCCGCAGCATATATATATGAAGCGATACCAGCATACCATAAAGGCCACTTCCTTCATAGCCAGATCAGTGACTCGAAAAAAGCCTTTTCCGACAGGATTGTTTGAAGACTGTGGACTCTTCTCGGCGTCATTGTTATCGTTGATCGACTCGATTTGATAGTTAGTAATCTTTTTGGAGATGTTGTGAGAGGGCATTGAGTGGGTGTTGCTTGATGTCAGGCCCAAGGCGGTTTAAAGCTCTGTGCGTTGTTCCTTCCTTGTCAACAGTGCATGCGTCACGGGCGACGAGCTATCGTCCAAGCGGGCTAATTGCGTACGGCTTGGCCTAGCCGCCAACGCTACGTTATTCGTGGAGTTGCTCTCCGCCGAGAACAACGAAAGCGACAGGACGCGTAGCTGTTGTTAGGAAAACGTCATCAGTACCGCGCGCTATCTGCCATCGTGCGATAGAGGCTGCCGGCAGGCAAGACGACTGATAAAGCTCCACGCTTACTTGCGGTGAGAAACAGCAGCCAACCGAGCGTCTGAAGCTTTTCAGGTCTTGGTCCGTTAGACGAGGTAAACGTAACTTGATATCATCGTTCGAAAAACTCTTGTCGTATTATCATCTATGAGAGAGTAGAGACTTAAACTTCGGTAGTCGAGACAACCGGTTCGTCGCGGAGGTTGCCCAATGACATAAATCTCCGGAGAAAACTGTTTTCCACGTACTACATGATACGTGTTTCACGGTGTTTGCTCTGCAACACCTCACATCTTTACCCTGACTAAAATCACCAGGCCCCGTGATACGTGTATGGCATACATAGTGTAACCGCTGACACACGAACAAGAGAGAAACCTCGAGGGGAACCTCCTACGATAGCAACACACGAAACAAACAGGAAAAATACAACGGAACCTTTTTAATGACGTACAACAGCCCTCCTGTTGCAAATGCTCTCGACGTATCATCACCACTGCCAGCTAAAACAGCAAGTATTGGAACACATATACATCCAGCATAAACATAGCGCACTAACTTCCAGCAACCTCAACCAAACTCCCCAAAACTGTTCTGTATGAATAGCATACTTTTGCAAAATGTCTCACCGTATCAGCACAACCACGTTTACCCAAATGCTCGTACTATCCATCTGCAACGCCAAATTCGTCCCTCACTCGTACGTGATAACAGCTTTCTCTTCCGAGTTGCATGTTTGCCGCTGCCCGAAAACATTCTTCAAGAGTACAATGACCCCCCTTCCATTCACACATGTTCCTGCTTCCCATTGGACGCTAACCTCCTTCCCCATTTCTTTCCAGCAAAAATATCCAAACTACTCCATGTTAATGACACTGTTGCGGTGAAACTGGAATGCTATAACGCTTAAAGCGATCTCAATTCCTCACACAGCCTACGAAAGGTTTTTTTTTTTTTCTATCGCCCGGGATCACTCACGCGAGGGACCCCCTGGTTTCTTCGCGGTCTTAACTTTTTGTTCTGTCACCATTTTGAAACGGGAATCCCCAACCGCAGGGTAGGCCACACTGAGCCAAAAATCACGATCAAAGCCTTTGTCGTCCCGTGAGGAACAGAGTCACTCGAGCGTGTGGCTCAAACACGGTAAGAAAACAGTGGTTCTTGCTCTACCGTAGCCTTGGTACCCTACCGATCGAGGGGTTGTTCGGCCGGTGATCCAGCTGTAACGTTTGCGGCGGGAGAACACGCAGCGAGCGTTAGCGGCGACGCCAGTGACGGCGGCACCCGCAGCCGCCTCCGCGGCATGGCAGCCACCGACAAATACCACACAACCGGGAGTATCGTTGGTGTCCGCATAGCAGCGCACAAAGGCGACCGTGCCTCCGCTGTCTGCGGCGGCGCCACCAGCGTAAAATGCGAAGTCACGTTCGGGGAGGCCGTTGGGAGTGAAACAAACAGGGGCCATGCGTCATCGCGAAATTCTTCTACTGTACGCGAAGAAAGCTGCCTACACAATCGCGCCTATTCAGCTCTATTGAATGAAGGGGCGGAAGTTAATTTCCCTTGTCTTCGGCAGTTGTCGTCGCGTCACGGTTTGAGCGGCGTTGTTTGACTGTGTCCGGACCGTAACGCTGGTTGTAAAGTATTAATTTGGCTCTCTGACTGTGTAGGCGAGGGCGAGGGAAGATTCTCATTATGCAGTCCATGTCATTCGATCGGTCATCATTAAAAATGTTAATAGTAATGTTGATCACCTGTCTCTCCACTTTTTCGAATTCGGACATAAGTTGCGAAGTAATTTCCGTTTTTTCATGTGTATAATATGATGTGCATGCGCTTCGTAATACCGCAAACCGGAGAGGAGGGTCAACCGCGCCGGTGACCCCGAGCCACGGCAAAAGGGCCGTAGACGTAACCGTCGTATCGTAGCCTTGGTCCCTGGGATAACCAGAGATGTTGGTCGGGGGGGGGCACATATTCGGGTATATATAATAGTTTTCCCAAAGGGAAAAGCAAGTCATAGCACCGTTGGAGTGACTGTTTCCAGGAAACTGCGTCGGAGGTGTTTTATTATGTCGATATTAATCGGAATCCAGCATTGCGTCAGCGTCGCTACCGCTTCGCAGAATAAATGACAGTTTTTGTGCATGTCTGTCTCAGTTGAAGGTAGTTTTTGACATCAGGTTTTCATCAACTTTTTCAACAGACCCGTGGCATCGTCAACTGCCGCTTTTTTGATATTTTCGGTTATTCTACCCAAACACCGTAGGGTTTGTTGACGCCTGCGGGCCGTAGCTTCGGTCGTGGTTTAAGAAGCTGTTACCCAGGCCGCCGGCGTAGCCCCGTCGTATGTCAACGTATATATGCAACTTGCTGTTTTTGACATCCTGCTCTCCGGCGATCGGGGGGGGGGGTCTCTCGCTTCGGCTGCGGGACAAGCAAGGGTGCCTTCGGTACGTTATGACGCATGTCGGGATCCCGACCGAGCTCAGTGGTGGTGCTCTGGCTATCCAACGTCGCTGAACTGGTGATGTTTTGTCCAGGGGTTGCATTCGGTCTCGCTGAGCCCAGTAGGTTTGAAAACCCCCACCCCTCACTAGTTTGTCGTTCTTGTTCTTCAGATATTTCTCCCGCTCCGATCTTCCGCCCAATGTATCTAGTCTACAACATCAGCCTAATTGCTAGTGTTTCTAGTGCTGTCAGCTACCGTACGACGCAGTCACATACAGACAACGGCAGCAGCCGCGCATACCTCGAGCACCGCTTGTATATCTGTGGCACATCTTGCCCTGCGACTCATGTTGTACACCTCGCACTGAACGTGTAACACACATACTTCGCCTGCGACGAAGTTGTGCGCTCGTCTACCTGTACGATTGGCGCCTAGCTACGATTTCTCGAGTTGATGGGCTCCCCGCATCGCATATCTGGGAGGTAGTTGCACCGCGAGCAAGATCGACGAAGCAAGGCTCATACTGTAGGCTGTTTCATTCCTCCGAGCCATGCAAAGGCATACACGAACACAAACTGTTAGTTGTAAGAAAAAATAGGTCAATAATGTCCATCGATCGAAGCTACTACGAGCAGACCCTCCTATACACGAAATTCAATCACATCCCCCACACTAAACCTAGCATAAAAATCTCAGAATATGTCATGAACCCCGATGAGATTATTCCACATTTGAAGCTTTCTTCATTCAATTTCGGGTTAGAGCCACAATACGCAATGATCGCATTGCTCTCATCGTCCGGTTGAGTACTTACAGCTTGCATCGTTTGGGCCAAAGGTTACTCAACATGTTTCTGACCGGTTGAGCTCCTCACGCGTGTGGAACAATTGGTGACTACACAAATTCTAAGAGAAATTAGCTTCATTAGCTTTAGGGCTAGCGCATATTATACGACATTACTGTTGGTTTGGGTGGGTTCGTTTGATTGCGCGAAATAACGTCCAAGAGCTCGGGTTTCGTGTAATAGGTTTCGCTCTGCACGTTGGGAGCTCAGAAAAATCTTTGAATCTGACGCACTCATGAAGCGTGGGAGGACGCTCCTGGGTGTTTTTTTTAAGCGCGTGGGATTCGACGAATTACCGACTGGTGAGAAAGGTTTCTTTGTTTTTTGTTGTATATTTTGGAATGAACAGGATACAGACGAACCCCTGACCAAACTCTCCAAATCCCACGGCCTGCCTGCGAGGTATTCTACGGAAAGTAGACGATAAATGTCGATCGAAAGAAGCTATCATGAGGGTACCCTTCTATACTCGAGTTCCACCACGTTGTGTTTTTTTTTTTCTCCCTCTTTTGCCGCCGCTGTGCTGCTGCTTAACACACGGCCCTCTCCAGGCTCAGTACTTGTGGCAAATGCAGTACAGCAGCAGCGGCGATGTGAGATCCCTACTTTATGGGAAAGCCACAGACGGTGCTGAATGTGTGTATCATGTGTTCGCTTGTGCGCTCCTGTACCGTATGTACCTGGAGTATGTGTGCGTGGCGTGTGTGCTGTCTTGAAACCATAATTGTACCAGATTGTACATGAGAAGAACAGCAGTATCAAGCGATGAAACTGCAGGAGCCGCGTTCTAAGCTCTCCTTGCCTTCAAGCCCGTAGTATATGTCTTATGTGTGCGTAATTGCTGCACAGCAGGGGATCGAGCCACGACAACGCAGGCAACAGCTCCCAGTGCTATTCAACAACCAAACACGCACATACATGGTCAGACCTAATACCAGGTTCACAATACACTACTCATTTTTTGCGACTGCTGTGAGCGTTGTCACTATTCCTGAGAAAATTATGTTCGTCCGAAACGGCCCTCATGCACAAAAAAACTGGGAAGGGTGTGAGTTGCCCCTGTTCAACTTGTGACGCACCCGGGATCCCATCCCCGAAGGGAAATCTTGTAATAATATGCCATCCCCTCATCCTCTGCAGGGCAGCTCGATGTGTTTCTCGAATGCTTTACTTGTCTTTTCGAGAGCCCAGACAGGTGAGGGGGGGGGGGTACTAGTTTGGTGCCTTCCTTAAAGTCATTCGACCATATTGACCACCACGCATCTCTTGCGAGGCAGAACAACCAGACTGACTCTACGATAGCCCCCCCCCCTCAAACCAGCGATTTTTGTCAACGAACATTTCATGGCTGCTCGACGCAAGCAAGGATACTATTGAAGACGACGTATACTTCGAAAGAGTATAGTTAACTTTTTGGGTGCAAAGATCTAACGATCGACGATGTCAGGGTGTCCAGGGACACGGGATTTCAAGAGGTACGACTGGGAGCTGGTTTTCAAACAGGTGGTATCGTTTAGGAAAAGTTGAGGGGACCACCGTGGAACGACTCCTCTGAGACATGGGGGGCGGTATATTCAACAACGTGAATGTAACCGAAATATATATCGTTTCGTACTCGATTCGCACGCAAGTTCCGACGATGCTACGTATACTGCAATTGCTTTTCATTTTCGTCGTTCTTTTTGGTTTTTGTGCCTTTTCTACGAGTGTGGCGCCTCTAGGACCTCTACTACATGCGTGCTCCCCTGTGCCGAGATATTATATACCTGGTATTACATATAACTCTGCATTAAGTCAAGAAAGAACAGAAGAAGAAGAGAGATCACTCCGGGACAGTAGCGAAGTAGCGATTGACGTCCACCGCATGCTCCATCATGACTCGACAGCATTAACAACCCAAGCATCAGGCCTGGGCTGGAACTCCGCTGTCCCACCACATATACAGGCAGTACACAGGAACTTGCGTAATAACCCCGTAGACCCAAGTAGCCCACTGCAAAAGTTTACACACACTGCAACAAATACCTGGTATTTTGAAAAAAAAATTCAAGGACGCCAGCCGTAAGTTCGACGAATTTTAGGTCAAAAGTCATCTGTGCAAACTGCGTTGTTGGTACTTGTAACATACGATATGAGTGAGTTTTTATTGGGAGGTGTCTTATTTTTTGTCCACTGTAATGGTAAGTGTTGGTATTTATACTTGTTTCATGCATACTGTATTTCACGGATGTCTGGTGTGGTCCCCCTCAATGCGGGTTATTATATAGTTTCCGTCCGCAGAACAAGGCCGAACGTCCTAGCCCCGTTGGCTTGGCATTAGCGGGGGAGTCACCGATCTCCATCCTTCACGAGGGGTATGAAACCCCGTAACACGCGCGATCGAAGTATCACATGCGAGCTGATTTGAACCCGAAAAACGTTTTTGGTCGATCTCACAAGAAAGTGTATTGTTTTTCATTTTCAAGTATTATACGATGTACACATAAATTTTTCATGGTCTGGCTTGTTTTGTCAGCCTCTCTTGAGCATTTCACTTGCTTCACCTTGATCAATTGCGACTGTCTGGTTTTTTCTTTGTTTCACATAGTCTGTGATTTACAGAATGTGCATATCTTTACGAGCTGGGCCAGCCTAGGAACGAATGAAGGTATTTCGTGGACCGATGTGAACTAGACACAACTATAATATACATAGTACCTGGAATCGACCAATCGTCGTGCGTACGCAGCATTATGACGCCACCTTCCACGAAGGGCGTAATTTGACGGGATCTCAAAACTTCCTTGTAATCAGTGTGTATCAAACAAAGGGTGGAGATAGAACCATTTTATGCAGCGGAATACCGCACATAAATAATACGAACTCTTGTTTTTCAAAGATGTTTCTGAATGCTCCATTAATAGCGCCACCGCTTTTACGAGTTGGGACTTGAAAATTGAAAATGCGAACCGCCACCCCTGACATTACATTGCACATGCAAGGAAAAAACGTGCATGAACAATCGCAAGGCTTTGTTTTTTCGACTCGAGATCTCGCCGAGATATCCGCGAAAACTAAAAACAAGTAAAAATCACCAACTTGTCCAAATTAAATTCGCATAAACCTCGTCGTTGCCGATCGAGGTGAAATTTGGTAGAAACAATGCTGAAGACTGTAGAAGAACGTCGATGTAAGTATCATCGCCCAATTCGCCAGCCATCACGAGATGTTACCAAAAAAACTCGATTCTATCAAAAATCTATCAAAATATCTACCAGGTATGTAATTGGTTTTCGAAAAAAAGGGAGAAAACGGTATTTATGCGCTGCCCGCTCAATTTGGATAGAGTTTTGATATTAGTTTTTAAACACGTATTTGAATCGCATGTGCACACAAACGGAAAGCCGGCCTTTGTAGTTTCATCTTTTTTCATAAAGTTGTGGGTGCTTATTGTAGTTTCTCGCATCCTATAACAATCGGCCATATCTCTCGGACAAAAAGAAAAACGGCCGGCTTGACATTTGTCCGAAGCTCAATGATTAACATGGAGTCGAAAAGTCACACCTAATAATTGTGTTCGTAATACACACCAAAACCAGAGCGGGGCATGGCCAATATACGTCTATGGCCGTTTTACAGGCTGGCCCAGGTCGTAGAATGAGGAATCAGCATGGTCTCTGGGTGTACTGATGATGTCGTTGGGTAGAAAGAAAACGGTTTATTTAATGTGAAGACAACACAAGCATGACGCCATGTGCACACCATATAATGGTCTCTATGTTTGGTCTCAATCTCGCGCCTGGTGGATGTGTGCAGCAGGGGTGGACAGAGCACTCCTTAGTCAGGGGTCTGCCGTGGCTACACGTAACGGATCGCGTACGCGGCTCATCATTCCGCTATCATTCCATAACTCATATATGCATGGTGATACGCGCCAGTACTATTACCTTCTATAATATTTTTTTATCCTCCAGCGGACGAAGAAGAAAAAAAACTTAAGCTCACCACACTTCCACGTATTTTCATCGCGTCGTGTGTCGATTTAACTTACCTTTTTTTTGTAATTTGATACGTACGTAATGATCAGGCATGATATATGATAGATACCGGTCGCCCCGGTGGCGTACCAGGTTTTCCTCGAGCCTGGTATATGTCAGTTTCGTGAGTTCGAGCCCCACTGAGTGCATACTCGTATATATTTGGTGGTATTTTTTCTTGTGCACAAATTGACTTGCGAAAAGCGCGAGAGCGTGACGTAGCAAAACTCGATGAAAAATGGACGAGCAGTGGAATTGCCTAACCCTATGCGAGATAAAAATTGCAGGCAAGTACCGGGGGGAAGAAGGAACGACACCTGTGACCACGGCTTGTCCAAAAGAGCTGGGAAGTAGAAGCGTGTAAAAAATAAAAAATATGGACTAAACAGATAACATGCAAAACGCATGCTCGGACCCACACACAGAAGTAGTAGATGTCCCTTTATGTTTTGTCGTCGTCATGCCAACATGCGCCAACGCTCGAACAGCCTGGTGAATGAACAAACCAGATCAGCATCGAGAGACACAATACTAATTGTACTCGTAATCTTGTCGATCAATTTGTGTTGGTTTTTTTTTGCCCATTCCATTTAACCCCTTCGCACTTGATATTTTTTTTTTTTGTCCCTCCCTAGAGGTGCAACTCCAACTTGGGATTACGACGAATTATCTTGCCACCTTTCCCGCTTTCAGTGCCCGGATTCATTTTTATCGTGAGGAGACCACCAGCCCCTTTTTCCCTCGTCGACTCGCATCGAATTGAAGCTATTTTAATGCCAACGCTGCTAGATGCTCTCAGGTCTTAGATTCCATATATATATATATATATTAAATATCTTGAAAAATTGCTGAAAATATGAGGCCCACGATATAATAAAAAAACGAGCAAAACGTGGCACAACAGAGCCACACCGGCGTTTTTCTCGCGACACGCGACAAACAATTTGCACATCGGTTTCCTTGTTCGAATATATTTTCGTAGTGTCATTCGCGTGTGCCGGCGGGCACATTTTTCGTGCACCACTACCACCTCGTTAAAGCCCCCGAATCTACCGATAGAGCAGTGAGTGGTCGTTGCAAGCAAGCGTGTCATTTTTCGCCGACCATGTGCGGATACCACACATACGATCTCACCCGCGTTATACCTCCAGACTCTAGGGTGTGCGGCGGTGCGCTACAGGCTGATTCACGTGAAAAAAACAAATGTATTCCCCGACGAACGTCCACGCTGCTTTTTTTCATCAGACGGGAAACATGGCACGTCCTCAATATGCCGCCATCGCAAAGACCCCACTCACGTGTGGTTTTTTCTTCTTGTTGTCTGTTTTTTTCGTCAGTCAAGATATGATGGTAAATGTGGCCCACCTTGGGCCAACATTCTCGGCGAAAACGAAAAAAAAAAAAAAATCGTGTATGGCCTCGGGATAGGCATGTAGAGCACATGTGCAAAAATGCATGGTTTATAACTCTCGTCTTACTTGGGTGGCGATCGGAATATATATGTGGTTTCTCCAGGCGTGAGTAGTGAGACGTATGCACCGGCCTGGACCTGGCACATCGTAGACTGACTGCCGACTTCACTTTTATATGTTTCTGGTGAGGCAATTGCGTCAGCTGTGATATATGCGTGTACCACCGTGGGTTGTGTGTGTTTTTCCGTGGGGTATTCCTCAGCTTCAGAGTGACCGGAGCCCGTCCAGTGACCACGGACTTGATTATGCGAGTTAATGTGAGAACAACAACAACAACAACAACAACAACAACTCTCAAAAAACAGCGTCGACAATTTGGACTTGTGTTTGTGACAATGAGTAATCAACGATATTTCGTTTACAGTGGGTGGGACTATATAGTGCGGGTTATATAGTGCGCCCCTGCCGGTATAGATCGGGTGAAATCGCTTGGCACAAAATTCAGGCCTATATAGTGCGCATGCCGCACAATACTATATAATGCGGATTTGGACCACCTCACACCCGATGTAGTGCAGGTCTGACGTCACCCCGCCTTAGATCATGGGGTCAAACTGACCACAAACCCGCAGTGCTGCGGTACAGCAGTACAGTACTACAGCTGTACAGTACCCCTACCACCTACTGGCAACACGAACAGCAGTCTAGAGGCTCACGATGCCTTGTGCAGCAGGCGAACTCTGCCATCTTCCCCATCTGGAGAGTGAGGACGACGACGACGTCGAAGGCGTTCGCACCGAGCCACCGTCGTATGCGGAAGTTCTCCAGCACTTCGCCGCCCTGGAAAACTTCGCAGAGGCGTCCGGCATCAATGAGGCCGGCCATTTGCTCCAGAGGGCACGGATGTTGATGATTGCAGAGCATGCATCGCGGCCATCTCGCCAGACTGATGTCCGGGGGTATTTTGACACGTGAAACGATCGGCGTTGTTCGTTTTTCTTTTGGGGGGGGGTGGGTGGGGCGCCGGTCTACGGAGTGCCTGACTTTCATGTGTGGTGAAGTGACTCGTACGAAGTACAGTAAGTCAAAGGTTGGCACGTTTTACTTGTTCGTGCATTAAAACCAAGCCCAAGTCGATTCTAGTCGCGAATTGTGCGGGTACCCGCACTATAAAGGCCAGAAATCATATAGTGCGCGAGGTCGATATAGTGCGGGTACGGAGCCGTGTCACATACCCGCACTATATAGGCCCACCTACTGTAGTCTACCTTTCTTGGTTTAGTGTAGGATCCAGTTTTTTCGCCAGATTCAACTTGATGTTAAAACACAGGCAGGTAAGATCTTCGATTGTTTGCGTGAAACATTCTACAGACATGCCGTGGCGTACCTCCAACGGCTTCGTAAAAAGTGGGGCGCAACTGTTTCCTCCTCTTCGCTTGGAAAAAGCCTGAATATTATAGAAGACAATATGAAGGCCTGTCATTAATCGATACGAGTTGTTCTCCTCCTGAAATAGAAACAGCCGTAGGATGTTTAGAAAAAAATGGCCATGTCACCCTCTTCTATTTGTCATGGGGGTCGGTATGGTAGCAAATACTCACGCTTTGACTGGATATTGCGAGCGGCATTTGCCGGGGAGAGAACTTGGTGATTTTTTCGTGAACCAGTCCGCAGCGCACCCTTTCAGCGAGAATTCCGCTTCGGTCACCATGTGCCAGAGTCAATGTGCGGCTTGCCTGTGTTGTCGTCATTTTGTGGTGCTTCGAAATAAACTGTGCGGCTTCCCATTCACCGCAGGCGAATATAAAAGGTGGGGGCGTTGTCGCCATGGGCAGATGTTACTCTATCAAACTATGCTGACAACGTCGTCAGCTGTGAATTTGACAACTTAGAGTCAATACCCATCTTTTCAAGCTGCGCAATACATCGTTCGCGCGCGTTGACAGAAACTTCATAATGAGTTGAAGTTCGTTGGCCATCAAACCGTACGAGTACTTGTTATGGATATACAAAACGTCGTGGTCGAATAACGTTTGCGGTTCGTATCGGCGTCGGCAAAAACTAGCTCGGTTCAGGTTATCCTCCGGTCTAGTACGTAGGCCCCTGTTCAAACTTTGGAGTATAATTTAGCACACTAGACTATGACATTAGCGTATTTTTGTCTCTTTCGCAAGAGGTGAAAATCTCAATGAAAGCCCTCTTTTTTCCGTAGTATATAGTCTATGTGCTCAACACTCGACATGTCGACGTCAAGACTCGAAACAGTCGGCATTGATTCAGGTAGAGCACAGGCTCAATATTACGCATTGTAGGGTTTTAGGCAGGTGCTTCGGGGGTATAACGGATTGCTGGGTACTGCAGCGGTGGAGCATCGCAGACAGCCTGTCGGTCTTGCTCTTCATCTCTAACACAACTGCTGTGTTTCTCTCATGAGTGTGCTAAGTGGATATTAAATAGCTTGGTGGGTGTTTGAGCGATGATCCCTCCGAGCTAGGTTTTCGTCCACGACCATTCGACCGCACTGTACGCACTAGGTATTGTTTTGTTTCGTTTCCGTGTTACTTCTTAGTTTTTGCCTTCGTACTTCTTAGCTGCTGACGAACAGGACAGAAACGAAATATTTATTGTAGATCGTGTGGCAAGGTACCGGTTCGACTAATAAGTAGAAGCGTGTACTACTACTACTGCTACTACTACTACTACTACTACTGCTGCTACTACTACTACTACCACTACCACTACTACTACCACTACCACTACTACTACTACTATTACTACTACTACTACTACTACTACTACTACTACTACTACTACTACTACTACTACTACCACTAATACTGCTACCACTACTGCTGCTACTACTACTACTACTACTACTACTACTACTTATACTATTACTAATATTATCGTAGTCCGGAATCCCACAGTGAGCGGCAGTTTTTGACGTTTTAGGTTGGGTTCAACAAGGGGAGGGTGAAAGCGGCAGCAGTAATGACACTTCTTGTTGTGTTGCTTGTTTTGTTTTTTGTTTTACTTTTTGCTTTGTTTTGCTCTTCGTTTCCTTGTTCCCTCTCCACGGGCCTTTACACCGGTATCTCTTCCCTCTTCTTCGTGTTGTTTCGTCCGCGCATCAAAGCAGTCATCTGTACTTCTTCAGCACGTCTGTACTCTGTTAGTACTTTTTGGAGCCTTTCTTGTCTTTCAAGACTTTTTTGAGAACCCCCCGCCGTTTGAGTTATTTCTAATTTTGTTTCCTTCATTTTGTGGTCTTGATTGTTTTGTTTGAGAGTTCCCGAATCCCGAACACTTCGTATTATATAACAGTTCACTTGTTTTACCTTGTTTCGCTGCGACTGTTTTGTTGTCATTTTTTTTCTTCATCCCATTTATTTTTCCCTCACACTACTCTCGTGCTCCCGCCCAGTAACAGCTCAAATCCAGAGTCATATGGCGGGCGTTCCTTCCCCCTCCCAAACAAGGTACGCGCCTTCGTTTTCATCGCGAGGATATTTCAGCATTTTCTTCCCTCGTCGACCCTGTGACCACATAGTTTGCATCTCTCTAGGATGAACTAGGCCGTGGCCTTTCGGGCACGACGCAAACGCTATAAGGCACGTAGAGATAGGCGCGACGCAGGCGGCTTTTGTAAGATTGGCATACAGCCATAGATAGGCTTTTTTTTTTTTCCATCCTCCGGCGGATGGGAGAAAATAAAGCTTTAGCTCACCACACTTCCACGTATTCTCATACCCGTCGTGTGTCGATTTAACTCAGTTGCTTTCGCAGCCCAACGCTAGCTAGCGCACCCTTCGGGTCCCATTGTAGGTATAGCGTGAGCATATGCCTGAGGTGCCTGAATGCGCCTGAAACGTGTGTCTTTTTATTTAGCAACTCATTAGCCTGAAAAAACCCATGCCTGAACCGTGCCTGAAACTCTTCAGCGGCCATATAGCAAATACTATTATATTGTGATGTGATTATGCTCCAAGGGAAAACACGGTTGAAAAACAGCTGAAGGTACCTGCTGAGCGCCCCCAGTCAAATCCCGTACATGGTAAATTAAAGTAGTTTCTGTCAACGGCTAAAAAACTTGAAAGAAATACATGAAACCTGTTCTTCAGCGTTCCTAGGCAAATCGTACACAAATATCAAGTAGTTTGAATACATGCGGTAAATGCACGAAGCTTTTGGAGCGCTGCTGAGAATGTAAGTTTTGGAGAATAGAGTATTGTCTCGCTCCAAGCAGTGCCGGCATGTATCAACCAGCAGTAAATGCCCGCACACAGTAGTATATCGTTATAAAACAGCTTTGTAGGCGCGCTGTTTTATTCGTTGTGCAAATCATCCGCAACATGTTTGTCATGTACCAGTATGAAGGACGCCCTGGTTTGACTATGTGTAGGCATTGTATATAGCTCATATGTGTACAATAGGAGACAACAACGGCAGCATAAATTCATATAATTACCTGGTTGACATCCTCTTGTATGATAGAGGTATTAACAGCTTATGCGTCGATCGTCGACTACAACGTCAGCGCTCGCGAAGTTGCACGCAAAAGCAACGTTTTCTATATTTGCCCTATATTCAATTGCGATTTTTCTATGGCGGCTCCCTCTGTGCAGGTCCGCACGATATGACGGTTGCACTGCCCAGAACAACCCGACCCCAGACCTGACCTTGACTTCAAACCCTAACCCCAGACCGAACTCTTTGAGGCGCCTGAGGTCAGCTCTTATGGTCAGCAGGGGCAGTTACGCGCGAATCTGAAAAACCTTCGCGTGCAACTAAACGTCTGGTCCTACCACGTACCTCACCCGTCAGTATGTACGACGAAACACCACCACCGCTACTCGCAGGTGTTCTATTTCCGTGCGTGTGCACCAGACGCTCTGTACTGGAGCACAAAACAAACGATGTTCGATTCGCGCAACAAACAGTTCAGCGACACCCAACGTGCACATCATGTATGTGTGCATGCAGGCATGCAGGGGCGACAAAAATACCTAGTCGCGGGGTTGGTTCTGACCTCAAATCACAATTCGACGACACCATCACGACCGCATGATGACCAGTCCACTCTGCTGTGGCCAAAACAAAATATATTCCCTTCCCCGTAGCATTGGGAGTTCGAGACTAACTGTGTTGTACAAGAATGCCTGAATTTTCCTGAAGGCGTGCCTGACACAGCCCTGCCCAAATATTGGCAGGACAGGCACGAAAATAGTTGTTCAGATACGCCTTTTCAGGAAAGACAGATCAGGCATTGATCCAGGCATGTAGTAAGGCTCCGGCCTACCCCCTTTCGCCTGATTTCGGGTATTCCAGGCTAACCGCGTTTTTTCGCCATGCCTGAAGTTGCGCGGAAGAGTGCCCGACGCGAGCCTGGCGAACGATTGGGCAAGGTAGGTTCGAAAGTAGTAGTCCAGGCAAGTCTTTTTCAGAAAGAGTAGTTCGGGAATTATACCAGCTGTGCCTGAAAGGCTAGGGCCACGGATGAATAATAAGAAAGGAGATTGTGTCATTTGGTAGAAATGACGGTTTACTTTGCATCAGAGTATACATCGTATATACAAGTATGTTACGCCATTTATTGTGTACGCTAAAAAAAAAAATGATTCCCGCCTACTTACAATACGAGAAGGTAAAAAGAGCGCGTAAGACGCACGTCTTGACACCATTAACGTCTACGTTTGGTTCGCGCATAAACTGTCCAAATTTTGGCCTCCAGTAGTCATCCCGGGGGACGCACCTAATCTTCGCGCATCACGACCCGGAAGCCGAACTATAAACCCTGGTTCTCTCGCATTATACACAGCTGATCACGGTAGCGCATGGGCACTCATGCATGCGTGTTAGTATCATACAACAACACCACAAAGTGCCTTCATATGATGACATCTTGAGCGAAACATTGACTATGTACATGCTAGGGCGCACATGAGAAGGCACCCATACCTCCGACGGCGTAGACCTACCGACGGAACAGACCGACCGTTTCGGACTCAAAACGAAACCAGTAGGAGAAAGCGATCAAAAGCGCCGCAGCGATGAGCGTAGGGACGACAACGAGCCACGCTTCGCTGGCCGTAAGAAGAACAGTGTTTAGTCGGCCACAACTGCCAAGCACAATCTTCCAGTGGCATACCCAGTGGCACGAGAGGCCGCAGAAAGGGGCCCAGAACAAAGATTAGCCGCAGGAAGTGATCATGTTATGTGGCCTTCACGCGTTATAAACTGGAGACCACGGCTGGCCTAGCAACTTGGCCTTGCCACGCCATGGTGCGCCACATGGATCAACGCTCGTGTGTATCGCTGTGGCGAAAGCCTGGTAGACTTGGGCTGACCGTATATTGCGAGACCCACGCAATCTAAAAAAAGACAATGGCGAAGAGCATCTATCTCTGGGATAACTGTCACGAGGGTGGCGATGGTCACCGGTGGAATGACTGGCATGATCAGCTTCCACATCAACAGGAGCTGAAGCGACTGGAGAACAGAGACAAGTGAGGTGGAGCAGCGTCATCCGTACGCCCGCTGCACTATTTCATCCGGAGATGAAAGCGGCGGTCGCCCCTTTACAATCATCTTTCGAGTTGGGACGATAAAAATAGGAATCACTTCATAAAATGGACCAAGGCTACGGTAGGGGGGGTGCCCCCATTTTCACTGGTGTGTTTGAGCCACTCGCACGAGTGACTCTGTACCTCACGGATGAAAATGGTTTACGCAGTTGTTTCGGTGCAACGTAGATTACCATTGCATTGCGGATTGATTTCGTCAATATAAAACATGAAGAAAACCTAAGATCGCAAAGGAACAAAGGGGTTACTCGCGCGAGTGACCCCTAGCCACTGAAATAAAAGGCCTAGAAAAGGACCCCCCTACCGTAGCCTGGGTCAATGAGACATGTTAAATAGTCCAGTGGTTAACCTCAAACATTTCTTAGTCAAGGTTGTAGCCAGACATTCAAATCTCGCCAAGGGCATTTTCACTTTCTCGACACCTACTACTGCCGAGAGCGCGTTCTATCGATTGAGTCAAAATATATGTGAGTCGACGACAGAATAAAAAAAGTGCTGATTTTTTTTCGCGAAAAAACAAATGCGCGCACTGTAGTGAGGCGGGGGGGCCACAGACAGCACAGTGAGCCCATATCAGATTTACATCTGTTGAAGGAGCATGAGGAATGAAACCTGCGTAGATCGTGGACGGGATGAGATAATCAAAGCAACACGAAAGTACAAACACACATCCTCCGCTAAGATCGACCATGAACTTCGTCGAAAGCCATTTGAAGGGTATTTGGTGTTAACGATTTCCAACCTCTGCTGTGTGTGTTGGAAAATATAGAATATATTCGAAACCGAAGAATGCCGAAACACAGCGCCGCCCCAACTACAAAAAGTAGATAAATACTGACAAGATAACGTCGGGACGACGTACTAACGCATCCGTACACAACGGCATTCAACGGCAGAGATTTCGCTGCGGGAGTATTATGGGGACAACTCCGGTGGGGACAACTCGCGCTAATGTTATACCGGGATCCGAAGGATACGCCAGCTATCGCTGCTTTTCGAATGCATTTGAAATACAGTAACACGCGGTGTGTATGAAAATACGTGTTCTTCCCATCCGCCGGCACAAAAAAAAAAAAAAAAAACATCGTGTTAATACATACCTGGTATAATTGGAAAAAAATTGTATCAACCATACATTTGGACGATTTCTTGTGGGGAGGGTTGGCCTTGGATTTTGACGTTCAACGGTTTCAGTTCTACTTCGTAGTGTTTTAATATACTCGTAATTGCTTTCCTATCCGACGACTACTTAACTAAAGTCGGTAAATCGCACAAAACATAATACCTTATAATCTTGGACGCTTCGTGTGACGTGTTACGTATCGTGTGACTTCGCTCCCATCGCCTGCCGTCGTTTGTTTGGTATTTAGACAGAAGGTCGTCCCAGTAGCTTCAGGTGACGTACGTAGTGTGCAAGTTGTACATACCAGGCAATCTGGTGCCTTGCTATCCTGTCTGTCGTACATTTCTTGGTTTCATCAACAGCGGTAATTCTGCCACCCGCACTCCCCGTTCCGCTTTGTGAGTCACGCATCCGGGCTGCGCGGCGGTACGAGATCTTTTCCTCATGTCCGCTACGTGCCACCTGCCCATGATCTTTTTAGCCGCTCCAAGGATCTCTCTCTACCACTTGTCCTCCTTCTTTGCCCCGTAGACTCACCGTGCGTTTAAAACTGCAACCCGCCTGAAGAATCTTCTGTGGAACCTTTGGTGGATGGAAAAGGGGTGAAGTCGTCTCTACGGGTTCTGTCCTAGGTTTTCGGTTGCCCGCCTCGTCCCGGGTTTCTCCACCGCCTACCTGAGCGAACATAATCCGACTAGGTAATCGCCCCTTGGTTTGCCATATCATGACAAGGCAGCCCCAGCAAAGGAGAGCTGCCTTTCCCATATGGTATTTTCGATGTTCTCGCATTTCGTCTTCTTGAGGCCATGGCGTACGAGAGGTCAGTATGGAATGCACGACGCTGGAATCCAAGGACTCGCACGAAGATTTCGAGGTGCGCCTTTCGGAGCTCGCCATAGTGAGTCGCGTTGCAGTACGTACAAGTCTAGTGTCTCCTGGGAGAGAGCCTGCCCGCATTCACTGTCGCTCTAGGATTAGGGTTAGGGCATCCGACCGGTGAGCTGCTTTTCCCCTTTTTGGTCATCAAGCACTGGCTCAGTTGAACAAGCGATAAATTAAAGAGCTCCGTTTTACAGTGGTGGTTCCGGTATAAGTATGACGACCCCTTGACAAGAGCACTGTCAGCCATTTTAGGCCGGACTCGCCTACTAGCCGAATATGTTATTTAAATGGCAACACTCGACGACATGAAAAAGGTGCCGTGCCTATATAAGACGACTCGACCCGATATAGGTACGTTTCGGCAGTGTGGTTAGCATGAGACCTTTTTTATTGCCAACCTTGACAGTTGGAGCTGCGACAGCGCTTGTTTTCTGCCGCATGCCCCTGCTCTTTATATGCTCGCCAGCTCAGCGCCCATTTTCAAAATATGTGTACACATCAAGATCGTCTGTGATAATGCGCAGCAGTGGAGCGGTACAGCAGTAGTAGCTGATAAAACCATCGGAACACCGTTGGCGTGTTTTAGTGACATTATTCGAGCCTTGACTGACTGCAACTTATTGCACCATGGGTACGCAAGCACTTACGCTACGTTGGGGAACGCGAAACACTGAGGCATTTTCTGCCAGTTAAGAGCAGCGCCCTAATGACCCCCGAACAATATACGAAAATTGTCAACGCTATGCCATAACCGCTGAAATGCCCACTTGCTTGGCCGATCTATGGGTATAGGCTCTACATTAATTGATGGTTGGCCCTGCTCAACATGTGGCATGCCTCTTGCTTGCCGCTCGCTTCAGCATGCACTTTCAGCTGACCGATGGACACCCGAGGTCTGAAAGCGGCGGCGGACGCCCTTCTCCGCCGCGCCTAGTCTCGTTTTCTCCTCTGCTGTCATTGGAAGACCAGTCGGGCGAACTCCTTCGTGCTCTCTGCGTCAAACCTCATACGTCCTACCCACTTTACGATCTTTCCCCGCGCATCGAGCCTCCAGGCTGTGACGACATCTTCCCCCGCTTCTCTACGCGTCCTACCCTAAACCGCGGCAATCGTGGTCGAGCTAGGAGCGTGGTCTAACGTTATGTTTGGTTCAGCTAACATCTTGCTCTACGTCACGTCATCGGAACTGCACCCCGCTTCTTCGCCGCTACTCCATAAGCTAACGCTCTCAAAAGCTGATAAGAATGAACTCCCTCGGCTGGTTCATGGCGCATACATCTTGCGCCGTGCATGGCATATATCGCCGAGGGCGGCTGCAGTTGCAAATAACAATGGGGTGGTGTTATGTGGCCAAGGGGAAGTGTTGGCTAACTGTTGTATTCTGTGCCGGTGTCGTCTGAGTACGGCAACCACCCGCCTTACATGAGTACTAGTACCAATATACGACGACTCGTCCTACACAGGTACGGCGCTTACATGGGCGTTTTGCTTGTATAAACTAGTTGGGGTCCTGTCAAGCCATTTTATGTCGCATAAATAGCTGTACTCATGTTGTACAGTATGACTGATAACGGGGCCGTCTCTGTACTGAATACTCAATACCGAATACCTTTTCCTTGCAGTAGTATGGAGTAGGTGGTTAGCTCCAAGCAACCCCATGGCCTCGGCATGACTAGAAACCTACGGCCACCCCCATCACCTAGCCCTGCCTTGCCCGAAGGATTATTATCGGGTTCAAATCCAACATATTTATGTTTTGCGACCAAATAGAAACTGGATCAGTTGAATGAAGTGAAGTACACACTAGTAGCTCCGTTTTTTACAATGTATACCCAACCAATGTGGACAAGGCGGTTCATATTATTATGAGAAAACGGCACGTACGAAAGCAAATGACACGATATGCGCCATTGGTTTTATCAATCGCCACTATATGTCACCCAGGGGCTGCGGCAAGGCTGCGTGCTATCACCGTTACTGTTCAACGTGTTCTTCGCTGCTGCGATACACGTCGTGCTGGTACGCTTCAGCAAAGACGAAAGCATCGTAAGGGATTTGGTTCACCTCGAAGAGGGCAGTGTAGTCGGAAAAGAGGAACCGTTGGCATGCGTGCAAAGGGCTGTGTGGGGCATGTTGTACGCAGAAGACGCAGGAATTGTTTCGAAGTCGGCGGAAGGCCTTGCTAAAATGATGACAGTCATCGTGACTGTCTTCGAAGCAGCAGGCCTCACGGTATCGGAAAAGAAGACAGAGACGATGCTGCTACGAACACCGGACCAGACATCCCTCGCCCCACCGCTCGCGATCGAAGCATCAGGCCAGAGGTATAAACAGACGACCCAGTTTTTATACCTAGGCGGCATTATCCACGAAAGCGCTGACCTCTCGCTCGAAATCGAACGACGGATCCGTCTCATGCGGGCATGCCTCAAACGGTTTGGCCCGGAATTGTATGATAGGACGACCGCCCCGCTTAGTCTGAAAGTCCGCATGCTGAAGGCCGAGGTCATTGAGACCCTGCTGTACGGGTGTGTGACGTGGACCCTCAATGCAGACCACTTCGCCAAGCTCCGATCAGCCCACCACGAAGTCCTTTTGCGAGTCATTGGCTTCCAGCGCCGATTACGCACCGACCACACCACCCTCTCGTACGCGAAGGCCCTCAGGATGACACGATGCGAGAGCATCGAAACGACCATCCGTAAACGGCGGCTCTTCTTTGCCGGGGCCCTGGTGCGACAACACAAGGGGCGATTGCCCCGTCGGTTGATGTTCGGGACGATCGCTGGTGGGGAGAACCCGAAACCAGGCGGACAACTCAAGACTTGGCCTAGAGCCATAGCTGAGGACCTTAGGGTGTTCAAAGCCAACGAGGGATCAACGGAACACTCCCCCTTAGTTTTTGGAGTTGGGACCGCGCTGTGGCCCACTGCAGCAAAAAAGGCGGGCAAGTGGTACCGGGGGGTCCTCGAAGCAGCTGAACGGTTCATGGGCAGGTGGCACGAGGATGAGGCAAAGCTGAGTAGACAGCGCCGCGCATCCGCCGTGGGTGGTGTCGAAGGGAACGGGGGGAGGGGGGGCAGCGGGAGGGGTAGAAGGAACACCGCACAAGGGTATGGGGGCAGGGGGGGGGACAGGAGGAGTAGAAGGGAAACCGCGGTAGATGAAAGTAGGAAGGAGACCGCAGACAGGGTAGCAAGGTACCAGGCCGACTAGTAGGTGGAACCTTTTTATCTATGCCACTCGTACCGCCAACTGCTGCGGCAGCTCGGAATGTGATGTCTTGGTACTTTGATTTTTCCGTGAATTTATTTATTTTCTTTCTTTTTTTCTTTCCCCTTCTTATCCTTATGAAGGGAGTCTTGCATGGTGGGTAGGTGACGAGCCTGTTTTATTTGGCCCTCCCAGTCTTCCTTCTTTTACTTGTTTCCTTTTTTCCGGGGTATTTTTTTTTTTTCCCTTTCTTTCCCCCTTGCATGTCCATTTTGGCTCATGCTCGGGGTATGTTTCTATCTCCCGAGCTTTGGCTCCCCTTTTTATTTATTTATTTATTTTGTCTTGGTTTCTTTCGTTGTTTCTCTCTTTTACAAGGTATTTTGGTTTAATGAGAAGAACACAAAGGGGGGAGGGGGGGAAACAGGAGGAGTAGAAGGAAAGCCGTCCAAGGGAGTGGGGGCAGGGGGGGCAACAGGAGGAATAGAAGGGAGACCGCGGTGGACGAAGGCAGGAAGGAGATGGCAGACAGGGTAGCAATGTACCAGGCCGACTAGTAGGTACGTAGCACTTTTCTTCTTTTTCTGGGGTATTTTTTTCCCCTTTGTTCCCTCCTTGCGTGCCCAGGTTTTTGGCTCGTGTTCGGATTATCTTATTTTGGTTTTACTTTACTTTATTTTATTTTATTTTATTTTGTTTCTTTTCCGAGCTTTGGCTCTCCTTTCCGGTTGGGTTGTCTCTTCGATTTCCCCTTCATTTTGTTTGTTTCATTTTTGTTTTATTTTATCTTTGTTTTTATTTGTTTTCCTATTATTATTTTGTTTTTGTTTTTGTTTTTGTTTTTGTTTTTGTTTTTGTTTTTGTTTATTTCGTATTCTCTCTTCCAATGTATTCTGTTGCTGACGTATGTAGGTTGTGCCTGTCGTACCCAGTACTAGGGCATGACATTGCGTTGTCGAATGCATTACGATGCATTATCTCTGTGTCGTAGCTTGTGACCACAGAGCTGATCTTTCTAGGGTGAAGAATCAGTACGGACACTGGGTGTGCTGGATGTCGACGAGTAGAAGAACGGTTTAATGTGAAGAACACACACACTATTTCAGTCGGCAATGACATCGACGGAATACAGGCGATGTATCGGAGCAGATGCGATCTTGGACCAAATACACTGTAGGGGGGATATTACGACGATGTTATGACGATGTTTCGATGATGTTATGATGTGTAACCCCATCTTCACTGCCGTTTTGGAACCGCTCGCACCAAGTGACTCCGTACCTCACCGCCAGAACAAATTTAGGCGATATTTCGTTCGGCGCACAGTGTAGCTTACAATAGTCCATTGCGTACTGGCGTCACATATATAAACAGGACAAACGCTTTCACAAAATTAAACAGGAGAAACGCTTCAGACCGAATAAAAGGACAGGGAGGTACCTCGCGCAAGTGACCCCTACACACCGCAGAGCAAGGCCTTTTACGTGACTCCGTCAACTGTATCCTCGGTCTCCACCTGTGAAATTGTCAAACAATCATAAAGCCATGTAATCACATAATCATATAATCTGCTACTGCAGGCATTGGCATGTGCAACCATGTTGTACCTGCTACGCGCGGAGCTCAACTCGGCCGACTGAAAAAACTGAAAACAGAGGGAGGGGCAAAGAGTCTTTTTCGACAACAGTGTTTAACATCAGCAGCAGCTTTCCTTGTCGGCTCCGTTGGGTGCATGACAAAGAACAGAGGAGACGGAAACAGTTAGATGAAGCTTACGGCATCTGACCCACGAAGAACGCCAGCAGCGCGCCAAGTATTTCTGGTAGGCTATGTCATTGGACCGGACACTCCATTCTACCTATCCTTCGGGGATTAAAAATACAAATATTGGGGAAAACCGCATGACAAAGCCTGCGGCTTCTGTCACAGTAGAGGCTCCCGGCGCGCTGGTAATGGTAGACTTGATAGGCTACAATTTCGGGGGTCTGACACACAAAAACGCCTTGCCGGAATCGTACCGCAAGTGTCTGAAAAATGATTATCACACGATACTGACATTAGTACAACAGTCAGTGGTAGTACCTGCGCAGTACTGCTATTGTAACTCTAATATTTGCTCTGCTGGCGACAGGCGACGGCTTATAATCCCAGACGATAGGGGCGGCCGTTGTACCCACCTGATTTTAGTCTCTAACTTTCAAACTTTAACGGAAGCGCGCCGGACAAGAACCATGCCATATATACAGCAGTATGTTCGGGCCTGTTCTTTCGGTATAGTGTGGGTCAAAACAATGGCACCACCTCCCCGGACGGGAGGCGGGGCCATCCCGTCGCGAATAGGACTGTTTGGGTGTCCTAAGCTGCTTGCTGCGCCGACATTAGGCAGAACTATAAAGACAGCGAAGAAGAAGATGGCGTCAAGGTACTCTGTAGACTAACCATTCGCGATTGGGTGGATGGTTGGTGACTTGGTGGAGTTCCACCTTTGTTTCATCTTTTTCGTGGGGAATGTTGACGATATTTGTTGTGAGCTCCGGAGGGGGGAACTCGACTATATACATTTTGTTTCTTAGGCGTCGCAGGAGAGATGCTTGTTATTGTTGTTGTTGTTGTTGTTGTTGTTGTTGTTGTTGTTGTTGTTGTTGCTGTTGTTGTTGTTGATGTTGTTGTTCTCGCATTGACTCGAATAATAAAGTCCGCGGTCACAGCACAGGCTCCAGCCACTTTGGAGCTGGGGAATCCCAATGGACAATAAACACGAACAAACCAGGTTCATACTGGTGCATACGTCCCACTACTCGCGTGTGGAAAACGGAATATACCGCTTGCCACCCTAGAATGACTACCACGCACAAGTATATATTACACGTAATACCTATCACTACGCATGCGCAAGTCGTACGCAAGCGAATTGAAATAAAAAACGAAAGAAAATAGTCTAGTCTATAGGAAGATAAAGAAAAGGAAAGAAAGGAAGGAAAATAAGGCGAAAAACGAAACGAAAAAAAGGCAAGACAAGACAAGAAAAGGAAGCAAGGAAATGAATAGAGCAAAAACGTTATACTAGCAGACCCTAGGAACTGCCGAAAAATGGCTTATAGACGGTATCAAGTGCATCAATGGCACTGGGGAGAGAACGCAACAAGGTGAAGAAGACAGGGCGACCTTACGCTAACTTGTTACCGCCATTCGAAGGACCACAAATTTCATGCGGTATTGTTGTTGCTCTCACATGTACTCGCATAATCAAGTCCGTAGTCACAGGACAGGCTCCAGTCACTCTGGAGCTGAGGCTTGCCCCAACGAAAACTCAAAAACCAAACGTGGTACACGCGTATGTCACGGCTGACGCAATTCAGGCCTCCGCCAGAAACATATACAAAATGTGTGACCACGCAACTCTAGATTATTTGTTGTTGACAAAAGAGGTAATGTGGGACAACAAATACAACAACAACAACAACAATATCAACAACGACGACAACAACAACAAAAACGACGACACAACAACAACAAAAACAACAACAACAACAACAACAACAACAACAACAACAACAACAACAACAACAACAACAACAACAACAACAACAACAACAACAACAACAACAACAACAACAACAACAACAACAACAACAACGAGAACAACAACAACAACAAAAGCTCGTGGCTTCGCTGTTTTCGTGATTTGTACTATCTCGAATGCTACATTGTACATACATACGTACTTGTACATTTTTGTTTTATTTTTATCTTTGTTTTTATTTGTTTTCTTATTTTGTTTTTGTTTTTTGTTTTTGTTTTTGTTTTTGTTTATTTCGTATTTCTCTCTTCCAATGTATTTCTGTTGCTGACGTATGTATGTTGTGCCTGTCGTACCCAGTACTAGGGCATGACATTGCGTTGTCGAATGCATTACGATGCATTATCTCTGTGTCGTGGCTTGTGACCACAGAGCTGATCTTTCTACGGTGAAGAATCAGTACGGACACTGGGTGTGCTGGATGTCGACGAGTAGAAGAACGGTTTAATGTGAAGAACACACACAAACACACACTAGAATTGGTTCTGGTGTTCCGATCTCACTTGTCGATCGTCTTGTTTATGTTGTTCGCCAAATTCAAATTTTATACTGGCTGGATTGAGCAAGAGACTCACTTTCGTTCTGCACGCCATAACTTTTCAAAGAAATGGAATCGGGAAGAGTTCGGCATATCCTTTTTCTCGCCCAATCACAGCAGATTTGCACGTCTTGCCGAAAAAGCCCTGGGGACTGGTTGTCTCAAACGAAGAATATCCCCCGCTATTTGTATCGGTCTGGAGGAGACCGAAACGTCATTTTTTTTCTGCGACGTTTTTTTTTCAAAAAATCCAACACAACACACCCTACAGTACAACAGCAGACAGCATGGCACCGCCGAACGCCCCTCCTGCAACCACACACCAGTGGGAGAGGACCTCCATGCCGGCACACGTCGATTTTTCGCCCGTTTTACGAGCTGCGAACCCCTTATTTACCTATATTCGTCTGCCCCTGCACCCAGGTATTCGAGGGGAATTCGATATTTGCGATTTCCCACGCGATGTTATCGAGTTAGGTCCTGAAATTTTGAGACGTGATTTGTACACGCATAACAAAGACATTCAAAGCAGCTCATTTATATTTTTTTCATTTTTTGCTGTACTTTGTCCCCAAATCAATATATGCGATTCTGCTCTTTCTTTGGGCTAACTCACGAAAAAATCGAGAAAAATTAAAATGAGCTGCTTTGAAAGTCTTTGTTGTGCGTGTACCAATCACGTCTCAAAATTTCAGGATCTAACTCGATAATATCGCCTGGGAAATCGCATCCAGCCATTTTGGGAGCGTCTTGCTCAATCCAGCCTGTACAGATATCAGGATGACAGCGTATTACTTTATGCTTACCGACTCCTGTTTTTTTGTTTTTTAAGGGTGGAATTTTTCATGTTAGGGTGACAACGTATTAATTTAAAATCGTGGGTTCAAGGCTCACCGACTTCCGTTTTTCAGGGTGGGACTTTTACATGTGGTGACAGTATAATTTTTTTTGTTTAATTATGTTTTTTCATCTTTTTGTTAAATTTTTTGTTACAATTTTTAGGGTGGAACTTTTACATGATATCTCTAACAGATCTCTACTACTACTGTCTTCATATTCCCGATGTATACCAAAACCCGCCACTAAAGTGGAAGATAAAATATATAATGATAATATAAAACCACCCCCAGGTAGAGAAAACATACATACGCACAAGTACCAAAAACTTACATACGCACAAGTACCAACAACCCTGACCAAGCCATCCATCCGTAAACCATCCACCACACACATGGTAGAGCAATATAGTGGAAACTACAGAAATACATTTATAAAAATTACGGAGTATATGATAGATCACTCCAAAATTCCTCACCTAAAAAAGTAAAAACAAAAACACCAATCAATGTAGTGAAGAAAAACATTAGTTTATAGAAGAAAAGGACCCCTCCCAAAATTTAATATCCACCCACATAGCATAGTACAAGTACCAACAAGCAGATTCAAAATATGAGTACTGACTTGAAATTCGTCGAACTCACACCTGACGTACTAAAAAATATATACATGTACGTAAATATTAGAGTTACAGCATATCAATTTGGGACAGTGGGTTCGTGTCCCACAGATTTTTTTTTTTTTGGGAGGGGGTAGCTGACTTTAATTCTCGAATGCTGTATTAAGAGCAACATATAGATGACTAACAACATCCTGTATTCGTACTCTTCCCGATATTAACGCCGGGGGGAGAAAAAACAAAATTAACCGCCCACCATACATGTGATAGAGCAGTACAGTGGGAACTGCAGTAATTAATTTATAAAAATGATGTGATGTTTCACCTAGCTCAAAATTCCCCGCCTAAAGTATAAAACATTTGTTTATAAAAGAAAAGAACCCCTCCCAAAAACATTTCACCCACATAGCGTTTATAAAAGAAAAGAACCCCTCCCAAAAACATTTCACCCACATAGCAGAGTACAAGTATCAGCAAGCAGATTCAAAATTCGTCGAACTCACACCTGATGTCCTGAAAATATATACATGTATTTAAATATTAGAGTGACAGCGTATAAATTTGGAACCGTGGGTTCGTGTCCTTCAGAGTTTTTAATCTTTTTGGGAGTGGGAGTAGATGAACGTAATTCTTGAATGCTGTATTAAGAGCAACATATATATAACTTATAATATTCAGAAAAAAATATTCTGTATTCGTACTCTTTCAGCCCGCGGGGGGAGAAAAACAAAATAAACCGCCTACCATACACATGATGAGCAGTATAGTGGAAACTACAGAAATAAATATATAAAATAGATGTGATGTTTTACCTAGCTCAAAATTCCCCACCTAAAGTATAAATACCAATACTTGCCATTATAGTGGACAAAAAATGAGACACCTCCTAATCAAAACTCACTCATATAGTGTATTATGAGTACCAACAACGCAGCTTGCAAAGATGAGTATTAAATTGAAATTCGTCAAACTCACGGCTGGCGTCCTTGAAAATTAGTTATAAAATACCAACACTTACCATTCTTTGTAGTGGACAAAAAATTGGACACCTCACAATAAAAAATCACCATTACGAGTACCAACAACGCAGCTTGCAAAGTTGAGTATTGACCTGAAATTCGTCGAACTCACGGCTGACGTCTTTGAAAATTAGTTATAAAATGAAAGGAATCAAGTGTTCGGAGCGCCTTGCAGCGTGTGTAGTGTGTGTTGTGTGTTGTCTTCACATTATACCGTTCTTTCTACCCAACGAAATCAGTAAACACACCCAGAGTCTGTGCCGATTTACCACACCCTTAGAGAGATACCTGGTACAAATTATGTAGCCACAGACTGAAACAGAGTAAACCAAACAGTTGCGATTCATCGCGGTGATACAGTTGAAATGTTTGCGTACCGGTTACGGAAGCACAACAAAACAAGTCACGCCAGACTATACAAAAAATATATGATAAAAAGATGGCGAGAGCGAAAAAAAACGGAAGCTAACCGTACAAACGAAAGGCGTTCCGAAGAATGTGATGCAAGAAGATCGGAAAGGGAAGGTTGCTTGGTTGGGCGCAATTCGACGGAAGCCGACGAGAGAAAAATGATTGAATAGGGTCTCCTCGCGATGAAGAGTACTCACCTTGATCCGGAAGGGGAAAAATAACCTGCCCGACCCTGGACCTGAGTTACGTCTAGCGACGGGGTGAAATATGAAGAAAACTTGCGAAGATAACACCTGGAACAAAAACAAGAAGTACATACGATTGTATGGGAAGGGGGTGTGCAAGATGCTGCACTACGATTACTGGTGGTTAATACTATGTTACGAATCGTGCACGCCTCAGATATTCGTAATGACTGACCTCCGAAGAACCGATACGACCGAGTCCAGAGGGCGCTTGTATGCCCCTCGGGTGAAGAGAGCAAGTCCCCTGTGCAGGTGCTCAAGGTATGAAGTCTCCCAAGAAAGTAGAGTGTAGTTGGTAACGTGATTGCGTATTCGAAGGGTCTATGAACGCGGACGCAAGCAATTGTGTCCGGGTGGCGCAGATACACCCGACTTGGGGAGGGGGCGTAAATAGCGTGGCCCTTATTATCACGAAAACGCCTCTGTCATGCAGTAGTAACTTTTGAAATTGTCGCGGAACCGTAGCAACTATTATCAGCGTTCGTTCGGGTGACGTGTGGCCTTCAATGCTACTGCTAAAGGGCCACTGGACCTCGAGCCATCCCAGGCATGCGCACATATATTACCACAATATAGACTTAAGAATTTCGCTCCCAACGACCACATGTATTATCGCTGACGGCGTGCTGCATTGCATGCGTTCAATCAACAACTTCCGAGTTGTTGCTGTGAATATTGTGTTTTTTCAACCATGGTATCTAGTAGTTGCCGTAACCCTGATCCTTCATCCATTGGGTTGTGGCGCGGATGTGGTCAAAGAAAGCTCCGTTTTACAAATGATGAGTTATTGATATATTCGATCTCATATTTCGATCTCATAGCTAGCTGGAGTTTATATAATTAAAAAACAATTTCAAGACGTCAGCCGTGAGTTTGACGAATTTCGGGTCAATACACATCTTTGCAAGCTGTGTTGTTGGTACTCGTAATGTACTATATGGGTGAGTTTTTTATTGGGAGAGGTCCTATTTTTTTTGTCCACTATAATGGCTCGTGTAGGTATGTCTACTTTAGGTGGGCAATTTTGAGCTGGGTCTTTCATCATTCTAACATCATATGTATGCTATAAATTTGTTACTGTAGTTTCCACCATACTGCTCTATCATATATTATAAAAAATGAAAATACACTCCAGCTGTGAGATCGAAGATTTCGTCGAAACTCATCTTTGCAAGCTGTTTGTGATACTCCGATCGCGCGCATTACGAGTTGTGTGTCCTCTCATTAAGGATATAGGTCGGCGACTCCCCTTACAACTACAGTGTAGCTATCAGGGTCAACAGGATGATTTTAGTCAGTCTGTGCGCGGAAACTATAAAACCCGTTTCTGAGGGGTACAAAATCTGACAGCTGTGAAGAGAAATGTATCCTTTTATCAAGTGAATCTTGTAAGTCAAAAAACCGGTGAGGGGGGTGGGGCGGAGTTTTGAAGGACGTGGGGGCCTGGTTTTGATCAAAAGCGAGCGGGTTTGGAGGGGGGAGGGGGGGGGGAAAGGGGGCAATTTGTGCATGTAAGCAATGAATCCTTTCGAGGGGATAAATCTGACGGTTTTGGGACCAGTATATTATTGGGGGCGGGGGGGGGGGGTTGGGGCGGGGGGGGGGGGGTGGGGGAGGGGCGGGGGGGGCAGCTCAATATATATATGGTGGGTGGTTTTGACCTTTTATAAAATGCGTTCGAAAATCTGAGCGAGGAACGCTTTGCCGTTTCGGTTTCGAGGGTATGACCTGTTACGACCAGCATATTGTTATCACCAATTCCTTGCGGCGGAATTGTGGCACAATCCTTGCTCGCACATGCAAGTCGTGGCTCTACTACAGCAGCAAAAAAACGTTTCCCGCAGCTACAACAACAGCAGTCGATCACTGCGGACTGATTCTACGATAGCCCCGCTCAAAACCAGCGAGTTTCGTTTCTTGGCTGCTGGAAACAAGGTAGAACGCTATTAGGAAAGGGTCTCCATATACTTTATTGTCTGCAAACGTCTGTCAGATGATAACGTCTGGGTTTCAAGGGACACTGTGCTTCGGGAGATTCGACCAGAAGCCGATTTCAAAACTGGCGATGTTGTTGAACAAAATCTGCGGAGGCTACCGCAGAACGACTCTGCGAGCCGTTGCTTCGTGTGCGTTTCACGTTGCCGCTGAAGCAAATTTGATGCTTCCGTACTTTGACGAGGCATCTATCTTTCATGATTTTCAAGACTCTCTTACTGCGGTACTTCACGGCACCGACCGGTACGTCTACATCGGTAGCAAATTACTCTCTCGACAAACTATTGACGGGGCCTGGTGTCGTAAACACATCGTCTGCTACCTGCATTTGTACATGCCCTTACGTCACTGTCTCCCCACCGAAAAAAGATATCATGTTGTACATACAAGGCATGTGTGTGGTGTGATTTGATGTTTGATGTGATGACACATGTGATGATACGTTGTTCGCGTTGATGTGAGGATACATGCCCCTTGGGAGCGATTGTCATCCAAAAAAGATATAATCAAAAGAGGACCAACGCCCGAATGGGTAGAGGGGGCCGTAACTGGACCAAGTCCGGCGGAAGGTCATCTCCCATGGCCAGGGGTTTTGTTAGTCGGTGAGCTTACGCAAGTCCCACACGACCCGGAAAGATGACATTCCGGGTGGATATCTCCACCGAACCTGACCGTCAGGGGACAGGCCGGGTCGACATACACACGCATCCGTATACAACGGCGGCTTGCGCTGCCGGCGTTGTCACGAGGACCACTGACAAGGCAGCTCACGCTATTCCTACAGTGGGATCCGAAGGGTGCGCCTGCTAGCGTTGGGCCGCGAACGCCATTGAGTTAAATCGACACACAACGCGTATTAAAATACGTGGAAGTGTGGTAAGCTTAAGCTATATTTTTCCCCATTCGCCTGAGGATAATATATATATATATATATACAGTCTAGTCTAATAATGGAGATTTGTTTTTCAGCCACTGGGAAGGGGGGAGGGTAATTACGTACATGTATATGCTGTCCCAATCCTCGGGCCACCCTGATTTATATGATCTAATACCGTACCACGCATCTTGCAAAGTTGAGTTTCAACCATTCAATCGTTCGTACTCAAAGCTGATGTTTTTTTACTTGATAAAATGAAAAAAAAAAAACTTAGTGCAGGAGATTTTGTCTTAAAATGAATGTCCGGGCTGTCCGAAAAACGCGAAACAGGCGAAGAAGCAAGCAACGCGAAAGGCACCAGGAAGCTTCTCCGGGTGGGGGCGTGTAGAAAGAAGGCGTGATCCGGGCGGGAAAAATGAGATCGAATCCGGTCCTTACATAATCACGTGATTCCAAGACAAACTACATCGGGATCCCGAGATGTTTATTATTGTGTGTCTATTTGTGGTAGCCGCGACGAAGCACAAGCTGTGGGCCAATAAGTACAGAAATTGTGGCCACGAAGACAGATCTGTCCCATCGTTTATTTGTTCACGTCGAGCAGATACACTTGCTTATATTTGCGCTTTGCCGACACGCCCATGTCTGCCCATGTTGAATTTCGCGCTTCACCATGATTTTTTTGATGTTTTGTTTTTTTAACTCATCCCTTCAATATTGATATTTGTATCATTTTCTTCGCGCTCATTCTTTCTCCTTCACCCACGCTACACGCAACTGAGATATCCGGGACCAGTAAACTTTCCCCTCTGCACTGCCACCGTACGCGCCCTCATTTTTATTTCGAGAAGTCTCGTCATGCCCTTCCTTCTCTCGTTGACTCGCATCGAACTTCGCCTACCGACCTTGCTATTAATAGCAACTCTCAACAACAACAGGAATTGTTACGAATAATGTGTGACAGCAGTTACAAGCTTCAAGGTTACAGTATCACAGGGGTTTCATAATAGCAAGCGGCGCGTTTGATGCGGCCCCTTCTTGGTGGTTTGGTGATACGTTTGGGCTCAGGGTCAGATCAACCAGAACAACCAGATAACCAGAACCAACCAATGTGCCTACCTCCCGTCAACTTCCATGGTCAACGTCCACAGACCATCGGAACATGCAATCAGTTCTCCATACATGCCTGTCCTTGCCGGGAGACATGTGCACATCTGCACCCGAAGTCTGCTGGTCTTCTCTGATACGCATGCAAGCGCACACCCAAACTCCGGTCGGAGCATCGATTCATTATGCGGAGGTTTGTACTTGTTTGATCACGTGCCTACTGATGATTTAGACGTGTCTCCCTGGCATACTAGAAGACCGCATGTATCTTGCCCCACATCTCGACTTGAGCGAACAACTGTCTTCCAATCCGTTTCATGGTGTCCAATCGGAGAATGGAACTCGGGATTCAAATATTTTAAGGATTAATAACACGGACTTTAGGTGTGCTGCTGGTGATGTCGTTGGGTAGAAATAACAGTTTAGTGTGAAGACCACAACAACAACACCAACAGCAGCAACTACAACCTCGTATAACATGTACATATGAAATGTAATATTAGTGCTATGTATGGAACTTTGCGCAAGGTCCACCACTACAAAACACCCCCGGCCATGAGAAAAGGCTTTCACCGGATGTCGTCCAGTTGTTACGGTCTACCCTATTCACATCGGGTGTTGGTCCTCGTGGTGACCGGCCATCTGTCCATCACCAGGGGAAATATCGGACATTTCACGGGCCCGATATCGGACATTTCACGGGCCCGGCACAGCAGACATTGGCATCGTAATGTGTCGTATTGCAGTCATTTTTTTCTTGCCTTCCCGGCATTTGCTTCGACAGCGCCCAGGCCGCCTTTGGTGCATAATAAAGTATAGTGTAGCAAGCGATGACGTATATACACTTCACGCACAGGATATCACCTCATTACCTTTCGAGAGCCATCCATGCCGCTGTGTTTCCCCCCCCCCCCCCCTCCAACGCCCCCTCTTTCCCGACCACCTGCACGATCACGTAGACCTAGCACCACGCGTATAACAAGCTGATACATATCTTTGATCTCACAGCCGAAGTGTATTTGAATATTATTTGTGACCTAAACCTCCTCAAAAACCTCCCCCCCCCCCCCCCCTCTTGCTCTCCCTTACTCAAACGCCCCACCAAATATCGAAATCCGCCACATTAATAAACACTTCACGCACAGGATATCACCTCATTATCTTTCGAGAGCCATCCATGCCGCTGTGTCCCCCCCCCCCCCCGCCTCGAACGCCCCTTTCTTCCCCATCACCCGCACCTTCGCCTAGACCTAGCACCACACGTATAACAAACCCCTCACCTAAAGCCCTTTCCCCCCCCCCCCCCCGCCCCCCGCCCCCGCCCCCACCCCCCACCCTCCCCCCCCAACCCATCCCAACCCCACCCCCTCGAACACTCCACCCTCTCTTTACTCACTGATTGTACGACTTACCCCAGAATATACACGATAAACTGATGTATTATTTCCAAAAATGTCACATTTGTCCCCTCGAAATAATGTATAGTTTCCAGGCACATATCGAGCTGCCCCTAATCAACAACTCATGATTAAATCAACCCGACGTGGCCGAATTATCACCAGCCAAATCAACCCCGAAACCCCCCCCCCCCCCGCCCCCAATAATATACTGGTGCCAAAACCGTCAGATTTATCCCCTCGAAAGGATTTATAGCTTACATGCACAAATTGCCCCTTTCCCCCCCCCCCCCCCCCCGCCCCCCTCCAAACCCGCTCGCTTTTGATCAAAACCAGGCCCCCCCTTTGCCTTCACAGCTGTCAGATTTTGTCCCCCTCAGAAACGGGTTTTATAGTTTCCGCGCACAGACTGACTAAAATCATCCTGTTGACCCTGATAGCTACACTGTAGCTGTAAGGGGAGTCGCCGACCTATATCCTTAATGAGGACACACAACTCGTAATGCGCGCGATCGGAGTATCACACACAGCTTGCAAAGATGAGTTTCGACGAAATCTTCGATCTCACAGCTGGAGTGTATTTTAATTTTTATAATATACGACGCGAACAACATACACTAGGTCGTTTAATATAGCGGGTGAAATGGAAGCGTTTCCTATAATAGCCACAGCATATGTGTGATTGGCGGATACAATCTAGCTCCACCCGAGGGTGCACGGGGACTGGGATAGCATACACCTAACTACCCCCCCCCCCCCCCCCCCCCCCCCCGCCCCCCAGGAGCCGAAGAAAACAACTATTCCACGTTCTTTTATTTCTTGATTGGTGTGGCTATCGTTTTGAAGGGGCATATACCCTCACATCAAGGCAAACAATGTAACATAAATATGTTGAAGTAGGCTTTTTGTGTATTTTGGGCGGTATACGCCCGAGCTATTCTTAGATCTTGGCATACAAGTATGTAGAGCTTGAACAAAAAATTAAGGGACAACATTTCCAACTTGGTGTCTAAATTTGTTTCCGGCGATGATTTTTTCGTGGCCGCCTCCAAGCGCTTGCCCTATCTTAGCTACTACTCCTGTTGTGTGTCGTTTCCTTTAGGCTCAGTGGGTATAATGCTATACAACCAACGAAGGATGTGCCGTGAGTACGATTCTCACCCATTTGGTATTCAGGAACGTGCGCGCTGAAGACGTCATCAATGTTTATGATAGTATCTAGTGTTCTTCTGTGTACTACTAGCTGTACGACGTGTAGAGGGGATATCTGCGGAGATCGCTCTTACGAAGTCGTTGATAATAAATTAACGAACTCCAAAATATATTTGGTTGTTTTTTAGCATAACCGAAAAGCTGAGAGAATGTTACTGAGTCAAGTGATCGTGGGCAGTGCTACGTGCCGTGAGTTAGATTCTCACCGACTTCATATTTTATATTTTTCAAGCGTGTGCGCTGACGACATTATCGATGTTTTTTTTTGTAGTTCAACATATATATATTATAGTTTCCGCGCACAGACTGACTAAAATCATCCTGTTGACCCTGATAGCTACACTGTAGCTGTAAGGGGAGTCGCCGACCTATATCCTTAATGAGGACACACAACTCGTAATGCGCGCCATCGGAGTATCACACACAGCTTGCAAAGATGAGTTTCGACGAAATCTTCGATCTCACAGCTGGAGTGTATTTTAATTTTTATAATATATATACTTATAATAAAAACTATGATACACTCCGGCTGTGAGATCGAATATTCTGCCGAATCCCATCTTTGCAAGCTGTGTGTGATACTCCGATCGCGCGTATTACGGGTTGTGTGTCCTCATTAAGGATATAGGTCGGCGACTCCTTTTGCAACTACAGTGTAGCTATCAGAGTCAACAGAGTGATGTTAGGAAGTCTGTGCGCGGAAACTATAAAACCCGTTTCTGAGGGGGACAAAATCTGACAGCAAATATGTAGTAGCACTACCAACTGAGCTGCTGAGTCATCTGATTTCGCATAGCTCAGTTGGCAGTTCTGTGGCTATTCTCGGTAACATCACTCGTTCGAAGGACGCCGTCCAAGCGAGAAGATCGCAATTTGATTTATATTATAGGGTACTCTGCTCCACTTTTTTTCGGATCTTGATAAATTCAGAGGTTGGTAGAATTGGCAAGACATTATCTCCGAATGGGCGAAATATTTTGTCCTAAAACAAATAATATTGTTACTGTAAAAAAATCTCCATGGTACTGCGGCAGGGATCAGAGTCTTGCATTTGTTCACCATTATTATTGAATTTCCGTTGGTAAACGTACATACCTGCACGGATATAGACGTGGCAAGCGCACCCATGACTAAACGAGGAGGAGGTTGTAGTGACTACGATTACTGCGCCAGGGACAGCCACACAGCAGCATTCATTGCGAGTGGCTGCGTTCCCGGGACCACAAGGGTTGTATTACACAAGTTCCTCCTGCTGTTGAGCTTGGCCAGTGGTAAGTAGACAGAACGATGGCGTGCATTGTTGTTGCTGTGGTCCCTGACTCCGTTGCGGTGGTCGATTGCCGGTCAAGTGCAGGCGGTCGTGTTAATACGTAACTGACAAATTCGTTTCTGTTGCTTCGTGCTTGCCGTGCTCCTTATTGCTCCTGGTTGTTGATTTAGTATCTCTTATGTGTTTTTTTTCTTTTTTTTTGGCACACTTCTAGTTTCCAGATTCTGAACACACAAGCCGTGGTCACAGGTGTCGTCCTTCTTCCCCCCCCCCTATCATTGTCTTGATTTTTTTGGCGCATAGGCTTCAGCACCCAATGACCGTCGATTTTCAATCGAGTGTTGCTAACTCACGCTTTCGCGCGTTCCACAAGCCAATTTGTGTACAACAAGACGAATAATTATGCGAGTACGCACTCGGGGGGATGCGAACTCATGAAGCTGACCTATACCCGGCTCGAGGATATGACCTGATAGGCCACCGGGGCAGTGACTGATATAAAGCCGGTCGCCGCGATGGTCAAGTGAGGATACACTCGAATACTACAACTATTAATTGTAGCGTTGTTCCTTGAGTTAAAACACCACCGTTGGGAGCTTTTTGGTCTTATTTATTCGCCGTAATAAGTGCGAAACAAATTATGAACTAACTGCTGAAATCTCCTACCAGCGTGGGTAGGTTCAAATGGACGCGAATCGACAAGAGAAAGAAATGCTGAATTCTTCTCGCGATAAACGTTAGGGCAGGTACCGTAGTGGGGAGAGAGGAGGGGGGGTCGCTATATTGTATAAAATCCTTCTATGGTTTCACGAATTTGGTCAAGAGTTTTTTTCGTCTCGGATGAAGTACAGTCGACCCCGCTTTAAAGACGCACATGGTTTTTTTTTTTCAGGGCGTCTTTAACCCGGGGAATCGTCTTTAACTTTCCGGGGACAATAACTCCCCTTCCCCGGGGTCAACGGAGACGTAACCTACGTCAAACGACGCGCCATTTCAGCAGGAATACTGGCATGACAGGCAAACGCCGAAAAAGAATCACCACGCCGTTGTAGGTATGTAGAATTTAAGTTTTCGCGGACATCACCTCCACCCGCGCCAACCTGAGAAACTACAACCTTGGCGCTGCACATAGACTACTTGCGTGTGTGGACTGCGCGTGCTTTGCGTTCGTATTTACAAACAAGGGAACCTGTATTCGAGTACATTTAGTCTCTCGTTGGCCCACTTGAAAATCACTCCTCTGAAGCCTACGCTTGATGTAGTCACCACATGAAAAATATGCGTACTGCCGTTTCAACGTCACGTACCAACCAGAGAGCCACCTGCGCCCGAAACCACACAGCTCGAGTACAGGGGAAAAATAACACCATGAAGCACGAAACACGCACAACGCTGAAACAAAGAGAGCTCACTCCACTGCAGTTTTAAAAACCGAATCCACACAGAGCATGAAACATGTTTGCCGAGCGAAGAAAAATCACAGATCGCACCAGCGACCTTAGCCCAAAGAACGGCATTCCCAAACTACGACTTCCATGCATCACGAAGGGTGGACTGCACCTCACCCCTCCCCTTCGCTCTACGCTTGACTTGAGTTTCATGTGTAAACGAATGAACGGTTCTCGAAAGAAGGAATAGCGATTCGCTGTATTCGCCGTTTCCCCCTTTCGCGTACAAGTAGGAACGAACTTCCTCAAGACGAGAGCGGACTTCGGCTTCTGAAAGGGAGGTTGTGACGCACGAGTCTGGGCTAAGGTCGTCTTCTCGTCACCCGACTCCCCGTCAGCAAGTTCGATGCCGTTGAAGTTGTCCTCTAGATCCTGGAGTTCTAGCTCCTTCTCTTCGTCCAACACCTCTGGGTCATCCTCAACACGAAGCCAAATCTTGACTGCCTGCCGTACTTCGCTCTCAGAGAGGCCCGCGCCTCTCTCGACAAACAAGTTCTCGGTCAACACCTTCGGTGTACTCTTAGCGTCCATGAATCGATGACACAAGCATAGACTTTGTCGTGCACGTTGGTTCACCACACGGCCTCAAGCCGGCGGCAGACGACCCGCCAGTAGACGGGAGGAATCTCTCCATACCCACAGGTAGCAGCGTCGAAAGCAGCAGACCGCTGTCTGAGCAGCTTCGCGAGATGAATTTTGGGGGGGCCGTGGAATGGAATTGGAGAAAAAACGACACCCCCCTACTGTATGTCCTATCTGCGGGCCACCATGGTTCTGTAAAAAATGTCGTCTTTACAGCGGGGAGTTGACTTAAGCCGAGCGTCTTTAAAGCGGGGACGACTGTATTTGATTCGCGGAACTGGACTTATCGGTCGAATATAGCTTCGTTCGAGCGCCGCCTTCGGGGGGCGGCTCCAACGCCTCTCGCCCTGCCGTGTCCGGTCCGCACATCGACGTGAACGCGGACGGATGCCGAGCGAGACAAGCGAGAAGTTGCAAAAATACCGCATGTCGACGAGGAATTTCGAAGGTTTCGGATGTATCTTTATGTCTGCAACGCCTCGTACTGGGTGAGAACAGCAGTATGTACGACGAGCATAAACGCCAACTGACGACATTAGCAAACACACAACCTTAGGTGTAGCAGCAGTAGCCGAAGGGCGAAACTTCCAGCACATACTGCAGCAACCAGTAGCAACCAAAAAAACAGCAGATAGCTCGTAGTGCAGTACGAGTGCCGTTGGCAAGTTGAGTCGTACCCGCATCACTCTGTTCAATATATAACAACCGTTTTATGTTCATATTGATGAAGAAAAAAATATCACATTTCCTGTAAGAATGATACGTCGTACGAGCGGACGTTCTGATTCTGGTGTGCTGCTGCCGTGAGATCATCGAGCACACCGCATGTTTCACCCAAACAAGAGTCAATAAGAGGCAGGGCACAGGGCCCCCCAGCACAGAGACACGTGACAGCCACGGCCAGCTGTCGATCGCGTAATTCGCCGGTAGTCCGTGCTTCGGTGGGTGTATCGGAAGTCGTTCGTAGTACTGCTGTAGACCGTCGAAAAACGACGTGACATCCCGTTCTGGTGGCAGACTCGCCAGTAGACCCCCATTTTTTTTTTTTTTTTTTTTCATTGGCCCCATGCACTCATTTCCTTTTCTATCTCTTCTATGTTCTTTGTTTATTTTTCCAATTGACTTGCGTCTGTAGTGCGTATGCGTAGTGATAGATACGACGTGTATTATATACGTGGTAGTCTTTCTTGGGTGGCAAGCGGTATAATCGCTTTTTCCACGAGCGAGTAATGAGACGTATGCACCGGTATGGACCTGGCACATCGTAGATTGACCCCCAATTTCACTTTCATATGTTTCTGGTGGAGGCATGAATTGCGTCAGCTGTGATTTATGCGTGTACCACCTTGGGTTGTTTGTGCTTTTCCTAGGGTATTCCTCCGCTCCAGAGTGACTGGAGCCTGTCCTGTGACCACGGACTCGATTATGCGAGTTAATGTGAGAACAACAACAACAACTGAAATATTGCCTGTTTCTTGACCTTTTAGCTGCTTCCTGCAAATTAGGTTTTCTGCCAACACGATTTTGAACCTTTTCGCGATTTTTCATTTTTTTTTGTCTAGTAAGTTGAACTTTCTACCATTTGCCGCTAATTTGCCGCCTGTGCATTAGTTGCGGAACGGTCCAGCTTTAGCTTTTCTTTGATTCGCGATATTTGTTGTGTACTTGACGAAGCTTCATCGGCTGAGATCTGGGCTTGGCTCATCAGCTCCACACTGCCCAGCACCTCATCGCAGCGCTATGGCTCACAGCACGAAGCACCGTGCAGTGCCCTACGATGTCCTGCGGCTCAGCTCAGCAGCGCACCGCAGCGCAGCGCTAGCTCAGCAGAGCGAAGCGCTATGCTTTGCCGTGCTTGCCCTCGCGGTCGTTCGTTATTCATGATATCTAAAACTCCGCGTACGCTGATATTTAGGTACTTGGCGCTTTATTCTATAAATATAGCGTCAATTATCGTAATACCATACAATATGGGGGAGGGGATGTAATCTCTATGAAAAGATCCTGTTATGTTTTGATTAATTGTCAGCCGGCTGCCTCGGTGGTCTAGTGATTTTACCCTCGAATACTACTAACGTTTGGTTGTCTTTGAGTTCGACATCCACCTCGATGAGATTTGACTTTATTTGTAAAAATGCAAAAAAAAAGGGATCAACTGCTGAGAGCACCTAGCAGCGGGGGTGGGTACAATTCGACGCGAGGCGACGAGGGAAGAAAATGCTTGATCCTCCGCGCGATAAAAATGAAGACATTACCAGGCATATGATATAATATGATGTCTTCTTGCTATAATGGTCAGGTTTGTCCCCTTTAAGGATTTTTAATTTCCGCGCACATATTGAAATGTTCCGCCCGCCCCTCCCCTTTCCCTTCCCCGATTACTCTTGTTTAAAACCCCCCCACCCCTTCCCCCCCCCTCCCCCTCCCCCGATCCTTCCCCCCCCCCCCCCCCCCCCCCATTCCGCCTAGTTTGTCCAAACGCCCCTCTCACAATGGAAATCGGCCAGAGTAATAAACACCTATACGCAGTTGATATCACGTCATTATCTTTCTGACCATCCATGACGTAGTTTTCATTCTTTCCCCCGACCGCCTTCAACCCTTCCTCCAACGCTCCCTCTTTTCCAACCATCCGCACGATCGCCTAGACCTAGCACCACGCGTATAACAAGCCCTTACATATCTTTGATATCACAGCCGGAGTATATTTGAATATTTTAGTGACCTAAACCCTCTAAATATACCCCCCCCCTCCCCCCCCCCCGCGCCTCCCTTCTCGCTCTCCCTTGCTTAAACGCCCCACCTAATATCGAAATCCGCCAAATAAATAAACACTTCACGCACTGGATATCACCTCATTATCTTTCTAGAGCCATCCATGCCGCTGCCTTCCCCCCCCCCCCCCCCGCCCCGAACGCCCCTTCCACACCACCCGCACCATGGCCTAGACCTAGCACCACACGTATTACAAACCCCTCACCTAGAACCCTTCTTTACCCCCCCCCCCCTCCCCCCGCCCTCACCCCCTACCTCCCCAACCCCCCCACCTCATCCCACCCCCACCCCCCCGAACACTCGGCCCTCTCTATACTCACTGATTGTACGACTTACCCCAGGATATACATGATAAACTGATGCATTCTTTCCAAAACCGTCACATTTATCACCTCAAAAAAGTGTATAGTTACCACGCACAGATTGAGCTGCCCCATACGCCCCATCCCCGCCCCAACCACCCCCTATGATAAACTAGTGCATGTATTTATTTATTTATTTTTTCTCCCCCCAAAACCGTCAGATTTATCGCCTCAAGAGGATTTATAGCTTTCACGCACAAATTTCCCGCCCGTCCGCCCCCACCCCCCCCTCTAACCCGGCTCGTTTTTGATCAAAACCAGGCCCCCACGTCTTTCAAAACTCCGCCCCCCCCCCCCACCGGTTATTCGACTTACAGGATTCACTTAATAAACGGATACATTTCCCTCCACAGCTGTCAGGTTTTGTCCCCCTCAGAAACGGGTTTAAAATTTATAGTTTCCGCGCACAGACTGACTAACATCACCCTGTTGACCGTGATAGCTACACTGCAGTTGTAAGGGGAGTCGCCGACCTATATCCTTAACGAGTACACACAACTCGTAATACGCGCGATCGGAGTATCACACACGGCTCGCAAAGATGAGTTTCGACGAAACCTTCGATCATACAGCTGGATGGAGTGTATTTTAAAATTTATAATATATGGGATGGTCAAGAGAAAAGAAGTGAAGAAGTGTATCACTGCTGTTGTATAATGCAATGGGTCCATGTACAACTTCTCTAATCACACGCAGCGGACATGGTCAGTCACCTTACATGAACCGGATGCTTGATTGAGTAAAAATATGATAAGAAACGCACTCGACACGTTTTGTCGCCAGGCGAAAGGGTCAGTTGGCGTGTGGTCGGACTTATCCGATCAAAATCTGGTTGATGAAGCTCAGAATCGGATTCACCTAAAAAACGGTAGATATTGATAGTGTAGTCTAGTACATTGTTATGATTGTTAGTCTATATCGAACTCTTGGCATTACCTTACATACTGTACGCGCAGAGCATGATTGTGTGTAGTGACATTTTTTACTCCACCAAGCATTGAATCGAACAATTCGAAGTGCTGCCCTGCCCTACCCGAAGCATGGGTGCCGGCATCACTCGTATGTGTACCGCGTACGACAGTGAGTGTCGACCCTGAATTCGTCGAACTCACAGCAGACATCGTTGGAATAATTGCAAGATTGTGTTATTTAGGGGTTTGTGTATTCCGGGCAAGGTATGGGGGGCTTGTAGAACTTGCAGAAGTTTCGGGTACGGGTATGTGAGTGTTACAGAATTCACAGAAGTTCATCTGGCATTGTGGAACAGGCGTACAGATTTCACAGAAGTTCCGGCCGGGCACGAAACATGCTTCCTCCCTGCCTTGCGCTTAGTTCCTTTCCTATTCCGGGTACGTGTGACTGGTTCCAGTCACTAATGATGAAACGCTCAAAAGAACCGGTCAAAATAACCGGTCAAAATAACCGAAAGTGTGTAATATCCTTGACTGAGTTCGATCATTCCGGCTTCTCTGTCGCGCTTTACTTCAACGCCCAGAATATGAGACACATCCCCGAGATCAGCCAGAGCGAACTTTTCCATAAGCACACGTCAAACCTCGGCCATACTTGCATTTAATGGTCCAGTGATGAGTAGGTCGTCGACGAGGAGAGTTAGCATGAAGTAAGTGTTGCCACTTCCCTTTGTGTATACGAAGCAATCAGATACTGTCGGCGTGAACCCCATTTTACGTAAGTCCTTGTCAATGGTGCTGTTCCAAACGCTTGGAGATTGACGAAGTCCAAATAAGCTTTTACGCAGTTTGATTACCAGCGGTCGCTTGGTTATCTCGTCCATCGTTTCGAAGACTGGTGCTCGCTTGGTGAAGACGTCCTCTTCAAGTTTCCCGTTGAGAAATTCAGTTTGTACGTTCATGGCCAAAACTGGCCAATCCTTTGATACCGCTATAGCTAGCAAAAGATGCTGACTTTCGATACGACAAACAGGAGGGAGAGTAGTGAAACAATCCAGTCCATGCTGTTGAGCCCAACCTTGTACCACGAGCCTTGCTTTAAAACGTCCGTCTATCTTTACCCGAAATACCTACCGCGTTCCAATGATGGAGCAGCCCGGAGGAACCTTTGTGAATGGAATTAAATGGGCGACATCGTGCTCATCGAGGCTTTTGAGCTCCTTACGCATTGCTGCTTCCCCTTCTTCCGCCTGTGATGAAGCCATAGCTTGCGCGAACGTATTGGGTACCGAAATAGATGCCGGAAGGTTTTTTTTGTCTATTCCGATAGCCCCAACGTACTGCAAGACAGCCTCGAACTGCTGTTTCGGGGAATCTTGGCAATGAAGTGCTAGCTGACGCGTTTTCGATATAGAGGTGGATGAGCGCAGCCTCATGTGAAACGGCTTGTTGCCAATTCGTCGGTGACGCCAGTCTCTACCGACGAGATGCCATGTTTGATGCTGTGATAGTCGTCCATAAAATCCGAGCCTGGCTCCAAATCGAATGGGGAAGTTCAGGTTTTTGCCCCCCCCGATCATCTGCTTTGGCGCTATATTTTATTTGCAGGTATTCTCCGTAAGTCCTTCCAGCGCTATGTTCAATATGCTGTCATCGTTGAATACCTCGCCCATGTCCACCCTAGTTCATCCCGTAAATAATATACTTCATTTAAATACATGTCTGGGTCTTGCCCATCCGTCATGATCATGAGTTAGTTGTTGTTGTTTGAGCATACGTCTACGTTGGACGGTGGAATTCTGATATTTTCAAACCATCCCATCCCAAACAGCCTCCTCATTCGCAAGTTTACCCCATTTCGGCATTGTAGAAGAAAGCTGGCCGCCACTCTCGGTGTGCTCAGGAACAAGAAGTCGAACAGAAGACGGTTGTCGCGGTGCCGGTGCTTGATGTATTCAAATTTCGAGATGTTTTCATCCGTGGCTCATAAAACTGATGTTGCGGTTGGGAGTGTAGAATATCCTGAAAATGATGGTGGTAGCAGATGCGCCGTGTCCACGGGAGTACTCCATGCATCTGGCTGTAATTTCCCTGCTGTTTCAGGCGGGGGTGTTTCCTCGGACTGAGTGTCCGTTTGATCAGCGGTCTGGCTGCGAGTTACAGCTCGTGAAGGCGCACTTCTTATGTGGAAGATGGACGATTACTAATTAGTTTGGGCTCGGGGCAAGGACCCCTTGCCAGGACATCAGAGATCCCGGCGTGACGCATACTTATCACGGACTGAGCCGTGTTTTTCTATACGTCGAACGTAAGCCAATTTGCCGCTGAGAGCTCTAACAAGCTTGTCTACCGCATCACCTGCTTTCGTGGACTCTCCCATGATGATACTGAAAAGAAGCTGATGCTGATGCGGTAGCCGGCTTTTTGAAGGTTTTTCTCGAACTTCCCGGTAAGATGCGACAAACCCAATGAGATGTCGCGCGGTGCCGATCGACGTTTATATCAAAGGTCATAGGCTCATAGCCTGTGAACACAATGGTTGTGTGGAGGCTCTGTCTTCTATGCGAAGGGATGCAGAGGTGGAACCGAAGTGTCTTTCAAGATCACTTGTGATAAGAAAGAAAAAGCATAGTTTAGAAAGGGCACTTGAGGCCAAAGAGAGAGGAAGAAGAAGAGAAAGAAGGGAGAGTACGGAGAGTGGTCATGGTGGGTTGCGTGGCCACTTGATCATCACCGACCAGTGCCCGTAGTCCGGTAGAATACCGGGACAACGGGACGACCATAACATACTCAAATCTACGTTTACATCTAAGTTCCACCGATGATTCAACGTAAGATTCAACGTAAGATTCAACTGCATATCTTATCCGTGAGAATAGACTGCCGCATTCACTTAGTTTTGAATCCAAGGTTTACACTCTCAACATTGAGTTCGCAAGACCAAAAGTAAATTTGGCTTGCTACGCGTGACACACCGGACGGATCGCGCCCAACCGACCGGCATCGTGACGTCGACGGTCGAATTGTGCCCACCTCATCCGACGTTTCGGACCAAGGTGCAAACACGAAGATTTATTCCCGAAGAAAAAAAAAGGAAAATTATACACGGCAAAAAATCATAGGCGTAAAATCGTATATGTGAGACAATAATAATGTGAAAAGGAGATACAGTTAGATATGCTAAAATTGCGGTAAACCGCACTACCAACATATTACGTAAGATTTTCCGTACATAACGTCTGCATGATCGCCTCCCAACCTATGCCATGCGAAGTATGACTAACGAAGTAACGTAATTGAGCGCGTGTACACTAAGCGTTCTTTTCGAAACAATAACGATTCGTACCTCTCCCTTTCGTTTTCAATGGCAGTGACATTGCATGACCACATCATCTCGCCTGCTATATTTGGCAATATGTATCTCTTATAATTAGCTATGTCAGAAATCATTGGTATCTACATGATTGTACCTATCGATCGAAATATTCTATCTTCCGATCCATGTACAATAACAAATAATGAAGCTTTTTACACGTTATTTACTACACCTAAGAACTGGGTTGCATACTCCATGTAACATCAAACCTCCTACAGAAATAAACATTACCAGGCGGGTGATCTAAAGGGGTGTCTTATTGCTGCAATCGTCAGATTCGTTCCCTATAAGGGTTTATAGTTTCCGCGCACATATTGAAATGCTCGCCCCCCCCCGATCCCTCTTGTTCAAACACCCCACCTGAAATCAAAATTTGCCAGAGTAGTTAACACTACTAGCCAGCTGATATCATCTCATTATCAATCTAGCCATCCATGTCGTAGCTCCAACTCATCTCCGCCCTCCCCCCCCCCCCCCCCCATTTTGTTCCCCGCCCAGTTCGTTCAAACGCCCCACTTACAATCGAAATCGGCCAGAAAAAAAAAACACTTCTAAGCAATTGATATCACGTCATTATCTTTCGCTAGAGCCATCCATGACGTAGCTTTCATTCATCCCCCCTCCCCCCCTCCAACGCCCCCTCCTTCCCCGCACCCCGCACGATTGCCTCGACTCAGCACCACGCGCATAGCAAGCCCCTACATACATGATTAATACGCGTGATCGGAGAAACACACACAATGATTCGAACATCAGTATCTACTAAAAATTCTTGATCTCATAGCTGGAGTGTATTTTAATATTATATGGGATCTAAACCTCTTAAACCCCCCTCCCCCCCAACCACCCGCCCCTTGTTTTCATCTTTTTTTTTCCCTCGAGCTTCCTCTTGCTTAAACGCCCCACCGAATATCGAACTCCGCTAAAGTAATAAGCACTTCCACGCCCTGAATATCGCCTCGTTATCGTTTTAGAGCCGGCCATGCCGCTGCTGCCATTCTCGCCCACCCCGGTCCCCACGCCCCCTCCTTCCCCACCACCCGCACCATCGCCTAGACCTAGCACCATGCGTATAGCAAACCCCTACATCCATGCGACCTAAAGCCCTCCCCCCCCCCGCCCCCTGCCTCCCCCGCTACATTTCGCCCCCCTCCCCCACAAGAAGGATTTATAGTTTCCACGCACAAATTAACCTGCCGCGCCCGTCCCCTCCCCCCCCTTCCCCCCTCCCGCTCCCCTTTTGATCAAAATCAGGCCCCCACGTCCTTCAAAACTCCACCCTCCCCTCACAGGATATTCGACTTACAGGATTCACTCGGTGAACTGATGCATTTCCTTCCACAGCTGTCAGGTTTTGTCCCACTCAGAAACGGGTATTATAGTTTCCGCGCACAGACTGCCTAACATCACCCTGTTGACCCTGATAGCTACACTGTAGTTGCAAGGAGAGTCGCCGATCTATATCCTTAATGAGAACACACGACCCGTAATACGCGCGATCGGAGTATCGCACGCAGCTTGCAAAGATGAGTTTCGACAAATTATCCTATCTCACAGCTGAAGAGTATTTCAATTTTTTATAATATACATATATGCGCACGCGGTACCATTTACAAATCAAGAGTCGCTTCAAACGACCCCATGTTTAAAATCCGGGAATCTAAGCCACCAAAAAAACAAAAAGTACGGCTACTTGTATGTGTTGTGTGACTATGTGACGTTATAAAAAAAAACGTTTCAGTTTCGTTAATTAAGCTTCCGGGCTGTTTAAAATATACCGATATTATGCACGTAGCTTTAATCCGAAATGGGATGGTAAGCCACGCTGCGCCTAGTAAAACACGGAATGCATTTTCGTTCGTGATGTACACGACGCATCACCTTTGTGTCACCACGGACTCTAGGTTTTTTTACATGAGTTCATGTGAGACAACGACAACAACAACAACAACCACAACCACGACCACAACCACAACCACAACCACAACCACAACCACAACCAACCACAACCACAACCACAACAACAACAACAACAACAACAACAACAACTACAACAACAACAACAACAGCAGTCACTGGTGCTCGAGTGGTTCAAATCCTAAAGTAAAAATGTGCATACTCCGCCAACCTCGTATCTATACTTGATCTAAATTCAACATAAAATTGTAGATAAACAAAATAAAATTGCTGTTGCTCTCACAATAACTCGCGTAATAAAATCCGTGGTCATACTAGGTGTTGATCAGCAGTACAAGGTTCCCCTTCGGGATGTGGGTAACGAGAAATCCCAGGGGCGTCGCAAGGCGAATAGGGGTACACACAGACAGGAAACACGTGTCAAAATACGTTTCCACGTGAAATTGATGTTATGCGTACTCACGTAGATAGACCCCACTACACCCTATACTTCGAGGAAACGTGTGGCATGAGCAAGTGTATTGCTCCAAAGAAAAAGTAGTACTCAAGCTTGGGAAGAGTGTGATAGCGGTGGGTACACGTTGTCGTGATGTCCACGCAAACGAGTTAGTAGTCAGGGGATTATGTACCGTAACGTGGAACAATGATCGTTGCCGTATAGTGCGTCATATGTGTTTGCACTTGATGGTAATGGATAGGGAGGTTGCGTACATTGGAAAAACGGTTTACACGTGACGACAGCTCCAAATCATTGGAGGAGGATAGGGGTACGGTTTTCATATAGGAAACTACTACTATTTCTGACTTGTGCGCTACTGCTATACTGTCAACTATACCACCAGTACCACTACAGCTAAAACCACGGAAACAGCGGGGTGCACGCTGTGCAATGGGTTGTACACCCGTCGAGACGTGTCTGAGGGAAGAGACGGGGTAAGCAAGGATCTCTTCCTCAAGGGCAATAGGGGCTGGATTTATTAATCGAGGTCCTGCAGCCCCAAAGCAAAAGGTTCTTAACGATATCAGCAACATAAACACGCACTATTGCGACAGCTGTTCACTGGAGCGGGAGCCACGGGTTGGAACAAAAAACCCTCCCTAATGCTACTAGTCTAGACCTATTGCATTAGGACATGATGAAAAATACCGGGAGCAGCGGCAGCGGTTGCTAGATATCACAGATATACATGCACCAAGAATTATAGAAAGATATAGTCTACACTATATGTACTGTAACTTCTGCTGTTGGTGAGGTAGAAGTAGCAAGCACCCGGAAGCAAGAGGTTGAGACATCACACAACGATCGCACAACTGCACAACTACAACAGCTATGACAATGCAAAGGTTGTTTAGGGATTTTTAGTATGACAATTACGTATCAGTTTCGTGACGGTTCGGGCTTTTAGTACTATTGTCGGGTAGTTAGTACTACGTGGGTGGCGTTCTTGATGATAGACTGTTGTGCGCTCTCGCTCAGGGAGCTCACTCTTCTCGGAGGCCTTACGCACGAGTTTTCTTCTTGGAGGTCCCACGCATGAATTCTCTGGTCGACTTGCCTCTACCCTGTGCATGGCAGACGTAATACAATGACTTGAAATCTGCCCCGATTGCAGCTAACGAACACTCTAGACCGAACCGATTCGGTCTAGCCTCATGAGCGAGGGCTCTAAGGGTCAGCAACATTCGGGCAGGGCCATGCTTTCGTTGGAGCTTGGTGGGGAAGAAAGAGCTACGTTTGTGGAGCTCATCTTGTTCGAGGTCATCGGAGACAAAAAGCAAGGGACAAGAAGGAGTCCAGTGGGGAGAAGGAGAGAGCCACCGCTGGAATGGCAGGGAGAGTTGCTATACCGATATCGTCGGGATTCCTCGATGATGGTGGAAGAGGGAGGGCAGCTGGATAGGCGATTTGTCTTGGACGAAGTGATGAGGTTTTCGTTGAGACGTCGTTTTCAGGGAGAAACCACTTCTGCTGTAGACTACGCACAGCAGTAGTAGCTAATACCCTACGGTAGAGCATGACCGTAGACAGGGAGTAGCCGCTGCTTACGCCCATGGTGGTAGCGTAACCCCAGACACCCCCACCGTACACACAGCGGACACGGGGGGTTACAGCAGGAGCCAAAAGATCTATAGCGGGGTTACAGCTGGAGCAAGAAGCCCTTTGGCGGAAATACAGCCGTAGGCACCCTCGCTGTGTGTTGCGAGCGCGGGGGGAAGAGCCACGCGACATTTACTTTGTTATATATTTGCGGTGCACCCTCTACCTCGGAAGGTTGGTTGTGGAGGGAGCGAGTATGGGGTTACCTGAATTTTCAGCGAGAAGTCGCATGGCCGCCAGCTATGTGCTTCCTGCTGCTAGTGACAGTGGTATGAATGGACGTAGGTTGATCGTGGGCTGTCTGCAGCAGTGCAAATTAACGATATAGGGATTCGTCCCCCGACAACAAGTCGAGCGGCATGGCCGAACGCACTCCATGATATGCAGCAGAAACAGCAGCAGCGGAAGAGGAAATGGAAGGAACAGATAGGTCCATTATTTCGCCAGACGGAACTTTATGGCTCGGCAACATCGCCGGGCGGGGGGGGGGCAACAGATCTGATCAAAGTGGTGAGTCTAGTTGTACGATGGATTCCTTTCTCGATCGAAACGTCGTTTCTTGTACAATATACTATGAAGTTTGTTTATTTATGACATGAGTGAAGACCTCTGCGATACGTTTGCGGTTAGAGTGGAATCCCGCAGATAGTATCATCTAAGATTCGTTCTGCATGGTACACGTAGCCCTTTACGCCAACGAATAGTTTCGAAGTGTTTTTCGTGTTCAAAATTAAACAGTCCTTGGAAATCCGCAAAAGCTTGAAGTGTTTTTCTGGTGTAGACAGGATAAAAAAGGAACTGGTGGAGCTGATATACATACGATAACGCCTGGTAAATTTGAAAGATTGGTTTTCATGTTCAAATCAAACAGTCAAATGACATCCAAAAAAAATGTACCAGGTAGTGTTTTTCTGGTGTATACATGACCACAAGGGAAGTGGTGGAGCTGGTATACATACAGTAACGACTTGTAGAAGACAGTAGTACGTAGGTGCGCCATATTGCGAGGTGTACCGCTGATGTATGGTACTGATGGTGGCACTGATTGTTTTGAATTTTTTGGGGATCTTGTGTTTTGGAATTAGTCTTCTGATTAATTGCAAAATAAAGGTGGGCATATTTCTGATTGATTGGTTGTTTTACCAACTAAAGTGCTGCAGTATCATTTTGCGAATGCTTGTTTGCAAAGGAGGAGTCAAACATGAAATGTTTTGGCGATGGTCGAATAGTTTGCATGGCGGGTAGGAGTCGAGCGGTTTGTAACCTCAGTAACGGCATTTAAGTTGTTTCTTTAGTCGAGTTTTTGGAGCTATAGCAAACAAAAGCCAGAATGAGAGTATTTTCGGTTTTATGGTGGATTGCAAACGACCGATATTTCGGGTAAATACTATTGACGGGAAGGATTGGTTGCACTGGCTTATAGGTCTTGCTGGCATCTCTCTCGTTTATGGTTTTCCAGGTGTGTCGACGAGATGAGGTGGGACATACTCGTTTTAAATAATAGAGGAAGCAAAGTCACAATTAGTCATTAGATTACCGATGTTGATTGTCCGAAGTTGGTGGGTCGTTGCAATCCTGTTTGAGAATTTTTTTGAAGGATGAGATATTTTGAGACTTAAATATTTTGACAAGCAAGTTGTTTTGCATTTGTTTTTCGACGGAAAACAGGGTTGAATGTGGATGGTCAGGTACTCTTGTATCAGGGAGGGTGTGCGCTAATTTTCGCGACAGATACAATCTGCGTTTGCGGTCAAAATTTTCTGCTATAGACTATGATAACAAAAATAATACACTCCAGCTGTGAGATTGAAAATTTTGTCGAAACTCTTCTTTGCAAGCTGTGTGTGACACTCCGATCGCGCGTATAACTGGGTGTGGGTGTCTTCTTTAAGAGAATAGGTCAGCGACTCCCCTTTGAACTGCAGTGTAGCTTGTACCAGGGTCAACAGGGTGTTGTTAATCAGTCTGTGCGCGGAAACTATAAAACTCGTTTTTGAGGGGGGTAGAATTTGACAGCTCGTGGAAGGAAATGCATCAGTGTATCAAGCGTATCCTGTAAGTAATAAAATCGGTGAGGGGAAAACGGAGTTTTTAAAGACGCAGGGGGCTGGGTTTAAACAAGAGGTAAAGTGGGAGGGGAGCGGTAAACGGGCGGGGCAACTCAATCTGTGCGCGGAAACTATAAATCCTTTGAAGGAACAAATCTGACGGTTGTGGAAGGAATGGATCAGTTTATCGTGTATATCCCGTGCTTCGTACAACCAGTGAGGAAAAGAGGGAGCGTTCGAAAGGGCGGGGGGGATTCAACGGCTTCATGTGGCATACTACGCGTGGTGCTAGGTCTAGGCGATGGTGTGGGTGGTGGGGAACGAGAGGGCGTTGGGGGCGGGGGAGGAGGGGGCGGGGACGAATTGGAGCTGGAGCATCGATGGCTAGAAATATAATGAGGTGATATAAGCTGCCCGGTAGTGTTTACTACTCTGGCAGATTTGAATTTTAGTAGTGCGTCTGAACACGTTTGATTAAGAGGGATCGGAGGGGCGGGGGCGGGCGGGATAACTCAATATATGCACGGAAACTATGAACCATTTAAGGGGACAAATCCGACTGTTGTAGTAGGGATGCATCAATTTATATCACCTGCTTGGTATTGCTTTTTGTTCTAGCAGATTTGATGCTAAGTGTGGTATACAACCCAATTGTGAGGTGTGGTATTCAACGTGTTATAGCTTCGTGGTGTGTTCTTGTACATTGATCGATATATAGAACATTTCAATCGATAGGTGCAACTATGTAGTTACAATTATGTTAACGTACCAATGTGCCTCTGACGTCGCTAATTACTAGACAGAGATACATATTGCAATATACAACAAGCGAGGTGATGTGGTCATGAAATGTCACCATCATTGAGCACGAGGGGGAGAAGTGCAAATTGTCAGTGTTTTGAGGGAACATTTAAAGCATCCGCGCTCGAATACGTTGCTTCGTTAGGCATACATCGTTTGACGGAGGTCAGGAGGCGACCATGCAGACGGCAGCGGTACGAAATACCCTACGTAGTAGATTGGTAGTGTGGACTACCGCAATGTTACCATATCTGCCTGTACTTCCTTTTCACATTTTCGTTTGCTAATGTACCATTATATGCCGCCCATGATATTTACGGTGCCGATATTGGGCTCTGAGGTCGCCAAGTCTAAGACATATATACATAATACAAATACAGCAAGCGAGGTGATGTGGTTGAGCAATGCCACCACCAATGAACAGGAGGGGGAGAAATGCAAATCATCGGTGTTTTGAAAAGAATGCTTGATGCGCCCGCGCTCAATTACGTTACTTCGTTAGGCATATTCTACTTCGTTTGTTAGAGGTTGTCAGACGATCATGCAGACGGCAGGTAGGCACGAAAAGTCCTGCGTGATAGATTGGAAAGGTGGCCTACCGCAATTTTATCGTATCTGCCTGGACTTCCTTTTCGCACTATTATTAAATAATGTAAGACTATACGCTCTGTTTTTTCTCCCCCCCCCCACATGGCGTGGAAGGTGTAGTAGTCCTGTAGATGTTGCGTCCATGCCTGGTGCTCGAGTTAGTGGTGCTCACGAAAACATGCCCTAGCGTATAGTGGATAATCGCTGAGGAGTGTTCCTTTCTTCTACATCAACCCAGGTAGCACATTTCAACCCAACCGCTTTCTTGAGAATGACAAATGAAATTCTTCACACACCTAATACAGAGGAGACGCGGCACACGACGATTGCTTAGTATACCGACCGTCAAGATCAGGTTATCGAGCAGAGCACTTGGTTTTTACTACCGATCCTCACTCCACCGAAGACACTACGGGTATGCGTTGGACCAAGTTCGCTGATGCCCAAAACCAAGTGCAAGGAATGGGTGTGGTGGGCGAACGCTGTAGTGAATTGCGCTGCTGTGATTAAAACGTATCTCGGTCTGTTGTTCGACCAAGGCTACGGTAGGGGGGGTACCCCCATTTTCACTGGTGTGTTTGAGCCACTCGCACGAGTAGCTCTGTACCCTACGAATGAAGATGGTTTAGGAACTTGGTTTGCCGCAGCTTAGATCACCTTTGCATTGCGGATTGATTTCGTCAATGTAAAACATAAAGAAAACGTAAGATTGCATAGGAACAAAGGGGTTACTCGCGCGAGTGACCCCTAGCCACTGAAATAAAAGGCCCAAAAGGGGACCCCCCTACCGTAGCCTGGGTCGTTCTTTCGTTTTCGACGAACCTGTTATTTAGCAACGAGCAGTTTCAACGCATTTGAGGTTTGTGCTAAATACTATATATAAACTATGTGACATTTCTGACGCGTACGTAGGGAACTCGATCCGGAAACCCAGATCCTTTAGTCTTTTGTGTTACCATGACATGATTTGTGTATCTATGGCGGTAGTAGGGGATAACGAGAGGCCTTTGGCCGGGTTGCCTTGCATCTCTGGCATTTTATTTGTCGCATTAGTTTTTGCACTGATGGCGCGGCTGTTGTAATCTCTTCTCTTGTGAATACTGATGTTATAAGTGGGAGTTGGGAAGAGGTTTTAGCTCATGGGGATGAGTTTCCGCTTGCTATTTATTGTTGTTTTAGATGATGGAATTGAGTCAGTTGTTGATTCATCACCGTCTTGTGAAAAATCCGGGAGAGTGTTGATTTGGGACTTTCAGTGTGACAATTGCGTATCAGGTTCGGGCCGGTTCGGGCTTCTGGAATATTATTGGGTACTTAGTAGTATTAAATAGTACCTGGTTGGAGTTCTCGCTTAGTAGCTCACCCTTCTCGGAGGTCTTACGCACGAGTTCACTTCTTGCAGGTCTCACGCATGAGCTCTCTGCTTGACTTGGCTCTACCCTTTGGTGGGAGACGTGATACAATGACTTGGCACCTACCCCGCTTGGAGCTAACGAACGAACGTAAGCATGGGTTTGGGGTGTGCGCATCTTTCATAGGGTTGAGACATTACCAAACGCTCGCACAACAACAGCTATGGTAATGGAAGAGTACGAATGGGTCTGGGCATGATCAAAGGCAGCTGCATCGGCTACGAACCTTAGGTTCAGACATAAGCGGTCGAGCAACGAAAACAGCGACAATAGCAAGAAATAGAGAAGTTTGAGTTGAGGCGTGAGAACAAACAGTAACCGTAGCGGCAGGTATAACTACTACTACTGCTGCTGATGCTTCTGCTACTGCTACAACTACCGATACAGCTACAGCTACTGCTTCTGCTGCTACTACTGCAACTGCTGCTGCTACTACTACCACTTTTACTGCTGCTACTAATACCGCTACTACTACCGCTACTACTTCTAATGCTACTACTACTGCTACTTCTACTGCTGCTACTACTGCCAATTCTAATGCTGCTACTACTGCTTCAACTATTAATACTGCTAGTACCACTGCCACTACTACCACACCGACTACCACCACTATAACCACTACTACTATGCCTACCGTTATTCCTGTAACGCAACTATGGACGATCACAGCAGCTAAATGAAAGCTAGAAGGTACTACCCAGAAATATACGCGAAATGTACGACACGGTACCTATATTGCTGCTACTGCTACTACCACTACTACTGCTACTACTACTTCCAAGTAGTGCCACAGCTAGTACTATACGATTAAGATGGTTGACTAACGAATATATGTAGGAGGTTGCAATGGAAAGGCGGTGTACACGAAACAGCTCTAACGCAACGGAGGAGGTGGAGGGACGGTATATATAGAGAAGTAGTACTTTTGATCGAGGTTCCGCTGCCCCATAGCCAAAGGTTCTTGGCGATATGAAAAATTTACACATCTACTACACTGCTACAGCGGGATACTGGAGCGGGAGCCACGGGTTGTGACATGTAAAAAGAAAACACTACGTATGCCCAATTCAACTGTATTGGATGAGAGCAAGAGCAAAAATACTGGCAGCAGCGGCAGCAGTAGCAAGGCACACATGCACAATAAAAATTAAAAGAAGATAGACACGTACTGAATAGAGTTCTAAATACTGGTGTTGGCTAGGTACAAACGGCTTGCACGTGGAACCACGGGGTTGACACTAGCTTTGAGACATGACCAAGCGCTCGCACAACTACAACAGCTGTGGTACCGGAAAAGTACGGGTGGGTCCGTCCATAATAAAGAGCAGATGCATCGGCGCCGAACAATATCGGTTCAGACGTAAATGCTCGGGCAACGATAACAGCGACAACAACCGGCGATCGGAAAGTAAGCATGGGTTGGGGCATAATACAAGAATAAGTGGCAGCAGCGGCAGCTATTACACCTCCTACTACTGCTACTACTACTTCTGGGCAGGGATATTCAACGAAATTTAATTCGCCGAGATCTACAACGCAGAGAAAACTCCGGGCTTTTGCAAGGACATCTTGCTGTCTGTCTGACGTGTCCTCGAAAGTTCACACCCTGTACAACCACGATAGTTGGTAGTTGGTTGCCAGACAACTACCGTTTCAGAATCTTGTGCAACTAGTCGCAAGCTGGCAACTCCTGGTTCAAAATGTTGTGCAACTAGTCGCCAGCTGGCAACTCCGGCTTCGAAGTGTTGTGCAACTAGTTGCCAGCTAGCAACTCCTGGTTCAAAACATTGTGCAACTAGTTGCCAGCTGACCACTCCTGGTTCAAAATGTTGTGCAACTAGTTGCCAGCTGGCGACTCGTGCTTCAAAATGTTGTGCAACTAGTTGCCAGCTGGCGACTACTGGTTCAGAATGTTGTGCAACTAGTTGTCTGCTGGCAACTTCTTCGAAATATTGTGCAATTAGTTGCCAGTTAGCAACTCTTGCTTCAAAATCTTGTGCAAGTAGTTGCCAGCTGGCAACTCCTGCTGTAAAATATTGTGCAACTAGTTTCTAGCTGGCAACTACGAGGTACCTGGTAGTTGAAAGCGAAACAACTAACTTTAGTTGGTAAAAGTTGTCAGAACTAGAAATTAAAACGCATATGATTTGGGCCTTTCCTACTGCTTGATGTATGTATCACGTCGAACTAGGTTGATGGCCACGACCCCTCCCTTGCGCATTCACATGAACTCCAAAAAAAGGGGAGTCACGCAGGTTGCGAAGGAAGATGCAAGCATTGAATTGAAATTGTATATTTCTGCGCCCTCGTTATCTCCTGTTGTTTCTTGATTGTCGACCAATGTGACTGCCGCTTGTGCCGACTGCTGGCCACCATCTCCTGCTGGTGCTGGTGTAGAAGCAGCTGGCGCTGGTGTAGGGTTGACTGGTAGAGCAGCCGCCATTGGTTGCGCGTGTGCTTGTTCGCTGGTGGGGTGCGTGCATGTGTGTGCACGTGCACGTATCACACATGTCTCTCATTTCGTTACAGGCCACGACGGGTCGTTGTGACTTGTTGCTGTTTTTTGTTGACAACTAGCCGGGCAACAACTGTTCTTATTGACAACTACCGACTGATTCTACGATAGCCCCCCCCCCGAACCAGGGATATTCTTTAACGAACGTTTCATGGCTGATTGACACGAGGAAGGGTTCTGCTGAACAAAAAGCCTCCATTTTTTTCTTGTTTGCAAAGGACTATCGAACGATGACGCACGTCGGGGTGGAAAGGGGCACCGTACTTCAGGAAGTACGGCCGGAAGCTGGTTTTGAGACCGGCGATTTAGTTAAAGAAAAGTTGGGGGCTACCGTGGAGCAAGTCTACCCGGCAACTATAGTTTATATTTGACAACTCTCCGGGCAACTAGTTGCCCGCTGGCAACAACTGGTTCAAAATGTTGTGCAACTAGTTTCCAGCTGGTAACTCCGGCTTCGAAATGTTGTGCAACTAGTTTCCAGCCAGTAACTCCGGCTTCGAAATGTTGTGCAACTGGTTGCTAGCTGGCAACTCCGGCATCAAAATGTTGTGCAACCAGTTGTCAGCTGGCAACTACTGGTTAAAAATGTTGTGCAACTAGGTGCCGGCTGGCAGCTCCTGGTTCAAAATTTTGTGCAACTCGTTGCCGGCTGGCAACTCCTGGTTCAGAATGTTGTGCCACTAGTTGCCTGCTGGCAACTACTGGTTCAGAATGTTGTGCAACTAGTTGCCAGCTGGCAACTCCTGCTTTCAGATCTTGTGCAACTAGTTGCTAGCTGGCAACTCCTCTTCAGGAATGTTGCGCAACTAGTTGTGAAGGAACGACTAACTGAAAGTTGTCCGCCAAACCAACTAACTAGTTAGTTGTTAGTAATAGTTGTACAGGGTGTGGAAAGTTTCTATGCAAATATAGTCTAGAGTCCTTGCTTGTCTACTACTGCAATACGGTGGTTAACGGCCGAGTGAGCGAGCGGGCGGATGACGGACGATCGCACGACTTACATACACACTACACAAGACAAACACCACACACGCGCAGGCGCGCACTCGAAACGGCCCATCAGTACTGTTTTTGTTCCTGAGGCAAGAGCCACCATTTTTTTGAACAGAAATATAACGAACTACTGGTGATCGTCTTGTATTTTAAGCGTTCTTATATTTATGTCCAATCCAGTCTCCTCCAGCATCACCCCGAGATTTTTTTATTTTATTTTTTTAGTTCTCACGCAGCCACGAGGCGTCCCATCCCCAGCCACCCTCTCTCGGCCGATGCGACCAAGTAACGACGGAAACCGACAGCCCTGACCCCTCGAAGTCGAGGAGACCCGGCCCCCGTCGCACGCCCAAGTCGAGGGGACCCGGTCGCCGTCGCAAGCTCACCAGTTGCACACGGTTCCAGGCAGTCATCACGGTGCCCAAGGAAGCCACCCAAACATTGATATCTGTTTACAGTTTCTTTCTGGACCAAAATATAGGGTATGTTAAATATTGGATATATATTTATTGTAGGGTTATTCATATTCTCGGCCGACACGGCCCACCAAGCCAGAGTACAGGGTCCATTTTGGCTCAGGATACACCCCTGTCTGCACCATGTTTGACACCGCGAGAGGTATTGCGCTCGGCAGATGTTAAGTGCTGCTGCTGTATTTTGCTCCAGCAGCTGCTGCTGTGCTGCGGCCACTGCTGCGGCTACTGCTGGTTCTGCTATGCAACTGCTGGGAGAGTGAGATGAAAACAGAGCAAACGATTCGAGCCTGGGCGGGTAGCGGGTCATCTAATAAAACAAAAATGGGCAAAAACATAGAAAATTCATTCAAAATTTGAGAAAAAAATCGGGTGTGCCACGTGACCTGCTCGTCTCAGGCAGGCGGAACGCAATTTCTTGCCAAATGGAGCTAGCTAAGTGGCCTTTAATGCGCCCAGCACCGCCACGGAGCTCGGCCGAGATCCGGACATATTTCCTATTGTACCCATGCGTGGCAGCTCAGCTTGGCCGCAGCCGAAAGTGAAAGAAGAAACGCTCGGCCGCGGGAGAGCAGCGAGCCCAAAAAAAACGAAAATAATATATTACATGATACATATGGGACAATGTTGTCTACTGTGTGTTTTGTCTTCACATTAACCCCTTTAGAGCCCCAGAACCCCTCCCCGTACTAAATCCAAGTAATTTGTCCCCAAAAATGGGGTTCCAGTTTGTTGTAGAGGGGATAAAAACCGTTTTTCCTATCCAACTACTATACATCATCAGTAGACCCAGAGTCCGTGTGCTGATTCATCCTAGAGAGATACAAAGTATGTGGCTACAGACTGTGAAACGGATTGAACCAGACAGTCAAAATTCATCAAGGTACAGAAAGTAAAGTGCCAGCGTACCGGGTACGAGAACACAACAAAACAAACCAGAAAATAAAATAGGTAAAATGGGAAAAAAAGAGAAGATAAGAAGAGAAAAAAGGAAAATAAAGGGAACCAAAGGTGAAACAAACGACGACAAGCATTTTGAAGAGTGTGATGCAAGACAGTCGGAAAGGAAGGGAAAGCCTGCAATTGCCAGAGGAACGCCATATATACGTGCTAAAGAGGAACAGATAGAAACCCACCTGTACCACGGACAAAACAACACGAAGGGTTACTCTGGATTACACTAATAGTGAGTTTCGGAAAAAAAAAATTGAGAAAATAAAATGGTCAGGGGTAGCGTTGCTCAGGGTTTGTCGAAGTTAAGCGTAATAGATGTTGAAGGTTAAAGCAACACCTGAGCAACATGCTTGCTCAGGGGGAAGGCTTCGAAAATGGCTCCCAACCTTGAGCAACAAACTGCAATCAGTTATAGTCAGGCGACAGAGCACACACGGTATTAGGTTGCGTGCACCATCACAAAAATGACCGCTGGCTCGCCGCCAATGCGTAGTATATCCATGGCAGGGCCCGCCATCTCCTCTAACCAGAGGTGATTTCGTGACGCTGTGGGGTCGAAATCATTAGCAGTGTTCCACGATCAATCTCAGCAGGCAGATATGTTTTTCGATCCCTACGAAGCGTAGAGGGCTTACCCGTTGAGCTGACAATAGCGGGGTAGTGGAGTCACCGGTATGAAGACAAGCAAAAGACCTACAAATATATACATTATATATATTACTATGAAGATTTAACACGTTATTTACTACATACACTTGAACACTGGGTTGCATGCCGCATCTAACATCAAACCTTCTAGAATAGCAAACATTACAAGCCAGATGATATAAAGGAATGTCTTATTGCTTCAATCGTCAGGTTTGTCCCCTTTGAGAATTTATAGTTTCCGCGCACATATTGAAATGTCCCCCCCCCCCCCCCCCCCTCCCCCTCCACTGACCTCTTTTTCATAACAAACCCCGACCTTTTCCCCCCCCCCGCCCCTCCGTCCCCCGATCCCCCCCCCCTTCCGCCTAGTGTGTCCAAACGCCCCACTCACAATCAAAATCGGCCTGAGTAATAAACACCTATACGCAGTTGATATCACGTCATTATTATTTTTCTGACCATCCATGACGTAGTTTTCAATTATTTTTCCCCCCAACCCCCCCCCCCCCCCCCCCCCCCTTCCAACGCCCCCTCTTTTCCGACCACCTACACGATCGCCTAGACCTAGCACCACGCGTATAACAAGCTGCTACATATCATTGATCTCACAGCCGAAGTATATTTGAATATTATTTGTGACCTGAACCTCCTAAAAATCCCCCCCCCCCTCTTGCTCTCCCTTACTCAAACGCCCCACCAAATATCGAAATCCGCCACATTAATAAACACTTCACGCACAAGATATCACCTCATTATATTTCGAGAGCCATCCATGCCGCTGTGTTTCTCTTCCCCCCCCCCCCCCCCCTCCCCCGCTCCAACGTCACCACTTTCCCGACCACCTACACGATCGCCTAGACCTAGCACCACGCGTATAACAAACTGCTACATATCATTGATCTCACAGCCGAAGTGTATTTGAATATTATTTGTAACCTACACCTCCTAAAAATCCCCCCCCCCACCCCCCCGTCTTGCTTTCCCCTACTCAAACGCCCCACCAAACATCGAAATCCGCCACATTAATAAACATTTCACGCACAGGATATCACCTCATTATCTTTCGAGAGCCATCCATGCCGCTGTGTTCCCCCCCCCCCCCGCCTCGAACGCCCCCTTCTTCCCCATCACTTGCACCTTCGCCTAGACCTAGCACCACACGTATAACAAACCCCTCACCTAAAGCCGTTCCCCCCCCCCCCCCCCCCCCGCCCCCACCCCCCACCCTCCCCCCCCCCAACCCATCCCAACCCCACCCCCTCGAACACTCCACCCTCTCTTTACTCACTGATTGTACGAATTACCCCAGGATATACATGATAAACTGATGTATTATTTCCAAAAATGTCACATTTATCCCCTCAAAATAACGTATAGTTTCCAGGCACATATTGAGCTGCCCCCCCCCCCCCCCCCCCACCCCCCCCGCCCCCAATAATATACTGGTGCCAAAACCGTCAGATTTATCCCCTCGAAAGGATTTATAGCTTACATGCACAAATTGCCCCTTTCCCCCCCCCCCCCCCCCGCCCCCCTCCAAACCCGCTCGCTTTTGATCAAAACCAGGCCCCCCTTTCCCTTCACAGATGTCATATTTTGTCCCCCTCAGAAACGGGTTTTATAGTTTCCGCGCACAGACTGACTAAAATCATCCTGTTGACCCTGATAGCAACACTGTAGTTGTAAGGGGAGTCGCCGACCTATATCCTTAATGAGGACACACAACTCGTAATGCGCGCGATCGGAGTATCACACACAGCTTGCAAAGATGAGTTTCGACGAAATCTTCGATCTCACAGCTGGAGTGTATTTTAATTTTTATAATATATTATGGTGATCCTAGCCAAAGTGCGGCGTCGAGAGAAGACTCACTCGGTAGAAAAAGAGAAGGGACGGCGAAATAGCTCAAAAATTGCACCATCTCAATATACCGCTACGATGTAGCCAACCTATCACCGGAAAACCCTACTATACTCAGCAGCCATCATACCCGTATCATATCCAAGCATACGATAAAAAGCCTCCCTGCTTCGTAAATGATACGATATGATGCTATATTGTCAGATCATCAGCGTAGTATGATTCAATGAAAAATACAGTCAATCAATACCCTCCCAGTACAACTTTGACAAGAAAAAAAGATTGCAGCACCGTAGTCGTTGAACAAAGAGCAAGAAATGAAATATATATTATAAGAAATGAAAATACACTCCAGCCGTGAGATCGAAAATTTCGTCGAAACTCATCTTTGCAAGCTGTGTGTGATACCCCGATCGCGCGCATTACGAGTTGTGAAATATATATATATAATAATAATTTAAATACACTCCAGCGGCGAGATCGATTTTTTGTCGAAACTCATCTTTGCAAGCTGTGTGTGATACTCCGATCGCGCGCATTACGGGTCGTGTGTCCTCATTAAGAATAGAGGTCGGCGACTCCCCTTGCACCTACAGTGTAGCTATTAGGGTCAACAGGGTGATGTTAGGCAGTCTGTGCGCGGAAACAATAAAACTCGTTTCTGAGGGGGACAAAATCTGACAGCTGTGGAAGGAAATGCATCAGTTTATCAAGCGAATCCTGTACGTCGAACATCCGGTGAGGGGAGGGCGGAGTTTTCAAGGACGTGGGGGCCTGATTTTGATCAAAAGGGGGGGGGGGAGGGGGGGAGGGGGGAAAGGGGACGGGTGGGGCAGGTCTATTTGTGCGTGGAAACTACAAATATTATATAGATAACAATTCAGGGACAGTATCCAACATTAATCTTTACAAACCCAAGATCTAAGTAGTAGCATCCTAAGTCCCAAAACAAAACCTCAAATCCGAAATCCATAGACCGAAACTCAAGTCTGAAATACAAATTCCAAAAATTAAAAAAACTCACACATCGGCCTTAAAATCAGCACTTCAGCCTTCCTTATAAAACGGTTGCCAGATCCATAAGATAGGGATGCCAACCAGTGTGCTTTGATAGCAGTATCAAAACACACTTTAGAATTAGACAAATGCCTCCTGGTTGGGTACATACTGAAAATCCATCCAGATTTCAATGCTAAATTCAGAGCAAAATCATGCAATACTTTACAACGCAATCGCTAAAACAAAAATTCAAAAGTCCAGCAACAGCAGTTACTTGCCTCCTTCAACACAATGCACTCTCAAGAAAAAAAAAACAAAAAAATCCTCATAACATAGATAGGCAAAACAATCCGTGTCAAGAATCAAATCAAATCAGCGCGCAAAAACGTTTGTCGCCCTCTGGTTCAGATGTATCGAACTTGTCGAGTTTTGAGACCCTTTTCTTACTCAACGAGACTTAATCCTCCTAAGTGGTCAAGCGAATCCTCCCCTGCACAAGTAGTAACAGGTGGGCGTGACCCCTCATTGCAGGATAAAACTAAACGATTTGACTCAGCTGAGTCCCATTACGGGGCTGCTTGAGGAAACCATAGACTGATTACGCAGGGATGACCCCCGGGTAGTGTAGCAAAAACCGTTGCCGTCCCCAAGTCCCAAAAGTGTCATACTCCCAGCTCATAATAACTCCGTCTCGTGATTCATCCTTGGAGGATAAAAACTGAACGACTTGGCTCAGCTGGGTTTCAATACGGGGGCAGCTGTGAAAACCATAGACTGATTACGCCGGGATGACCCCGTGTAGTTTACCAAAAGCCGTTGCCGTCCCCAAGTCCCAAAAATCTCATACTTCATTATCAAACTTGGAAATAACGAACCTCTAGCGTACAAATCATGCGATATTCTAGCATTCTCCAAAATCAAATGTTTCATCATAAAATCCCGGTGAAAGCGAAAGTACCAGCTGCAGTCTTCCAGTGTACCTTCCTCCGTGAAGTCCTGTTCCTAGCCACCGCTATCACTGCGTTCGCAATGTCCGGACGTGTCTGGATAGCAAGCCACATCAAGCATCCGACCAGCTCGCAAAAAAGGCCAGTCTGTTTGAGACCTTCCTCGAGCGGGTTTGTCCTACCCGAATTAACGCATATATCCCCATTCATTCACCGCAACCCCCAGAAAAATATTTTGAATCCCGCAATATGTTACTATATTTCATAGTTGACTCGACAACTGTTTTATGCCAGTATAGCACGAATTCAACCGCGTGATTATTTCTGTTTCAGAGTACCGATAGATCAGCACGCAAACGCGTCGCTACACGTGGCGGGGTAGTTATATCGATGGTCAAGTTACTCCGCATGTTCCTTCTCGGAAGAGCGACACGTAGTATCACTGTGCTGAAAGAGTGTCAGTACATGCTGCTACTTGATACACTACCGCGATAAAGGTATAACGATGTTTTAAACCGTTTGGCAACCTTGACTAAAACGCGTATAGGATACGTATCAAGTAAGCTCCATAAAAAACGCAGATTGTTTTCAACTGTACTCAAAATGCTCGTATACTACGTACATAAAATGTTCAAGCACCTAACTGTGGACCATAAAAACCTAATAATCTACCTCATTCCCCCTGCTCATTTTTCTTTGTCCGGCATGCATCAGATACCGCTTACCATAACACTCTGCACACGTGCATGATAAGGGCCGGGGGGAAATTGGGGCGGTGATCTATCAAAAGGAGGCTTGAGAATAATCAAATTCCTAAAAACAATAATTCATTGTCAAGCTACGTGAGCATGCCAGACTACGTCACATTTTTATAGTGCAGTAGGGATAACCGGGACAAGATAAAGGTGGAATATTCAGTTTAACAAGAAGAACACATTCCGATAATTCCAGCACATTGTTGTTTCTCACATTAACTCTCGTCAATAACCTAGAGTCCGTGGTCACACAGGGGTTCTGGAGCCCTAGGAAGATCCGAAAACCAAATGAAATCAATATTCGTCCGAGAAATACTACGCTTTCCCGCCTAAAAACGCACGTTACGGAATAAGGCGCACAAGTGAAAAGGTCTAATGTGCAAGCTGAACTCACATGCCCGCGGGTATCCACTCAACTACACCATAGAGTTCCCCCGTTCCCACAACTAAGCAACTCGCGGCTACAAACTACAGCGGTTTGGCTGCCTGCACCGTACAAACCGCACGGTTATCGTGAGAACAGACAAACGCGCCTGCTGTCTGGAGTGCTCTCAGAGTGACGACCCGCGGGCATGCAGTGAAACAAGAGCACTGAGCAATCGAACCAAAAACCACCATACAAATACCAATGATCACCCCGTCTTCCCGGGTTATGTGACAGGTTGCAGGGCAGGTACGACGCCCGAGCCTGAAAATAAAAATTAGCGGCGGGTCGTTCCCAGTGAAGGGTATACAACTCCTCCACAAACTCTACAAAAATCAGTGACGTAAGTAACATGTTGTACTACTGCCTCGTAAACATAACACCAGAAAAAAAAAAGATCGCTGCTCTCATGATGTGCGTGCCGGTCGTGGGTCTCCGTGTGCCATCCTCCTGCTGTGGTTCTCCGTGGCCGCGCCATCGCCTTAGCTCACTCGGCCCGCTCCTTCGAACTTGCTCTCGTTCACACTCAATTCCAGTCGGTTCCCCTTCTCCCCCGAAAAAAAAAAAAAAAAATCTTCACGCAGCTTGCGGTGCTGATCTGAAAAACAAGAATTCCCGTTCAGGGAGAGTTCAATCCGTCTCTTCCCCGCCCGTCGACGGCCAGTCGCCCTCCTCCTTAGTCGTCGAATCCAGCCTCCTGCCGGCGCAGTACCCTCCACGCAAACGGAGACTGCGTCGTAGCGTGGCTCGTGGTGGCGGTTGCCTCCGTGCACGAGCATCCCGATTAAGCATTGCTGCTCCGCCGCTGCTGCCTAAAAAGACGCGCGAATCGTAGGTGACCATGCCTAACGCACCACGTACGACCCAACTCTACCGCCACGCCTAAGCCCCGCGGCCACACGCAGCAGCAAAAAGGTATCACTCATTTAAGGTGAGTCCGCCCTTACACCCGCCACAAAGACCCCCCCCACTCGCTACAAGCCTAATATTGCATCACAACACGTACGCAAGTAATCCTATAGTTCCTCACAACCGGTTTCTTCATTTCGTGTACCGCACTATGCTAGATCACTGCTGTTGAGGGTCACAACCAGCTAACTATTCTGAAAGTAGCCCGCATTGTGTAAGTCAACCGAACTGCAAAATATGGGCATCATCTCTCGTGCGTACCCGTCATCATCTCCCGGGCGTACCATAAAAAAAGATACTACACTGCTACTAATAATACCCCTACAGCCATAAACCGTCACCAAAATATCCATTAAAACGGATGACGTACGATATCGTACCAGGAATTTGTTGAGAAAATTCACGGCACACAACCGAAATCAAATACCGTTATTATGTTTCGGAGATGGCGATTTCGTTCTCAATTCCTTTTCCATATCATTGCGTGAGGCGAAAAAGGTTGATTGAAAATGAACCAAATTAATAAACTGCTGTACATAGGACAAACTGAAAAATACGGCTGTCGCAAGCAAGCGCTAGCTACTGCTGACATCTATTCTCAACCCGTCAAGAATTCTGCATCCTGTGCCCAGTGACCTGTTGATCAGCAGGCACAAGCAATCACATTTGCCGGTGGTTGGGGCAAGAGGGGCTGGGGGACAGGCACACGCAATGTGAGAAAACAACAAAACAACAACACGCATGCATTCTGTCTGTCCTTCTCACCAAGCTACTGTGTCTTTGGCTATGTTTTCACGCGAAAACCAAAGTATTAACCGCAAAGAATGCAAAAGAAAATGATCGTCTCAGCCGCAAATAGTGACATGTCATCGCCACGTCGTCAGTCAAACACTGCTGTTGTGTAGTGAGCAGTACTGTATCACATGTCGCGACAGCATTTCATATGCTGTTGTTATTGCATTGACTCGCATATTCAAGTCCGTGGTCACAGGACAGGCTCCAGTCACTCTCTCTGGAGCTGAGCAATAGCGGAGGGAAAATACACAAACAGACCAAAGGTGGTACACGCATATATCACAGCAGACGCAATTCATGCCTCCACTAGAAACATATCAAAGTGGAATCAAGAGTCACCCTATGATGTGCCAGGTCCATACTCGTGCAGACGTCTCACTACTCGCGCCTGGAAAACCGACTATACCGCTTGCCACCCAAGAAAGACTACCACAAATATGTATATATATACGAGGTATACTGCACGTAGTACCTACGCATACGCACGACAGACGCAAGTCAATTGGAGAAAAGAAACACAGAAAAATATAAAAGATGGGGAAAAAAAAAAGAGAAAATACCAGAAAAACAAGAAATTAAAATATAAGAAGAGGAAGCAAGGAAAGGAAAAGAGAAAAAATGTCATACTAGCAGACGCTAGGAACTGACTGAAGACGGCACTGGGCTCATAGAGGGCATCAAGTGCATCGTCAATGGCACTGGGGAGAAAACGCAACATGGCGAAGAAGTCAGAGCGGTCTTACGCTATCGAGTGACGGCTATTGGAAGGCCCAGAAATGTATTTTCACACAACAAAGGTCCACTACCTGCTGTATTACTCTAGGATCAACGCAAAGCCCAGACAGAAACAATTTTTCATGACATGGGGAAGGATTCTCCACCTGAGTGTCCGTGTCTCCCACACCAAGCGTCCTCTACCGCAACCAGCCATCTTGTGCCGACCCCAACTCGGGCGCACACATCAACGGGCCCAGCAGCCGGCTCAACAACGGGGCACGACAGATACTGTTCGTAATTTAGATTCACACACAAATCTCGAACGATCCCTCCTCCCCTGTCTCAAATTGCTCCTGCTGCCCCTGCGGCTGCTGCTGTGCAGTGCTCTCGCTCTCAGTCTCAGTCAGTGGGAGTTCGAGCTGTGACGTCCAAACAGGGGGTGGTGCTGCCGGAGGTTGCAGCTGCTGCTGATCAATGACAGCTGCAAGAGCTCCGCTTGCTCTTTTCCCCTCGTCTCTAATTCCACTTCATCTCTGCATGCCACAAACACCGTCAAATTTTCCTCCGTCTTGAAGTGCTGCTGCTGCTGCTGCGGCTGCTGCTGCTGTGCAGTGCTCTCACTCCCAGTCTCAAGTCGTGGTATTACGAGCTGTGGCAGTGACCTGGCCACGCCCGCTCCCCTCTCTTGTATCTGACCTCGCTGAGATCGCATTAGCTCCTCCTGTCGTGAAGGTAAGCTTGAGAGCTCGAGGAGACGTGGCGAGTGCTCGCGAATGATGAGTTCGATTTCCTCGATTCAACCTTCTATTCGGTAGAACTCGGCCCATCCTGCCGATATCTGTTCTATGGTCCAGAAACAATAACGGAAACCACCCTCGATTTCGTTCTCGAGTTTGTCCCGTATCGCGAGCAGCTCTGCCAGCTCCAACATCTTGGCCCTTTGAAAGCTCCCCGCTCTCTCTGCCAGCGCTTTCACGTCTCGGTCCACAACGCCAATATTTATCTCACCCTTAGGCATGGTTCAAATGTGGCACCCAGCTCGCTCCCTTTCACAGGGAGGGGACTTTTTTGCTTTATCTCCAGCTTGCTCTATTCCGCAGAAGAGCCCACGTCACTCAACACCCTTTGCTTCGAACAGGAAGAGTACAGCGTACGGTATGCGATAATTATCGTGTTTGTTGATCTCTACGAAGCGTAGAGAGCTTACCCGTTGAGCTGACAATAGTGGGGTAGTGGAGTCACCCGTATGAAGACGAGTAAAATACGTGCAAATATATAAAGTACCTAAAACGCAGCTTGCAAAGATGAGTATTGGCCCGAAATTTGTCAAACTCACGGCTGACGTCTTTATAATAATAACATTAAAAATATCCTACGTTGCTCCTAGCCAAGGCGCAGCGTAGAGAGGATAAGACTTTCACTCGGTAGAAGAAGCGCAACGAGGACTGACGGCGAAATAGCCAAAACAGTTCCACCATCCCGATATACCGCTGCAATGTAGCCAACCTATCACTGGGAACCCCTACTATACTCAACCGCCGTCATATCCGTATCATATCCAAGCATACAATCAACAAGATACTTTGTAGGACACGTACGAGCAAGAGAGAAACGGGCATGACAAGCATCCTCTCAATCTGGGTCACAGCGAGGAAGGTTGCCGGTAGCGTTGGGCTACGAAAGCAACTGAGTTAAATCGATACACGACGAGTATGAAAATGCGTGGAAGTGTGGTGAGCTAAAGCTTTATTTTCCCCATCCGCCAGGGAAAAAAAAAAGAAGAAAAAAAAAAAAAAAAAAATCCGTTGTGGACGCCCACTCGTTGGGGGTCAGAGCCTGTCAGGGTGAAGACAACTTCCAACCAGTCGTCGCTTAGTTATACGGCTGTGTGTTGCAGCGAAAGCAGCACAGCAGGTTCAATCTGGGCGGGGTACATGATGAGAGAACGGGAAATGGATGCTGCTGTTGTGTTTTCAACGCAACACCACGCAAATATAGAAGAGACAAAAGCAACGAAAGCTCCAGCTGGGTGACGGCACGGAGGACGTCGTCTCTTGCACTAGTTGTTTTTGGAGTGGAAGCTCATGAACGCTTCCGTGGAAGCTTTCATCGCTTCCATGGAAGCTTCCATGGATTAAAAAACAGAAGCTTCCAAGAAAGTTTCCGCGAAAGCTTCCATAGAAGTAGTGGAAGCTTCCAAGGAAGTATATTCCACGAAAGCTTCCACGAAAGCCTCCACGAACGCTTCCACGAAGGGTCAGGGGTTGCGGTTAGGGTTTGGGTTAGGTTCCGTGAAAGCTTCCGTGAAAGCTTCCGTGCAAGCAAATTTACTTCCGCGAAAGCTTCGGTGAAAGCAATCTACTCTCGCGAACGCTTCCGTGAAAGCTTCCTTGGAAGCTTCCGTGAAAAAATTCGTGGAAGAAAATTTACTCCACAGTGTGAAAGTTTCCGTAGAAGCTTCACCGAAAGCTTTCACGAAAGCCTCCTCGAAGGCTTAGGGGTTAGGGTTAGGGTTACGGTTAAAGTTAGGTTCCGTGAGAGCTTTCGTGAAATCTTGCGTGGAGGCAGATTTACTCACTCGAAAGCTTCGGTGAAACCAATTTACTTCCACGAAAGCTTCCGTGAAAGCTGCCGTGAAAGGCTCCGTGAAAACCTTGGTGGAAGCATATTCTCTCCAGTTTGAAAGCATCGGTAATAGCAAAGTAACGTCCGTGAAAGCTTCCGTGAAATCTTCCGTGGAAGCTAATTTTCTTACGCGATAGTTTCCGTGAGAGCAATATACTTCCACGAAAGCTTCCGTGGAAGTTTCCTTGGAAGTACTTTCGTGGATGCTTCCACGACAAAATTTTGTTGAAGGTAATTCCACGGAATCTTCCACGGAAGCTTTCATGGAAGCTTCCATGGAACCTTTCATGGAAGCGGTGGAAGCTTTTATGGAAGCTTTCATGGAAGCGGTGGAAGCGTCCATGAAAGCGCCGAAGCTGCCGCCATAAATGCAGATAGATCAGGTGGCCCGCAGGACCTAGCCATTGTGATATTGGGTAAGAGAGGCGGAGGGAGCAGGTCGCCGCGAAAGATGGTGAAGCGCCGTGTGTGGTAGAGCGGCAGGAAGCTCGAAGCACGTAACATATCAAGCGCAGGTCTTACGCTTTGAGCTCCCTGTAGGCTACAATCGAGCACGGCGAAGAGTCCCTGAGCATTTTTTGGTTTCACGTATTTTTTTATTCAAAAGTCCTTGAAGCACTCCCCGACCATGAGCAACCGCCTTTGACGAGCATTTTCGCTTTGTTTTTAGTTTTTTCCCAATACCTCCTGATAATACAGAACGGAAAAGATACAAAAATATATTTGTAACGTGGTATACATATTACGTAAATATCATCGTCATGAAAGCGTGCACATACCGCTAACAAGTGTGAAAACTTTGAGTCTCGAGTAAAGCCATTTTTTATACAGTCGGATTTGTCAGTCGAAAACCGCCTTTTCGACTGAAGCCCAAATCGAGCCTTCGTATACAGTCGAAGAAGCGCCTTTTCGACTCAACTTCTTTCGACTGAGAATTCCGACTGGCGGATCCAGTCGAAAAACTCTACTTTTTGTGGTGGATCCTCCAGTCGAAAAACTCAGTCGAAAAAGTTTTACAAGTGTTTTTTGAACCGATCGCATCTCTCACCCCATCACCAAACACACACCCACACGGATATACGGCCACGCAACCATACTAGGTACCACACTGCAGGATCATACAAGGCGCCGACGCTGGCTTGGCTATCCCTGCTGTTGCTTCTCGCAGAAAGTCAGCGTGGCGCATTCATAGTTCCGCTCGCCATCAGCGTGTATCACATGACGGCAGCAGCGCGCGGTCTCGATTCCATGCTGCCAACAACGGCTGCGCCTGCTGTAGCTTTGGCGGTTTTCGGCTGAGTGCAACTCCACAAACGTAGCTTTGGATTTCGGTTAAGGCCGAAGCCACCAACCCGCAGGGATGAAGGTTCGTCGAGCCTTTGCTCGCGGAGAAAGCGCAAAGCACAAAGCTGATGACCGATCTCGACTGCTGTACAGCGGTACTCCCTTACACCAACCGCTTTTTGTCTTCCTCATGAGTTGTGGCATCTTCAGGGTATACTCTAACTTTTGTTTCTTCAGTTACGGAGCCGTTAGGGCTGCTGTAACCTCTTGTCGCTTTCTATATTCGATATGGAATTTCATTATCCCTGGAAAAATATTTTCGCACGTGCCTGTCTTCAGTTTGGGTGTCACCTTTTTTGGTTCGAACACTATAAAATCGACTCGACTGACGATAAGAAGAAAGACCAGCAGAATACAGTAAAAAAAAAGTCCAGTCGAAAAGGGCCGTTTTCGACTGGCGGAATCCGACTGTATAAGAAATGCCTTTAGCGTATATTATACGTGTTATGCCCACGTCTACCTTCTTTTTTTTTTATTCCTTACACTTTTACTTTCCAGCTTCTGGACAAGCCGTGGTCACAGGTGTCGTCCCTTCTTCCCCCCGGTTCTTGCCTTCAATTTTCATCGCGCATAGGGTGCAGCAATCCCACTGCTCGTCGATTTTTCATCGAGTGTTGCTATAATAACTCACGCTGTCTCGCTTTCCGCAAGTCAATTTGCGCACAAGAAAAAGTCCCAACGAATTTTTACGAGTGTGCCCTCGGCGGGGCTCGAACTTACGAAACTGACCCATACCAGGCTCGAGGATAACCTCATACCCCACAGGGACGACCGGTCGTATACCATACTGATATACGTTTCAAGATTCGCAACGGACTACACCTCATGCCGCGCGGGAAACCAAAACGATGTACAGGGAAAAGAAAACAGTCGGACGATAAGCTTGTCCAAATACGTGTACAAGAACAGAACGTGCATGTCGTTTATTGAAACTACTGTGCACGTACGTATTTCATATACTCTAATCCCAGACCCCCCCCGCCCCGCAAAAGAAAACGGCCCTCTCCTCGCGGGTTATATTATAAAAAATGAAAATACACTCCAGCTGTGAGATCGAAGATATCGTCGAAACTCATCTATGCGGGTAATATTATACCACGCACGATTTACAGGATATGCGTGATAAACTGATATGCATTCCTTTCACCTGTCACAGCCAGTCACAGCCGGCAGATTAGCCCCTCTCAAAAACAGTTCTTACATCTTCCGCTCACAGATTGATTAACACCACTCACTCTGTTGACTCTGGTACAAGTTATACAGAAAGCAGCTTGTAGTTCTAAAGGGAGACGCTGCTCAATGTTCTTGATGAGGACACGCACATCAGCAGTAATACGCGCGATCGCCGATCGGAGTGTCACAACACGGCTTTCAGAAATGAGTTTTGACGAAGGCTGAATGAAGCTTCGATCTCACAGCTGGAGTCTATTTTTATTTTCATGATAATATTCCACGTTGTTCATAGACTAGACTATATAGTCTACTAGAGCACGAGTTTTTTTCTGCACCTGTTTCAACTTCTGCTCAAATCACCAAGAAACCAAAACCGCCGCACTCTCAGATCAGTACTGTAGCAGCATGTTGCGGTCAAGGATGTATCACAAGGACAGAGCAGCACGACACACTCAAAGTCCGTTTGCGCTCTTCATATGTACTGACGTCCTCTCTCGGTTCTCTACACAGTAGTGCCTTTTTTGTTTTTCGCAAGTTTCACCCATACTGCTGTCGATCAGAACGCGACGACATCGCCAGGAAGCGCACAAATAAGAACACCGCAATGTCAGCTCTGCATAGAAGATGTTGGGACTATCCAATCGCTAGGTGCACCAACCCATGCGCCTCTTCTATTTGCCCCTTTCACTTGTGGCTGCATTCTTCCTTGCGCGAGCGCTGCGGGCGGCGTCAGCCGCTTGTGGAGCGTAGATCTTGCATCAAATACTCTTCCTGGTGGTATGCTTGACAATTGTACCAACAAGCAAAATCAAAATGAATGAGTTGTACCAGTACATATTTCCACGCATATTTCAGCTACAAAGTCTACAGCAATCATTAATATAATATTCGATCTCACAGCTGGAGTGTATTTTAATTTTCATAATATCGTATAGGTCTACCACAGCAGCTTATCCTATTCCAAACACAGACATCGCTTTTGTCAGACTTTTAAAGGTACAGTAGTAGGTGCAAGCTACCTTGCACCGTGTACAATCAAAATGCTCACCTTTTCCTAACACCGTCTATCCGAGGCCAATATGCTGTTGTTGCGGGTCGCGTGGGGTGCACCACCAGCATTGCTGGTGCACATCAGCCATTAATCTCCAAACCGTGATATCTGGTTGTTTTTCCGTCAATTCGAAGCGGTGTCTACTGACGTTCGTCAGGTTTGTGTTGTAACGACTTGAATTACGCCAGCTTCACAAACAATACCACCCGAAATGTGGTGTTTCTTCCGGCGTTCCGACCCATTACGTGATATACTTCGAAGTATCTGGGAACTCTACTCTGTAGTTAGGTGGATACCAGCGGCCATGTGAAATCAGTTTGCGCGTTGGACCTTTTCACTTGTGCGGCTTCCTCGTATTGTGCGTTCTAGGCTGGAAAGCGTGGTGTTTCCTGGACAAAATACGATTTCGTTTAGTTTTTCTTCGGATCTTCCTCCTGAGGGCTCCCGCACCTTTGTGTGACCACGAACTCTGGATTATATTGGCAAAAGTGAAAATGTAAATATGGCAACAACAACCACAACAACAACATCGAATGGCAGAATGGCACTATGTGCTCTATAGGCCTAGACTAGTCTAAAAAAAAAAAATTCTCACACTTTTACTTTCCAGCTTCTGGACAAGCCGTTGTCACAGGTGTCGTCCCTTCTCCCCTCCGGTTCTTGCCGTAAATTTAAATCGCGTAAAGGGCTCAGCAAACCCACTGCTCGACGATTTCTCATCGAGTGTTGCTAGCTCATGCTGTCACGCCTTTCGCCAGTCATTTTGTGCACCAGAAAAAGCCCCAACGAGATATACGAGTATGCACTCGGCAGGGCTCGAACTCACGAAACTTACCTATTCCAAGCTTTAGAGGATAACCTGGTGTTAAGATACGGCCTCGGGGGCGACCGGCTTTTACTTACTCTCGCGTTGATGTTGTTGTTGTTGTTGTTGTTGTTATTGTTGTTGTTGTTGCTGTTGATGTTGTGGTTGTTTTTGTTGTTGTTGTTGTTGTTGTTGTTGTCGTTGTTGTTGTTGTTGTTGTTGTTGTTGTTGTTGTTGTCGTTGTTGCTGTTGTTGTTGTTGTTGTTGTTGTTGTTGTTGTTGTTGTTGTTGTTGTTGTTGTTGTTGTTGTTGTTGTTGTTGTTGTTGTTGTTGTTGTTGTTGTTGTTGTTGTCGTTGTTGTTGTTTTTGTTTTTTGTTGTTGTTGTTGTTGTTGTTGTTGTTGTTGCTGTTGTTGTTGTTGTTGTTGTTGTTGTTGTTGTTGTTGTTGTTGTTGTTGTTGTTGTTGTTGTTGTTGTTGTTGTTGTTGTTGTTGTTGTTGTTGTTGTTGTTGTTGTTGTTGTTGTTGTTGTTGTTCTTGTTGTTGTTGTTGTTGTTGTTGTTGTTGTTGTTGTTGTTGTTGTTGTTGTTGTTGTTGTTGTTGTTGTTGTTGTTGTTGTTGTCGTTGTTGTTGTTGTTGTTGTGGTTGTTGTTGTTGTTGTTGTTGTTGTTGTTGTTGTTGTTGTTGTTGTTGTTGTTGTTGTTGTTGTTGTTGTTGTTGTTGTTGTTGTTGTTGTTGTTGTTTTTGCTGTTGTTGTTGTTGTTATTGTTGTCGTCGTTGTTGTTGTTGTTGTTGTTGTGGTTGTTGTTGTTGTTGTTGTTGTTGTTGTTGTCGTTGTTGTTGTTGTTGTTGTTGTTGTTCTTGTTGTTCTTGTTGTTGTTTTATTGTTGTTGTTGTTGTTCTTGTTGTTGTTCTTGTTGTTGTTCTTGTTGTATTGTTGTTGTTATTCATCTTTTTGTCTATTTGTCCGCACTACTGACCGTGGTCTGTCATACTTTGTTGCTTTCTTAGTGTCTACCCTCGAAAGCTATAGACTATATTATTATGAAAATATAAATGCACTCCAGCTGCGAGATCGAATATTTTGTTTAACCCTTTTAGAACCCACGAAAAAATCGTTAAAAAAATATCAAACCTAAAATTAAAAATAAATGAATGAAGCTCATTGGGGCAAAGTCGGGCCGCGTGCAGCGAAAGGACCTGCGAAGCGCACGGCCAAACATAAATCGGCGAAACAAATTTTGTATAGAAAAGAACTCCCCAAAACCTGGTTCCAGGTAATTTGTCCCCAGATCTGGGGACAAATTAGACTGGATAATAAAGTGCAAAGCGAACTTGGGTGGTCAAGGGGGGTCAAAAACCTCCAAACTGAGGTTTTTGCTGCTGTACGAGTACATGGCTCCAGTCTGTGTCTCTACACACCAGCACCACCATGGCGCAGCAGGCATACCCCGACGTCGTTGCCCTCGAAGCCTTCGAGGACGCAGATGCTTCCGCTATCCATCAGCAGCTGAAGCAAGTTGCTGAACACCATGCTCCCAGGACCAGGGAATTTGCGTTCGATGCCGCAACCGCGGTCGCCCGACGTGTTTGCTAGCATCAGGAACACCCACAGGCATTGCCCGGTGGCTTGTCCTCAAAGGAGCGCAAGGCGGCTGCCAGCGCACACCCTGGGCTTTGCAGGGCCAGTTTGGCGGCTGTGATCGCGGGAATCTGCTTCGACGACGTATCGGCAACGGCAGAGCGCAGGGGCGTCCAGCACACCTACAACGTCATGTGTAACCAGGTGCGTGTGTCCTTGAAATTTGTTTGCTTTTTGCTGCCTGCCGCCATCTGCGTGCTTGGAGACTTCAAAGCACTATGTTCCCGGGATCGAGTGAGATAGAACCGCGCGCAAGGAACACCTGCTGCGGTAAAACTTAGGATGATTCAGGGTATGCCTATACTGCTGTAAGGGTTGGAAGTACCTGCTGTTGGCGCTGGTAGGGCGTCGTTCAAAGGCCCGGTGAAGGCTCCGCTCGACTCGTGCCACAACCTTCCATTTCACACCCTCACAGTCATGTCGAGTACTGCTGCTAGTATTTCCTTACTCTAATTCCAAGTGGTAGTGTATTCCCAGTCTAATTTCAAGTAGTTTGTCCACAGGAAAGAGGTTGCCCATCTTGTTTTCATGTACGAGTACAGTACGAGTAAGTATTACTTGGTACATAATACCAGTACTTGAGTGTAGCTGCTTGAAAACGGGGACAAGCCTAGAAGGGGACCCATATACCCTAGTCGTACGTGTTGGTTGTACAGCAGCAGTGCAGTAGCACTGGCACCAAGCCGTAAAGGGTTACTTGTAGAACATGACTAGGCTCATGTCATAGTGCTCACTATGTCATTTTATATTATACAACTGGTGCTAGCGTCTCTGCCAGCTGCTGGACGTGATATCATAGTGATACGTGGAACAAGTTCAACAGCAGTACAGCAGTACTCGCACCTACCTGTATGACACTATCAATACCTCTTGGTATTGATTTTATTTAGGACGGGGAGCTTTTTCTCGCGCATCGTAATAATAATGTATCACATATGAAAACTGTACACCAGGTACACTGCTTAGACGAAGGATGCTGACAGCGTGGTACTGTTGCTGCCGTTGTGAGTAGAAGGGCCACTATGACGGAAGGCCCCAGGCATGATGTACCTATGCGTGAGTAGTTGTAACTACGAGTGGTACGTATCATAACTGGTATGATAATCGTGGTATCGTTGTACGTACATGCATACCAGGTACATACGTACACTTGTGCTGCCACAGACTACACAAGGCAGATATGTAACGACTGTTTTAATTTCATGTTTATGCACCAACAGATATTCACGACGATAGTTTCGCGCAATGCTGTACGTTTTCCATGTTGTACTCCTGTAGCGCGCAGTGCTGTAGTCGACCAAAACTCCACCTGGTAGTGGTGCAGAGTGCAGGCGTAGGTTATAGTTCCAAGTTCGCACCAACCGCGAAATGGAGCAAACCTGATAGCACTTACCGGTACGGTACCTTGAGTTCTAAGTACCGTAGCAGAATGATGTAGGATTGCAGCAGTAGCAGTAGTCCACTAATATTACCGAAGTCTTGCAGCTATTCTCTTCAGAGGGTAAACTTGAGTGAAAACTAACGATTACAGCATCAACCACACGAAAGAGCCTAGCAATGTAGGTTGTAGTATAATTCTGCATGGGCGTACAACAGTTGTCCAGAGCTGGGCGAGTAGCTGTATTTTGACGGCCACGGCAGTAGGCATATTGCTGGCAAGCGGTACGAGAGTGTTAATTTTACCACCCGTGTACATCGCATAGAAAGACCCCGCTCGCTAGTATTGTCGATGCGCCGGGCAGATACTCGCTCTTCGAATACATGGCAAACTGACTGCTGACACGGCTGCCGTACCCCTCTTTTCCGTCGCTTGGCGCTCAGGCGTGCTTCGACGCGTCCAAGGAGCTAAACGCGTTTGGGGCTGGCGTGCAACTCGAGCGCAAGGAGTGCTCCGCCCAAGCTTGCTGAGCTCTTTTCCCTGGGAATGGGGTAGTGGACGAATGGGTGGGGATTGCCTTCAATTCGTAAAATTTCGGCTGACCCGTCGCGGTCAACGTTTTCTACGAAATGGATTATATTTGTATTTGCCGATGTCTTGTTATGGCTGTCCGCACGTCAAGTTGGTGGGGCGAGGAGGTTGGCAGTTACGGTATGCCGACAAAGGAAACTCAGTTGATGTGGCGATTGCTGCAAGCGCTGGCTTCTTTGTTAGCAATTGCGCGTCGTGTTGAATGAAGGTTTGACGCCGATTTACTGGAAATCCTACACAGTTTGCGTCTCGTCTTTGTTTGGACACCCAGTGTTCCATGACGCGCGGTGTTGGTTCATGATGAGCAATCGTACGGTGGTGTGGGCTGCGTTGTTATCATCCAACCTGCAATATGAACTCGCCGCGTGTTATTTTGGGCTCGATCGCCACCTGCGGAATACAGGGTGGTTTTCCTCGCCGTGTTTTCCCTCAAGTAGCACCGATGCTTCGCATCAGTTTATTGAGAGAATCGCGAGGCGCATCGTGCTGTCGCTCTTGAAACTGGGGTGGGGTGGCGCTTGAGACGACGGATGAGGGGGGCTTATTTTATTTATAAGAAGAACCGTCTGCGGTTTGATTACTATGCGTTTTGACCCCGTGCCGGTGATGCGGACGCACGCACGCCAATTTTTTTCGACGGTTTCGAACGCCGCCGACCATTTGTTTATGTACTTGTTACATACACCACGAACTATTGTCTGACCGAAAATGCTGAGTGAGGTTCACGCGTCACAACGCTGACGTCAAGTCTCTCCGTCGGTGCATAAGTGACCTGTCTTGTGACCGCGACCCATACCCCTCACATGACGTCAAGTCTCTCTGTCGGTGCATAAGTGACCTGTCTTGTGACCGCGACCCATACCCCTCACATGTTGGCTACGCGTCACCTGCATTTTTTTTAGACGTAGCCGTCTTGCTCCTCTAAAAGACGTCGGGAGACATGTCAGTGTCAAGCTGTCTGCCAATGCATATCCAGCCGTCTAGACATATATTCCTAACCTCCCTGGTAGAAAACAAATCATAATATGTGTGGAAACCCCTGATATTTTTTGTTTTTGTTCGGCTGTTTTACTCGTTTGATATGAGCTAATTTGAGATCATCGATATTCTGCAAGTCAATTCCCATCTTTCTGCAGATCGGACTCGGAAACGTATCAAGATGCCTAAAACAGGAAAAACACACTAATTTATACATCATTGTCAGGCGTTTTTGATAAAGCGGGGATTTTCGATACTGTCCCCTGATTTTTTCTGTCAAGGCTGTCTGTGAAGGTAGTTTCCTTCACGCTGTCTGTCAAGGGGTGAAAGTGCCGACATGCGACATATTTGCTCTAAAACGCCAGTTTTCAACTCAAAGTTTGACATGCTATGTGTTTGAGAAAGTGAGTCATGTTCTCCGTATCCCTATATTAGTAGACACATGCTCTGCGTCACAGGAAGGGTCGAGTAGTTTTTTTATCACTCCCCTTCCTTGCAATTGAGTTGTACGAAACTGTCAATGTGTAACGGTGTCTAGGCCTACTCGTTGCGCACCCAAAAAATCGTTTCTCACGCTGGCGTATGAATAGCAAGTTGAATAATTTAACTTCATAGGCATTTTGGGTGCTCCTCGTGCATCATTCCTGCATCGCTATCAACTGTAGCGGACATCGTGGTAATTAAAGTTCAAAACCTATCAAATGCTACCGCGCGAACACGCATTTTTTGTGATTAATCAGCCGATTGACATGTTTGGCGCTGTTCTAGGACTTGCAAACGAAGATTGTCTGCCTCCCAGGTAGTCCCCATAGCAAAGGCCGATACACAAAGGACAAGAAAAATTACATGTCTCCGTATGTTGATCCCACGAGTGAATATGAACTCACGTGCAACCCCTCGCACCACCTACGCACCATGCCGACAGTATTGAAAGCACAACCGCATCTGGCAAATGACACCATATCCTGACAGCAGCCAAACCTCGGTGCACTCAAAAACATTCCCCCCCCCCCACCCCCTCCACCCCTAATAGTCTCCTCCGGCCATGGACCCTCGTCGACATGTACGCCGATCAAGAACAGAAACGCCGACGACGCGCATTTTTCATCGCGTAGCACCTACTCTTCTAGATAAATCGGCAGGTTTATATCAACAGGGGACGCAGGGAGTCAGGCTTTGCAGAATTTGAGCTCAGGCCAGTCCTTGGGCGTGCCGTCCTAACGCCAACTTGCCGATGACATCCACAGTGAATCGGCCCAGGTTATTCTCGTCGAATCGCGGAAGAGATTTGAGCGTTGTTGGCGACGGTCGAAATTGCTCGGAGTAATCCGCCCCCTCCCTTCTTCGATGACATACGTCGTAGTCGAAACCTGTGCCCTCGCACTCGGAACGGCGGTAGTCTATGCTCTCGTCGCCTTCGTTGTCCCTGCCGTTGTACCCTTCCGCCCAATCCGCACCCTTTATTCCTGAGCCGAACCACCGGCGTTGGTCAATATCCTCTTTAGATGGCATACCAGCTGATCCCTCCACACCCCCCTTCTTGCTTCCTATGGCCTCCCCGTCCTCGCCCCCCTTTTCGCCTCCCATACTGTCTTCCCTCTCGCCCCCCTTCTCGTCTCGTAAAATGTCGTCCCCCTCACCCCACCCCTCCCAATCTCTCCGCGACCGCCTCGTCGGCCTCTTCCCTTGCCTCATATATTTTGTCTGTGGTTCATAAATAACGCGTTAGGGGTGCGGGAGATGTAAGTGTTAATATTTTGTAGATGTTAGTGCAGCGCAAGACTTCCAAAGTAGTGACTACATAGGCAACCTCCTGATCAACACGTGAAGAATGTTCTGCACTACGTCGTAGTCAGGCCTTTGTGCCTATTTATACCTGACACGAGCACATTCGGTGTGTGCGCGTGACGAGGAAGGGCTATACTCGTCATTGTTGCGGAATTTGGTCGTGTTGAAACTGTTCCATTCCTCCTGCCGACTGAATGCTGCCAGCAATAACCCTTTGGATAGATAAGATGTATTTTTCAAGACAGATGAAAAAATACCAGGATGTTACCACCAGGACAACTTTACCAAGGGCGATTTCGGTACGTCATAATTCTGCGCACTACCACTACATATCCCATATGGAGGGGAATAAATTTGGCAATAGTGAAAAATCTTACTGTATATCGATGGCAATCTTACCCATATTAGGGTATTTATTGAAAAAAAATGTTTCAAATACGTCAGCTTTAAGTTCAATCAAATTAGTCTAGTCTAGTCTAATGGTTTATAAACAAATACTCGGAGTATCACGAACAAAATATACAACAATACCAGCTGAGAAATACATTAGCTATCATACAGTACCGGCCTGCTCATAAGAAACCAGAAATCGGGCTCAGCCAACCACCGCCCCAACATACAGAAATCAGTGTGGCATTCGCCACCCAGGCTGGTCACTTCCTCAATCTTTTACAAATCGAAGGCTGACTTTCTTCAAAGGAGCTTTCTTATGAGCGGGCCGGTACTGCGCTTCAGCTATTTTATAAAAACACAACCAACAAAATACGCCAGCTATGAGTTCGATCGATACTCATCTTTCGAATTTGCATGATGCCCTGGCCTCGCGTTTCTACACATGTTTGTCGTCTATCATACAACAGCGCCACGATCACATCTACAAGTAGGAACCACACCAGTAGTACAGGTAGGTGTAAACACAGGATCACAATACTGAACGCAAAACTGCAAGGACCCTTTGCTATTATTATTAATATGAAATCGAGCTTTATGTTTCTGCCCATATCAATACAGCCCTACGAGGGTATCTTCCTGGCGACTGATGACATGAAATGGCATCTCTACGACAACAGCACTCGCACAGTAGCACCATCACCCTATCTGCGCGTACAACCACACCAAGGGTAGGAACATCAGTGCGTGCTACGCAAGTACTTATACAAACAATAGCAGGGTACGCACAAGTACAAGCAACTTCTCGGTATGCCCACTCCTGTGTTTACACCCATGCATACAGTAGCAGTGATGAACAAATGACGCAAATATAAGGGACAGTTACTATTTATTATGATATGTAAATGTTCCTTACATTTACATTCATGGCAGTAGCTATAACTGCAACGCTGTCCAGAAGCCACGAGGCCGTCTAGAAGCTCTCTACACGTTTCTACACCACCACTGCTGGGTGCACACTACGAGGCCATCCCCCTGACAGCACCAGACACATTTGTACAACAACAGCACTCCTACCGCAGCATGAGCACGTACCGATTGACAACACCACCAGCTCATGTACTTGTACGACCACACCGGATTTACGTACACGAGTACAAGCCAAAGAGTATGCCTACAAACATCAGAAAGAAGACTAAATTAGACAGAAATATAAAGATTGTTTAGAGAAAATATAAATATTGTAGCGCTCCTTACATTTCCGTTAGTAACTTTACAGCACTACTAGGGCATCCTACCACACTCTGTTGTACAGTAAATCACATTTTTCTACAAAAACAGCAACAACAGCAGTAACACAGCAGCACAAGTACCTGCCGCTCACCACAGCACAAACGACTTGCCGCTCACAGCAGCACGACGACAACCTGCCACTGACAGCACCGTCATCACATCTACACGTAAATCAACACCAATAGTACGAACAGCAGAACGCGCGACACACTGTACATGGAGAGTTGTCGCCGAGGGAATGGAAAGTGTATTACGATTACTCGTATGCATCATCTACTTTGCGCACCTGTCGGTCGTTCCCCAGTTTATCTGTTGCTTTCACCGTGAAAAAACGAGTTTTGCCAGCATTTCCTCCGCTTCTTGCGGCACCGCTTTCCCGCCGTCCCAGTTGACCAGTGCTCCCCAAAACCGCCTGAACGCATTCATCTACGATCTCAGCCCGGCAGTTCGCCAGTATGCAGCTTTCCGCATACGAGTTGTGTTGGGCCAGGGACACCGAATGGAGGGCGCAGTATCCGTTGGGGAGCGCTTGTTTGATCTCCAAGCCACCTTGCAAGAATGCCGCACCACTAATCGCCGCCAGACCACAATGTACATCCTTTCTCTCGCAGCAAGTTCCTGCCCCGTAGGACGGCCGAGTGTTCCAAGTCGCAGGTGTGTGTTGTGACTGTACCTAGCTCCTCCACGTCGTCCATGGTTCCTCCCTGGCGCCTCGTGGCTGCCTTGCGCTAGATGAGGAGTGTCTGCGGCGCCCTTACACGGGGAGTATCCCGAACCGACACGGCCGCACCACCACTCTTCGTGGCCCATCCTCATTGGTCGACTCTGCCGAGACTGTCAGTTTGTTCCCAGGATAGCTAATCGCCAAGAGATTACTACCCCTAGAATCGCACTCGAATTAGATACGTATTTTAAGTCCCTCACAAAGTCCAAGTGTTTTTGTTTTTTTTGGGGACAAAAAATGTCCCCAAAAGGTCGTCCAGTTCTAAAAGGGTTAACTCATCTTTGCAAGCTGTGTGTGATACTCCAATCGCGCGTAATACGGGTTGTGTGTCCTCATTAAGGATTAAGGTTGGCGACTTCCCTTGCAACAACTACAGTGTAGCTATTAAGGTCAACAGGGTGATGTTAGGCAGACCTGTGCGCGGAAACTATCAAACCCGTTTCTGAGGGGGACAAAATCTGACGGCTGTGGAAGGAAATGCATCGGTTTATCAAGTGAATCGTGTAAGTCGAATATCCGGTGACGGGAGGGCGTTTTTTTTAGCACATAAGGGCCTGTTTTTGATTAAAATGGGCGCGGGAGGAGGAAAGGGGGGGGGAGGGAACGGGTGGGACAAGTCAATTTGTATATAAAGTGCTTCGCAGATTAGGTTCTGGAGTTCGAATCCCACGTAGCTATTAATAGTGAGTGGTGGTCGAAATTGGACAGTTGAGAGGTTTTGAACGACAATTGCTCTGTACTCCAGTCGAGGACACCTTCGAAGGCGCCCATGATGGTGATATCGAGTAGCAAAATGTCTGGCCCTAAAAGGGCAATAAGAGCGCCTTGACTGGTAGAGAAATATCTTATAGGGTGAGTTGATAGGGAACATATCCTAACATTTCGAGAGGCGACCCATCAGAACCGCTGAGGTTGATCGCTGCCGGGGGCACTGCAAAATTTGGAGTGCCTTTCATGTTGTGGGATGTGTCTGTACAAAGTGAACAGATACGCATGGTACATCGGTCGCGGTGTCAATCGGGACATTGTGCGCCGGGTAAACATTGGCTCTGGCGTTCACTCGTACGCGCGTTGACGTAGAGTTTGAGAGCTGTAAGATATCTGGGATATCCACTCATGGCAGACGCGTGGACAGCACCAAAGTGGGTTTCCCGGTTAGCGTTGCATGATAATAAAACTTGGTGTTTAATTTTCTCGTTTAGTTTGCGGGACGCAGCAGGAACTTACGTACAACGCTTGTGGTACCACGGAAGGTGAAAACGTATCATATTCTGACGCTGCCAACTCTTCTTCTCGACTCTGCTTCCTGTTTCTACGACTGGTCCAACTCCACGAGGCACTGCTAGAACACTCGGAACTTGCTGCTTATTTTCTACCAGGTAAGTCTGTTACAGTATTCTACTGGTTGTCTGCATGTACTTGTTTCGCGCGGGGACTCGACAGAGGGGTGGTGCTCTTTGTTCGGCCACATTTATCCCTCCTCTTACTACTAGGTCTACCGGCACTTACCACGGCTACGCTAGCTGATCGCGCTATCGTTTCTACCGCGGGTTTGGTGATCCTAGTATGCCTACTCCCCGAACCGGTTTGAGGCAACCGGCGCGGGACCCCAAGGTTTTTGTGTGACCACTATCACGTCACGCTAATGCGCTTAGGTCAGCCTACAGCCTGGGCGTGAGTGCAAGTTGCTGTGGCGGCACATCGGGTAGTCACAATCTTCTTCAGACGCTACCTTAGCTTTCCTACTTTTTTCTCTCGTCACAACTCGGCGACCTTCCCCGATTGTCGGCGGTCCATATGCTGCTGGCTCATGTGTCACGCTTTTGCCCCGCCGTTTGTTTGGACAAGATTTCCTTTTCGATGTTGGCCATCCATGTGATTAACTGTCGGTCGGGTCCAGGGGATGTGCCAGTGACGGCCGATGCATACGTGGTCGGGGAGGGAGTGGGGGCCGCGCGTAAGGCGTTGGTGTCGTGTTTTTTGGCACGGGTACGTGAGGATTGGTATGTGAGGGAGGGGTCTTCACGAATAAGTTCCAGACGAACGTGCGGAATTAGATCGGCTTCGAAAGTCGCCATGAGCGATGTTAGCCACGCATGTTAGTATCGCGAGACGTTGGCGGGGGCTGTTCGTTTGGCTTCGGCAAGGTGTAATCGTGGTTTTATCAAATGCTCGAGTAAGGGCTGCACGAAGTTCGTCAGGCGTGGATTACGTGGTCTTGCTGTGTGTGAAATTCAGTGGTCGTTTTGTTCAGTAGGTGGCCCTATATAGTGCGGGTATTCGTCACGGAAAAATACCCGCACTATATCGGGCACCCGCACTATATAAAACCGGCGTGACTAGTGCGCTTTCCCGCACTATTGACGATGGTACTAGTTTAAAGCATACGACGCAGCCTACAGCGAGGTGTATGAAGGCAAACAGGGTGTTGGATGTGTTGTCTACACGGATAGGAGGTTGCGCCTGTTGTGATGCGAAAGGGGCAGCATATTGCGGAAGTGAATACAGTAGTACAGTACTGCATCCGCATCCTGAACACGGGTGAAACGACGGTACAGCTGGACAGTCCTGCTGTACCGTACATGGTTCATGACATGTGTTTCTGGTGGAGGCATGGATTGCGTCAGCTGTGATATATGCGTGTACCACCTTTGGTTGTGTGTGTTTTCCCTGGGATATTCCTCAGCTCCAGAGTGACTGGAGCCTGTCCTGTGACCACGGACTTGATTATGCCAGTTTATGTGAGAACGACAACAACAACAACAACAACAACAACAACAACAACAATGGTCGTACTCTCAGCGTACCAACAGGCTGTGTGTGCAAGATCCCGTGGATAATTCATTCTGTTTTCGCCGTTCCACTTCTTTACCACGTACAGTTCGAAAATTATCACATGGTTCGCGAAACAAATCGACTTCAGGAAAAACAACTAAACTTGCCAAACGGGACGTCGTTTCAACACGACCCCCGACACCCTCGGTCGGAGCAACAAAAGAACGGGACGAACTACGTACTGTAGCAGGAACAAGCACAAAAAGAAGGGTTCAGCCCAAGCCCCTAATTTTCTCGCGCGCTCTCTACCTCGCTCAGTTGGTCGAAGAAAACCCAAAACTACACATTGCTTGAAGGCGACGAAGAAGGAAAATACCCAACTCTCTTTCACCAAGCATGAGAGTCAGACAAACGATAGACCTGGAAAAAAAAACGGCAGATACTACTTCGCGTGCGGCGAAAACGATCATCGCTCTACGCGTCAAAGTACGCCCTGACATCAGTCTGGCGAGTTGGCTTCGATGCATGCGCTTCAATCATCAACATCCGTGCCCTCTGGAGCAAGTAGCCGGCCTCGTCCAAGCCGGAGGTAGCTTTCCAGGGGGGCGAAGTATTGGGAAAGTTCCGCGTACGACAGCGGTGGCTCAGCGGCACCACTTGCAACGTTTCCGTCTTTAGCGTTTTCGTCGTCATCATCCTCCTCGTCCTGGCGGTCCGAAGAGTCGCCCCCCTCCAACTCCAAGCCCTTCAGGCTCGCTGCCACGATTTCCGCCTGATCCTACTGCCGCGCCTCGATGACGTCCTCTTGGTCCTCGATTGAGGCCCACCTCTGAGTGGTTGTGTGTTGTGTGTGATTTGTGCGTGTGTTTGCGTTGGTTTGACCGCATCTAGGGCGGGCGTGACGCCAGACCCGCACTATATAGGGTCGTTGGTTGAGCCGAACCGGCATTATAAAGGCACTCCCTCTATAGTGCGACACCCTCACCATAGAAGGGTCTACATTGTGCCAAATGATTTCACCCGCACAATATCAGACACCCGCACTATATAGGGCCACCTACTGTATTTAGACAAGCTTCAGGTACGGCGGCCCATTCGATTTCTTCGGACGTGACGATGAGTGGTTCGATGACTGCAGAAGTCCAGGCTCCATATATATCGCGATGACAATGAAGCACGTACCGCCGTATACGGTGATAGTATTAGGAGGGGGGAGAAAAGCCTTCTTTAGTGACCCTGGATTCGAGTTGTGAGAAAGAACACATAAAAAACAAATCAATGTCGTCCCCCCGCTGCCTGTGGAGGGTGTGCGCAGTACTGCTGCATGAAGTAGGTGAACAAAGTCCTTATTAAACATGGCCAATGATGCGGGTTCAAAGCCTCCCTGCAGCACTAGGGCCAGCGTACTCGTTTTCGTCGAGACTTTTCCTTGCGTATCACAAATGGCTGTCAGAAAACACGAGAGCTTGTGAGTCGGCATTCAAAATCCGACGAAAATCGGCGAGCACACAAAGGTAAGATTTGGGAATGCTGAAGAACCTGAACCCTATCGATGCGCGATATAGAGAGATTCGGGGGGTGGGGAATGGAAAAAAGTGAAAATGCTCATCAGTGGCGGTTTCTCATGTGGTCGGGGCGTATTTCCAAGATTTTAAAAAGTACGAAAAACCAACGAATGCAAGGTTGTGTTCTGTAGGGTAGTTACGAACCGTACCCGGGGGATTTACCCCGGGTATTACCCTACAAAGAACTTATGTAAGTTCTTTAGGACATTCATACCCGTACCTGGAACCTCTGGAAGTTTTGTACGACATTTATACCAGTACCCGACACTTCTGGAAGTTCTGTACGCCCGTGCGCACAATGCCTGAGGTACGGGTACAACATCATAATACCCGCCCGAAACTTTTCTGAGTACTGTACGCCCGTGCCACAATACCCGGAACTTCTGCAAGTTTTGTAAGACGTACCCGGAGCTTCTGAAAGTCCTGTAAGAACCCCTTATCCTTACCCGGAAGTTCTGTGAGTTCTGTAAGACTGTGGCACAATACCCCGGGTACGGGTATACGTTTGAAACAGTACCCGGAGTGGCCGGTACACATTGTAAATTTTGCAAATTAGGGTCGAACGCGTTCTGACTGCATGTCTCGTGTTATGCATTCTGGTGTCACGTATCTTCTGTCACGCTGACGCCACACACCCCCAACACGAAATTACACAGAACCAACCCCCCTCACCAACACACAAACATACCCACTTGTTCACAACAACCCGCAGCTCAAACACAAACCAAAGAACACAAACACGCACATCTATAAATTACATCTGTGCACCCACGGAGAGGGAATATGGACGCGGCGGATCCGCAAGGATCCCCGCCTGACAGGGGTGGCGGCAGTTCATCTACTGCCCCTCTGTCAGACAGGTGTCGGCAATTCGTCTACTCCACCAGCAGCCGGGAGCCAGCCCGAGGTAATCGACGCGGATGACAATAGAGCCGTGCTTGCAATTACACCGGCGCTCGTGTACGACATGGAAGGAGAGGTGTATGTACTATCCGCGGACATCGTCTAAGCTGGCGACGACTTCAAGGTGCCGGACGGCTACACCAGAGAAGGTTCCGTCGAGCGGTCGTTTATGAACACGGTAGGAGTCTACGTGGTCTTGTTAGCTGAAAGGGACCACATGGCGGACCCCGCGTGCCGCAAAAACAAGACGACGGTTACCGGAAAAGGGCGGCCGCAGCAACGTGAACACCCACCAGAGTAGCAAATAAATACAGGCTGCATGAAGTGGCTGGCGCCGTCAAGGCTGGAAAGCAAAAGCAAGTGAAAAGGAACATCCAGCAGAGCTTCGAGGCGAGCGAGCAGTCATTTGCTAGAACGAACAGGTGTGTGTACGTCAAATGGCAAAATTTTAATTTGTTCTCGAACACATACTAGACGGCTCTGGGTAAGAGCGTCTAATATATAAAAAAATATAATATCGACAGCTCACCATCCATTTCTAAAACCCCCAAAAAGGGGGGGTATACCAAAACCAAGGAGAAAAAAAAGTTTGAAACATATCGCGTGTTGCCCAATTCGTCGATAAATCTCAGCCCACCGTTATGTTTTGCGGATTTTGCAGGACTGCGATGTTGTTTTGCCTTTTTTCTGTCGCGCTGTCCTGGTCTGGGTAGTGACGGGAAAAGAGGCAATTGGTGTCTGTGGTCTCACGCGCACGTTGGTTGCTCATTTTACCTGCCCCCAACACCTACCTTCCAACCGCTGCTGCTCTGTGTGTGCGTACTTTTTTTTACAGAGATCGCGAGCTTTAAGCTGCTAAGATAGTGATCGAGAAATTTTTGCCGTTCAGCTTATTCTCGTCTGGTTGGACATGGCAGGATCTGGTGGGGCTCCTCACGTACACTTTCCGCCGATTTCTTCTCCGCGCATCAAGTACCTCCTCGTGGAGATGTGCGTAATACTGTATCTACAAATGTCTATGTTTCATGTTTCAGTGGCGCGGCACTTTTGGTTTCACGGTTGTATCTTCAATAGGATACGCAAACATTTCTAGGGTCTCTTCTCTCCTATATCTTTCATCTTGTCTCTTTGAAACCAGTAGTAAACATGCTAAATCCGTTGACATATTTTTACCAATATATATATATATCCAGCACACCCGGTGACCGTGCTGATTCTATATTATTTCTTATCTTCTGCCATCCTATTTACAGAGATAATCAGAGCTCTTCGGTGGCCACAGAAACATGATACTGCTCGTATGTATGCGTGTAATCTACACTCGCATGTGCAACACATCTACAACGTCAATTTTGTTAATAAACGTTTCGGGGTTTATGTTTTATGAAGAGACCCGGTTTATAGATTAGACTTTATAGACCTAGACTAATAGCCGGAATAAAAACAGCAGGGGGTGGGTGGCAACGAATGGGGAGACTTTTTTGTAGAGCCGATAATAAGGCGTTTCGCTACCCACTACTGATCATATATTATAAAAAATGAAAATACACTCCAGCTGTGAGATCGAAGATTTCGTCGAAACTCATCTTTGCAAGCTGTGTGTGATACTCCGATCGCGCGCATTACGAGTTGTTTGTCCTCATTAAGGATATAGGTCGGCGATACCCCTTACAACTACAGTGTAGCTGTCAGGGTCCAACAGGGTGATTTTAGTCAGTCTGTGCGCGGAAACTATAAAAACCGTTTCTGAGGGGGACAAAATCTGACAGCTGTGAAGGGAAATGTATCCTTTTATCAAGTGAATGTTGTAAGTCGAATAACCGGTGAGGGGGGGAGGCGGAGTTTTGAAGGACGTGGGGGCCTGGTTTTGATCAAAAGCGAGCGGGTTTGGAGGGGGGGGGGGGGGGGGGGGGCAATTTGTGCATGTAAGTTACAATCCTTTCAAGGGGATAAATCCGACGGTTTGAGCACCAGTTTATTATTGGGGGGGGGGGGGGGTTGGGGCGGGGGGGGAGGGGGCGTGTGGGGCAGCTCAATATGTGCGTGGAAACTATACATTATTTTGAGGGAATAAATGTGACGGGTTTGGAAATAATGCATCAGTTTATCATGTATATCCTGGGGTATGTCGTACATCATATATATACCTGATATACTTCGTATAATACTTTTTCATGTTATATTATGATATACCAGCTGCTGTAGCACGGTAATGGTACACACAGGCAAAGGCATAGGCTTAACACCGTCTATATTTCTTCGACAACTAACTGCCGCCGTCCTCGCAGGTGGTTGTCGGTAACATGCAGGAGGAGATCAAGAAGGCCACGCTTGCCATCATCCACACTGCGGGCTGGACCTGTGGACTTGCAAGGTCTCTGGTAGACATTGGCCTGAACGAGGGCTGAAGAAGGCTGGGGGGCCGGGGGGGCTGGGGGCTACTATTGATATTAACTCAAAGCAGTAGCACCTGCTCATGTTTAACTCACCTATAAGCGAAACTGCTCTTTGCTATGGCTCAAGAAGTCTGGATTAATTTGTCACGTGTAGTCTAGACCTCCTCCCTGTCGTGCAAAACAACAAAAACTACAACAACTAAGTCACAAGCGGCCCCTGACCTCGTGACGGTGGCGTGTCAAACTCCCCACCTACCTCTCTTATGAAACCCCTTCAAAGTTTATATGAATCAGGCCAACCCGGACTCTGAAAGCCCTGTTTTTTTTTTTTGCGGGGCTATCTACCTCTCACAGCCCCCCCCAACAATTACACCGACTTGTTGCAACCTGATTCCCCCGCTCTTGAGCGACAGGGCGGGCTGTTCCATGACAGTGATGTTCAGGAGAATGAGCAGCAACAACAGCCCCGAGCTGTGTGCTTAGACAAAGCACTGCCCCCTGCAGTATGCCTAAGATAAAAGAATATGGTGTTTGAGAGTCTTGAATATTACAGCAGTACCAAAGCGAAAACGGAGAGAAAACGGGGAGAGGTGGGTGTGGAGAAAAGTGGGATGGAGGGGGGCACAAGCTGCTCACCACGACGCTCGCCCACCAGCCATATTCCCCCGTACCTCCCCAAACCACAAACACGCTGTCCATCAACTGGCCACAATGTAAAAATTCTCACTATAGGCGGATACCCCGCAATGTCCCGTTCGCTATAGCCAATAGACTTTCCACAGGTATTTTTCCTGGGCTACCCTACATCCCGTACTACCGCGAGTACCACACTATATTGGTTGATACAAGCTACATTTACACGTACGTGCGGGTGGGGGAAAGTAGATCAATTCTAATGGGCACACTGCTTGTGACTCCTTTCAATCTTACGGTGCTACGCGCTCTCGCTCCCCTGTGCCCCGGGCGGCCGTCTCTGGCAAGCGCGACAGATCTTCTGTCGCTGCGGACTGGGCTATCCTGTTTTTTTTCGTCTTGGTACGATCGACCAAATATCGTTTGTAAAACCAGAATCCTTCCGCGCCTCCACAAACACCACTTACTTTACAACGTGCAGCTACATTTATTTCTTGCTGCAGCTATACTACTGCTGCAGTCTAGATTGGTATTCGCGTGTTTTTTTCGTCAGTTTTGTTGTTGGGATACAGTACGAGGTAACGTTTGCATTTATTTGTCCTTGTATAATAAGCTCAAAAAAGTTGGGAGTCGCTGGGCCTCTTTGTATAGTCTAGACTAGTAGCTGGAACCCGTTGGGGCTTTTCGTAGAGTTTATTAGATAGATGCTGTAATACTTCGAAGTATAATTGAAATTTTTAATAAAAAATGAAAATACACTCCAGCTGTGAGATCGAAGATTTTGTCGAAACTCATCTTTGCAAGCTGTGCGTGATACTCCGATCGCGCGTATTACGAGTTCAGTATATAGTATCATATGCTCGTAATTATTCATATTAGTTTACTGTAATTATTTTGAAAATTTAAATACACTCCAGCTGTGAGATCGAACATTTTTTTATAATAAATGAAAATACACTCCAGCTGTAAGATCGAAGATTTCGTCGAAACTCATCTTTGCAAGCTGTGTGTGATACTCCGATCGCGCGTATTACGAGTTGTGTGTCCTCATTGGGGATATAGGTCGGCGACTCCCCGTACAACTACAGTGTAGCTATCAGGGTCAACAGGGTGATGTTAGGCAGTCTGTGCGCGGAAACTAGTTAAACCCGTTTGTTATACGTGTGGTGCTAGGTCTAGGCGATGGTGCGGGTGGTGGGGAAAAAGGGGGCGTTCGGGGCGGAGGGGGGGAAAGCAGCGGCATGGATGGCTCTCGAACGAAAATGAGGTGATATCCAGTGCGTGAAGTGATTATTAATGTCGCGGATTTCGATATTAGGTGGGGCGTTTGAGCAAGGGAGAGCGAGAAGGGGAGGGAGGGGGGGGGGGAGGGGGGGATCTTTTAGGAGGTTCAGGTCACGAATAATATTCAAATACGCTTCGGCTGTGAGATCAAAGATATGTAGGGGCTTGTTATACGCGTGGTGCTAGGTCTAGGCGGTCGTGCGGGGGGTTGGAAAAGAGGGGGCGTTGGAGGGTTTCTTTTTGGGGGGGTGGGGGGAAAGAATGAAAACTACGTCATGGATGGTCGGAAAGATAATGACGTGATATCAACTGCGTATAGGTGTTTATTACTCTGGCCGAATTCGATTGTGAGTGGGGCGTTTGGACAAACTAGGCGGAAGGGGGGGGGAGGGGGAAGGGATAGGGGGACGGGGGGAAGGGGTGGGGGGTTTTATGAAGAAGAGGGATCAGGGGAGGGGGAGGGGAGGGGGGGGGGGGGCGGGGGGCGGCACATTTCAATATGTGCGCGGAAACTATAAACTCTTGACGGGGACAAACCTGACGATTGTAGCAAGAAAACATCCCTATATATCATCTGCTTGGTAATGTTTACTATTCTAGAAGGTTTGATGTTAGATGCAGCATGTAACCAAGTGTTTAAGTGTAGTAAATTTCGAGTTGAATATTCAGAATTAGTTGTTGTTGTACATGGATCGAAAGCTAGAATATTTTGTAGAATATTTGTAGTTACCATTATTTTCTGACATCGCTGACTATAAGTAAGAGATACGTATTGCCAAATACAACAGGCGAGGTGATGTGGTCATGCACTGTTTGTCACCACCATTATTATTAAAATTAAAATACACTCCAGCTGTGAGATCGAAGATTTCGTCGAAACTCATCTTTGCAAGCTGTGTGTGCCACCATTATACAGCTACCAACAGCTACCACTATTTTCTGACATGGCAAATTAAAAAAAATAGATACGTATTGACAAATACAACATGCGAGGTGATGTAAGTGGCCATGCACTGTCTCCGCCATTGAGCACTAGAGGGAGAAATGCGAATCGTCAGTTTTTAAGGAACGCTTGGTATCCATGCGTTCAATTACGTTACCTCGTTAGTAATACTTGGTATACCAGCGCTCAATTACGTTACCTCGTTAGTCATACTTCGCTTGGCATAGGTTGGGAGGCGATTATGCAGACGGTATGTACGAAATACCCTTTTTTGTCGGAACTCATCTTTGCAAGCTGTGTGTCATACTCCGATCGCGCGTATTACGGGCGGTGTGTCCTTATTGAGGATATAGGTTGGCGACTCCCCTTGCAACTACATTGTAGCTATCAGGGTCAACAGGGTGATGTTAGTCAGTCTGTGCGCGGAAACTTAAAACCCGTTTCTGAGCGGGACAAAATCTGACAGCAGCTGTGGAAGGAGACGCATCCGTTTATCAAGTGAATCTGTAATCGAATATCCGGTGAGGGGAGGGCGGAGTTTTGAAGGACGTGGGGGCCTGATTTTGATCAAAAGGGGGTTCATATACACTAACTAGGATTCTTCAGTCGAAAACGGCCTTAACGGGGTTCATGAACGAAACCACGAACAACAAAAATGGGCTACAATGGTACGTATATATATATGTGTTATTTCCTATGAGGGCAAGAGTGTATGCAGTATGTATGCCAACCGCAGTAATTGGGAATAAATGCGTTGACAATTGTGTCTTTTCTTTATAACCAAGTTTGTTGTTTTTTTTGCCCCTTTTGCGGCGGGTATTTACCCGGGAATCACCCGTACCCGGGACTTCTGTGAGTTCTGTACAACCCTACCCGTACCCGCAACGTGAGTTATGTACGACATTCATACCCGTACCCGAGCTTTCGGTTTTCGTTCTGTCTGCAGGGTACACATAAAACCATACCCGGGGTATTTGCCCCCGGGTATTACCCTTCAAAGAACTTTTGTAACTTCTGTAGGACCCTCATATCCGTACCCGGAACTTCTGGAAGTTCTGCACGCCGGCGCCACAAAGACCCGGGGTACGGGTACAGAAAGTTTATGCCCGCCCAGATCTCTGGAGGTTTTGTGGGCACGTAGTTGTCGCAATACCCGGAAGTTCTGGGGTGTTTGTAAGACTTTCATTCCCTTACCCGGGAGTGATGGAGGTTCTGTAAGAACACCATACCCGTACCCGGAACTGCTGTGAGTTATGTACGCCTGTGCCACAATACCCAGAACTTCTGGAAGTTCTGTAACACTTCTGTACACGTACCCGAAACTTCCGGAAGTTCTGTAAGACCCTCATACCCTTACCCTGAATCCACAAACCCTGCAGAACTTGAGCGCGAGAAAAATCTCACATGGGCTCTTCGCCGTCCTCCATAGCAGATAGTCTACAGATAGCTCAAAACGTAGGACCTGCTCTTGATATGCAACAAGCTTTGAGCTTATCCACTTCCCCCACTCTCTCACCATGTCGCTTGCCTAGATGGAACATGCTGTGCTGCTTTCACCTCTACAGCAGTTACCACCTAGCGACGACTGGTTGAAGGATCTGACTCACACGTGGCCGTTCGGCCTTTTTCCAAGGTCGTCAAAAGCCCGACCATGCGGAAGGTCGGCCCAAGTGTAAGGTATACCGATTAGAAGGGTATGGTATACAAAAAATCTAGTGACATAGTTACGTTGGCGAAGGTCGTCGAAAAGCCCGACGTTGGGGAAGGTCGGACGTAGTGTAAGGTAAACCGATTGGAAAGTTAAAGGTAGATTTTACCAAGATCTGGTGATATCGTCACCTTGGCGAAGGTCAGACCGTCAGCAAGGACAGAGACAAGGTTGGCCTGGCATACTGATTATGATTGACGGAGACCGCGGCGAACTCCTATACGAACGCCACGAAAGACAGCGTTCAAGCGGTTGTATAGATAAGTCACCGTCCGTATCAAACAAATATGTGCAGGCAGTAGATACTGCAAGGAATAATGAAAAAGAAAGTTGAGCAATCGCAATATATTATATAAATATAATACACTCCAGATGTGAGATCGAATATTTTGTCGAAACTCATCTTTGCGAGCTGTGTGTGATACTCCGATCGCGCGTATTACGGATTGTGTGTCCTCATTAAGGATATAGGTCGACGACTTCTCTTGTAACTACAGTGTAGCTATCAGGATCAACTTGGTGATGTTAGGCAGTCTGTGCGCGGAAACTATAAAAACCGTTTCTGAGGGGGACAAAATCTGGCATCTGTGGAAAGAAATGCATCAGTTTATCACGTGAATCCTGTTCGAATAACCGGGGAGGGGAGGGCGGAGTTTTGAAGGACTTGGGGGCCTGATTTTGATCAAAAGCGAGGCGGGAGGAGGGGCGGGAGTGAGGGACAGGTGGGGAAGCTCAATTTGTACGTGGAAGCTATAAATCCTTCTTTTGGGGGAAGAGGGGGGGGGGCGTGGCGGGGAGGGGGCGGGGGGGTGGCTTTACGTCGTATAGGTGTCGTGGTTTGCTATATGCGTGGTGCTAGGTCTAGGCGATGGTGCGGGTGGTGGGGAAGGAAGGGGCGTTGTGGGCAGGGGGTAGTGGGAATTGCCGCAGCGGCGTGAACGGCTCTAAAACGACAATGAGGCGATGTCCAGGGCGTAGAAGTGTTTGTTACTCTGGCGGATTTCGATATCGGGTGGGGCGTTTGAGCAAGAGAGAGCGAGGAATGGAAAAAAAAAGGGGGGGGGGGGGGGGGGGGGGTGGAGATGAGCTGGAGCTACGGCATGGATGGCTAGAAGGATAATGAGATAATATCAGTTGGCTGGTAGTGTTTGATACTCTGGTAAATTTGATTTTAGGTGGGGTGTTTGAACAATAGGGATCGGGGGGGGGGGGGGTGGAAGGGGGCGGGCATTTCAATATTTGCGCTGAAACTATTATAGTCTATACCCTTGAAGCGGACGAATCTGACGGCTGTAGCAAGAAGACACACCTTTATATCACCCGCCTGGTAATGTGCATTTTTCTAGAAGATTGGATGTTACATGTAGTATGCAACCCAGTTTTTAGGTGTAGTAAACAACGTGTTAAAAGCTTCATTATTATTTGTTATTGTTGATGGATCGAAATATGGAATATTTTAATCGATAGGTACAATCATGTAGATACCATTACTTTTTGACATCGCTAATTATACGAAAGAGATACATATTGCCATGTACAACAGGCGAGGTGATGTGGTCATGAAATGTCACCGCCATTGAGAACACGGGAGGGAGAAGTGAGAATCGTTAGTGCTTTGAAAGGAACGCTTAGTGTACACGTGCTCAATTACGTTACTCCGTTAGTCATATTTCGGTTGGCATAGGTTGGGAGGGCGGTCATGCAGACGGTATTTACGGAATACCCTAAGTATTTTTTTTTTTATTTTTTTTTTATCCTCCGGCGGATGGGGAAAAATAAAGCTTTAGCTCACCACACTTCCGCGTATTTTCATACGCGTCGTGTGTCGATTTAACTCAGTTGCTTTCGCAGCCCAACGCTAGCTGGCACCCTTCGAGTCCCATTGTAGGTATAGCGTAAGCTGTCCCTATCATTGGTCCTCGTTACAACCCCGGCAGCGCAAGCTGCCGTTGTATACGGGTGCGTGTGTATGTCGACCCGGCCTGTCCCCTGAGGGTCAGATTCGGTGGAGATAGCCACCCGGAATGTCATCTTTCCGGGTAGTAGTGTGGGACTTGCGCAAGCTCAACCACTAACAAAACCCCTGGCCATGGGAGATAGCCTTCCGCCGGACTTGGTCCAGTTACGGTCCACCCTACCCATTCGGGCGTTGGTCCTCGGACCTAAGTAGTAAGTTGGTAGTGCGGTTCACCGCAATTTTAACATATCTGTCTGTACCTCCTCTTCACATTATTTTTGTCTCACATATACGATTTTACGCTTGCTTGTGGTTTTCACCATGCCGATGTGGGGCTCTGAGGTCGCCAACTGTAAGACAGATATACATCTTACAAATACACCAAGCGAGGTGACGTGGGCATGCGATGTCACCACTGTTGAACGCGAGGGTGACTTTACTTTGATATCCATACGATACTGCGTTTGGTAGAGGTTGTCAGGCGATCATACAAACGGCGGAGACACGAAATACCCTGCGCAATAGGTTGGTAGTGTGGTCTACCGCAGTGTTAACATATCTGGCTGTACTTCTTTTTTCACATTGTTGATATCTAGTGTACGATTAGACTATACGCCATGTTTTCTCCCCACTGTCGTAGAAGATGTTGTGGTTCGGTAGATGTCGCGTCCATGTCTGGTGCTCTTGTTAGTGGTGCTCATGAAAACATGCTCTATCTAGGGTGTAGTACTTGATCGCTGAGTGGTGTTTCTTTCCTTTGCATATAGACTATATACATATTGTTATGCTGCGGCGGCACAGTGCCGGTGTCGTTGCATCCATCAAAGCACCCCACATCCACCCTCCTTCTCAAAAACGCGATACTCCGTGTGTGTATATTGCTGGTCATTGGAACTAGCTATATTTCAACATCAATTTTTTTGAAAAAAACGTCTTAAAAGCTGTGGCGGCATTGCCAAACATCACACCATACAAGGGGCTCACGGTAACACGCATCAACGACGTCATGACACATCCACCCGTCTTTTCAATAACACAACAAATACATAGACTAAACATTTGTGGCGGCAGTACCTGGCATTAACATACACGGGGGGCTTATGAACACAGGCACACACGACACCGCAACCAATCCTTCCCTAAAAAAGCAGACGGAAAAGTCCGCGCGGCATGCCATTGCCCTCTTTACGTTAAAGCACAATGTATAAAACGATACCCTAAAGTGCGTTGTTAAATTATCTGTGCCGGCAACGCCAGGGATCGCAGAGTTTCAAGGGGCTCACGACAACACGCATCCGCGACGTAACCACACATCAGTCCACCCCTAAAGAAACGTGACAAAATATACACCAAATAAATGTCGGTGGCGGCAATGACATGCATCATACACAGGAGGCCTAATAACACACAGGCATCCACGCCGGGTCCTCCTATTGATAGTACACTATTGTATTATCCTGTCGTTGTGGCGGGTGTGCCGGATGTTACACTGCAATAGAGGCTCAACACACACCACAAACAGTATCCGCGACACCGTGTGCGTAATATTTCATTTTCGTTTTTGAAGGACGTTATTATAGTCTATACTGTCACATTCTACGGCGGTTTATGTGAGGCTATAGAGAGCTAAAATGTGGCCGCACAAATGATGCATGTGTCTGGAGAAGGCGCGCCCACACGCGTCAACGGCGCGTTGTAGGCCTAAACGGACTATCTCGGTCGGGGATACGGAAAACAGCCGCACTCCTCTGCCTTGGTGTAGGTCACTGGGTTTCCACCACGACTGGTTCCTGGGCGCCGTTCCCAACTTGGCAGGACCTGGTGGCACTCCCGGTTTTGGAAATAATTAAAAAGTAAAGGGGGACTTTCGGGTGTTCAAATCAAGTCGATAAAACTGAACAAGAGGCGCACAATTGTGAAAACTATGAGGTTCAGCTCGAACGCAAGCGCCACACAAGGTATAAAACAGAACCCCCATCTTGCGACCTGGCAGACAAGAACAATGAATGATAACTTCGCCGTAAAAGGAGCTTGACAAATGTCCCAAACAAAACACACAGGATAGCATAAACAACAAAATACAAGAAACGTTGTAACGTGCAAAATATAACAATACAGTAGTACATTGAACAGCACGCTGTGAAGCTGATTAGGTTTGCGACAAAAAACTCCGCCCTCCCCGCCCCGGTTATACGACTTACAGGATACACTTGATAGGCTGATGCATTTCCTTCCACAGCTGTCAGATTTTGCCCCCCTCAGAAACGGGTTTTATGGTTTCCGCTCACAGACTGCCTAACGTCACTCTGTTGGCCCTGATAGCTGCACTATAGTTCCAAGGGGTGTCGCCGACCTATATCCTTAGACTAATGAGGACACACACCCCATAATACGCGCGATCGGAGTATCACACACCGCTTGCAAAGAAATAGTTTTGGACAAAAAACCTTTGATCTCACAGTAGTTGGAGTGTATTTTTAATTTTACAATTATTCGAATGTATTATTAAGCATTTGACGAGCGGAATGGATGTGAACTCGAGGCAAACTCACAAGATACCAGGATACCAAGAGTCACAAAAAGATAAAATAACGTAGACCCGGCAGTGAAAAGGTTATGTTCTAATTACATCTGTTCCCCTGCAATTACTCCCGGCCAACGAGTATTCGCTAAATCTAAGGCAAAAACACCGGGACCCCATGAGTAGTCCCGCTGTAAACATTTAACGGCTTTTTGTATCCTTAACTAAACGCCATACCTGGTACTACAAAACAAATTTATTAGTTTTAGTATGCATAATGTGGGTCGTGTCGGATTTAGTTCGCTTTATGGTAGCATACAATAAATTGCGTATGGGTTCCAGCATGCGATACTGAAGTCTGTATTTATCGGGCCCTGAATACTGGCGAGCCCCGTCACGAATTTTGACAGAGACTGTGCTCGCGAGGGCCCGTAGATAACAAACGAGCAGCAGGTGTGTCACGCAGATTGCACAGATGAGTATCGACCCCAAATTTATGGAACTCACAGCTGAAGTGTTTAAAAGTTTTTGTTTTCGAAATAATTTTTTGGACTGCATAATCTCGCCGGCACGGGTTTGAAGTAAACATAGGGCTGTCGCGAAAAAACGAGGTGTAAGAGGCGGCGTGTAGGTAAGTGAGTAGAAGGGCGGGGACATCGAGAGGGTACAAAAGAGGGGGCGGCTTCCAAACGGGGGGATATCGAACGGAAGGAAAGGGGGAACGATTCACATTGAGCAGGCTCTGACACGCTCTGCAACATTGACGCACCCCTCGATGCTGCTGCTGTGTGGTTAGCAGTGGCGATAAATTTGAGACTCAAAAATACAGCATTAAATTGGCTGTGTTTATCGCGATAAAACAGGGTACTAAAACAAATATAGAACGTAATTGCCAACAACTACAGTATACAGGAGTGATATGCGGTCAAACCCGGGTTGTGCTAGAAGGGGTACTGACAAACGTACACCCCCTTTTCTAACGGTGTGTACCTACTTTATATAAGCTAAGTTGCAGTAAGGATTTTAAATCGTAATTTGGTCTGTGGGGGGAAGAAAATCGAGAAAATAATAACTTGGTTAATGTAAGGTGATGGCCCAGTTTGCGAGGGAAAAGAACAAGTACAATCTCATATGAAAAAATTGAAGAATCGACCAGGCAGCCAGGACACCAACACATCGAGGCACACATCATCTTCCACAGGGCATCCCGGACACACCAGACGACATCCACAACCCTCAGGCACTCTACCGAAGCGGCTGCGAGGTTCCTGGTGGACGCTTTAAGGGATTGCCCCCGGCAGACAGGCGGGCGCGTCATCAAGAGTGGCCGAAGCGGCGCAAAATTACCTCTTTGCCACGAACACGTGACAGCCAGCAAACATTTTTTGAGATCAGAAGGCTCGTCTCACGTTCGTTGGAGACCGACGAGCTGTGGCCCACACACAAACGCAATGCGCCACAAGTGCGCCACCCACGCCAACGCCACAGGTGCGGAAGACTCTCCAGGCTTTACCCCTGCCCCGCAGCAAAACCTGTTTGCAGCCCACCAACAGCAGCAAGCAGTAGCGAGTGGCCTTTCGGCGTTTCTGATTATTTTGAGCAGACAGTCTGCTCAATAATAAAAAAACCACACCGGTACATGAAAACCCGCGAACAGTTTGAAATTCAAAATCTCGGAGATCGGAAGACAGGAGCACGACACCAAGCAAGGCAGACCAGAGGCACGGTGCGTTCTCTTTAGAGGAACAGACTCACCCCGAATACGATCAAATTGGAGTCTGAGTCGCCTATACGTAGCACGTCTTGCCCATTACGTTTCCATCAGATTGATCTGTGTGTCACCTTTGTCGGGAGAGATGTAGCAGTCTAGGCCTTCGGATGCATAGCTGGAACGTTTTCGAAAGAATCGCCGTGCTCGCAGAGCTGAAGCATACTGCCTTCGTCGCCCAGTGTGGTACATTCGCCGTCGTTTCACGATGCAGACGAGCCTCCTTGCAAGACCTCTTTACTCTCACTATATTCTCCGATCTTTCCTGGGAGGTCCTCTGCTTGCCCGGCGGCGCCGGTCTGTCGATCACTGACAAGCGGCTTTGACTCGGCCGCGCAGTTGTTCAAACAGAGATACCTCGTCGTTTTCCTAAACGAGAGCTTCAGCAGCGTCATCCGTGCGCTCGATATTTGTGCATGACAACGTGGCCGTCTATAGGAACGACGCCACGACGCAACCATCACAGCAGTCTCTTGAGATCAACCACCTTCCTCGCGTGACTTCCTTCAGTAGACGCGAAAGCCCACGCGCATGCCCAAAATTTCTTCAAAATTGAAAAACTTGGAATTCTCACCAACGAAATCAAACCCAGATCAGTCGTTGAATAGACCACAAATGGACCAATCGCTGCCATTGGTCGCTATCCATCCAAAGCAGGAAGCGATCGGTCGATGATGCCACGCATTTAAAAAAAAAAACTTCTATCGAATCTAAGGCGGAGGTCATGCCAGAGGCGTGCCAATAAATATGGTGTGCTCAGCGCGGGCGTGGGCGCCCACTGTCTGTGCTTTGTCTGTGTGGAGTGTGCTTATCTCACCGGCATCTTGCGTTCGCAAAGTCTGCGCTTTTTAGCTCCACATTGCTGTGACAAACATCCTTGCTCGCTTCTCCCGAAAAAGCAAAAAATATAATTCATACTTCGAAGTATTAAACCAAAACAACACAGCACCCCCTTGATTGCGGGCTGGGTGGTGTAGGACAACGCTTTACTGTGGAGGGGGCTCACACGGGTTGCGCCCTACAGCTTGCTCCCTCGACTGTAACCAGGGCAATTGCCTCTCGCATCTGAGCTGAGCCTGCTGATTGATCGAGATATATATGACAAGAAAAAATCCGTCATATTGAGTGCGTTGGTGGTTTGGTGGATGGCAGCCGCTATGCAGTTCGTCGGTTTGTTGTCACATCGCCATAATGCGTGTTGCTGTTCTTGTTCATTTTCATGAATGTCAGAAAGACGTCTAAACGTTCGTGACGGCTGCTGCTGCGTAGTGTGTTGTCCATATTGCTACAATTCTCATTCTGCGGTCGGGCGACAGTGTTAGGTACATAGTCTATAGATGATACACGACCGAGTGGGATAATCTTTTTTTTCACAACAAAACTAAACGGCATTCAACAGCAGTGGCATGAGCAGCGTCGATGTTTGAATGATGCCGCGGTTTCGTGGTTCTGAGCCCCGGAGTAGTAGCTTCGCCTTGAGCGATCACAACCATAGGGGGAGTGTCAGCCCTTCCTTTGTATCGAGGAGGAATATATTTGAGAGCTTCGTCGTGCTCCGATGGCAAGAACTCAGACGAGCTAGGAGAATCCATCTGTTGATGTTCTTCGTTGATCTCAAGATGCCATATTGCTCCTTCGACCGAGAGCGGCGGTTGTTGGTGCTCTCATGTTTCGGCGTACCAGGGACGATGTTGACTATAATTGGCCAGTTCCACGAAAGCATGCGAGCTCGCGTGCGTACGGATGACGGTGAACAGTATAAATGGCATGACGACACTCAGGGATTGTGGTAAGGATGTGTACTGTCGCCGCTTCTTCGCAATGTATTTTTCGCCGAACAGCAATACATTACGTTCGGCCAAGTTTCAGCGAGGATCCAGAGTTTTTGAGAACTTGGTGTACCTCGAGGAGGACGTCGGGGAGGGCGGGTTGGAGGTTGAACCACTGGCATATGTACGGAGGTCAGCCAGTGGTATGCTGTACGCCGACGATGCAGGCGTTGTGTCTAACTCGACGAACGACCTTGCGAACATGACTGCCATTGTGACCGTTTCTGAAATAGCAGGCCTCACCGTGTCCGAAACGAAAATGAAGACAATGCTGCTCCGCACACTCAACTAGGTTCTCCCGGCCTCACCGCTCGTTATCGAAGGGGCGGGCCAGAGGTATATATGTAGACGATGCATTTTCTGTGCCTGGGAGCGGTCTTATCAACGCAAGCGCCTAGATTATGCCATAAATCAACGACGAATCCGACTCGCGTGGGTATGCTACGATCGTTTCAAGCGTGAGCTGTACGATGTGGAAGATGCTTCGTTCACACTAAAGGTGCGCCATCTAAGGGCCGAGGTGATGGACACCCTGCTGTTCGGGCCTGTTGCTCGGAATCTCTGCCAGGGGCATTTTTCTGACCTCCGAAAGGCACACTAAAACCTCCTCCTAACGGGTATTGGCTTCCAGCGCCGACAACGCACCGACCACCATTAATCTACCGCCAAGATCGTCAATACAATGTGAGAGCGTTGAGATGACCACGCAAAAACCACCTCCTCTTTGCGGGAGCCGTACAAAGTATGACAACTGAGCGGCTGACTCATCGGGTGATGCTCGGGACGATGGTTGGTGTGGGGAAAACCCGGGACCAGGCGGACCTGAAGAGAACTGGGCCCAACCTGTAGCAGATGATACCAAAGCATTCAACAGAAAACCCCCCTTTGCTGTTAGGAGTAAAGAGTTTGCTATGGTCAAGGGCGCCTAAGAAAAATGGAAACTGGTACCGGGGGGTGGTCGACGCAGCGAGCCGCTTCATGAGGAAATGGCACAGGACCGAGGCGGATAAGAGCTGGCTAATCCACGCAACAGTGGACACCAATAACAGCAACAAGAGAAACCTGGGGGGGGGGGAGGGGCGTACCTATACAGCTATGGACGAACGCCGAATCGAGATGGTACATCGTGTGGCTAGCTACCGGTTTGACTAATATGTGGAGCGTGTTCAAGTACTATGGTATGGCCCTAAACCCTACAGTGAACGGTAGTGTTTTGCTTTTTTTGTATTAATCGAGATCATAGCGGGGAGCGCGAACGCGGCAGTAATGACATTTACTTGCTGTCTTGCTTTCTTTGTGAATTTTTATCGCCTCGATTCTCTTTTTATACCCTTGGTTTCCCTCCCCGCCGGCCTTATGCCGACGCTATTTGTAAGGTTATCAGTGGGGTATTAGTTCGTTTGACCACTTGCTAAAGGTCAACCAATAGCTTACCCAAACTAAGCCTTATAACACCGGTATCTTCCTCTTCTTCCCGCTGTTTTGTCCGTGCATCAATTAGCTGTTTCCCTTCACCAGCTCGTATGTTGTTTCTCTTGCAGCCGTTCAGGAATCACATTCTTCGGAGCCCCTGGTGTTTTCTCTTTTTGTTTCCATTTTTTTCTTATGTTATGGTCTCGCTCGTTTTGGTGTGCTGTCGTGCCCGGTACGCCCGCATTTTACTTGCTTTATATTGATTATTCACTGAGGTTTTTTTGTTTACCCTTTCTCACGCACACTTTGTATGTCTCTAGGATGAATAATAAGCACGGACGCCGGGTGTACTCAAGGCACATAACAAACAATCTCCTGGTCATGCTACCGGCTGTGCTGAAGTAATTTTTTTATTGTTCAGGGAAGTTTGGGAGTATGAACAAGAGGCATTGTTGCAAAACAGAAAACTGCACCGCAGCAAACATCACGGCAGGGTATCAGTACACATGGCAGGGAGCCCAGCGACCGGTTCCTACCCTAGACGCTGAATACCGACTACGTGAAGGCTGCTCTGCTGCTGCTGGTGCTGCTGCTGTGTGGGTGACTGCGGCGCGATTTTTTGTCACTCTCTCGTGGGTTGATAATGTGCTCAACTGCTGTTGATAATGTGCTCAACTGTTATTGATGGTGTGCTCAACTGCTGTTGTTGATAATGTGCTCAACTGCTGTTGATGGTGTGTTCAACTGCTGGGAACAAAACAAAACTGTTTGAATGCTCGGATGACAATGATGTTCGGTATATTCGGAGACCTTGGTTGGATTGGGTTTCATGCCAGACCAGGGGGAGACGGGACAAAGATTAAAAACAATATGAACGATTTTAAAGTGCACGCCTAGGACGGGTAATCGATTACCACGTCATGATGTACAGCAGCAGTAGATATTTCAAGGCAACATCTGTGTTCCTGATCTTTGTCGGTCTTGTGTGTAACATCAATAAATTATGAAACTCTCGAGTGTTTCCGTGAGCACTCCTGGTCGTCCGGGCGATGTCTCGCGAACCACAAACATCTGGCTGCATCGTCTAGCCGAAAACCAAGGGTTGTATCTGTGCCGTCCTCCTTGCAAGCCCGGAAGTGGCCGATACACCGATGGTGTAACACGGGAAACGGCTTCGCAAGCAGAACACAAGGGGGGTTTGGGAGGGTAACTCGATGCTTCAAAACGGTGGAGACCGGCCTCTTCGAGAATGGACACCGCCTGCCTCAGGGCTAGAGACGAGCTGGTCCCGGGTTAAGAAAGACGCACCGTGTCGCTGGTCTGCCTTGCTTGGTGTCAGCCTTCTGTGTTCCGATCTCCGAGCTTTGGAAATAGGAACTGTTCGCGAGTTTTCATGTACCCGTGTGGTTTTTTTTATTTTTGAGCAGACTGCTCAAAAGATTCAAAAACGCCCAAAGGTCACCCTTCCACTGATGCTGTTGGTGGGCTGCAAACAGCCTTGCTGCGGGCCAGGGGTGGGGCCGGTAAAGTCTTCCGCACCTGTGGCGTTCGCGTGGATGGAGCGCCTGTGGCGCGTTGCGTTTGTGTGTGGGCCACAGCTCGTCGGTCCCCAAAGAACTTGAGACGAGCCTTCTGTTTTCAAAATTGTCTGCTGGCTTGTCATGTATTCGTAGGAAAGGGATAATTTTGCGCCGCTTCGGGCACTCTTGATGACGCGTGAGCCTGTCTGCCGTCGGCAATCGCGCAGAGCGTCCACCAGGAACCTAGCAGCCTCTTCGGGAGAGTGATTGAGTGTTGAGGATGCCATCTGGTGTGTCCGGGATGCCCTGTGGGAGATGATGTGTGCCTCGATGTGTTGGTGTCCTGGCTGCCTGGTCAATTGTTCATTGCTTATATATGGGATTCTACTGTGTTTGTTTTCCCTCGCAAACTGGGCCATCACCCACCATTAACCAAGTTATTATTTTTCTCGATTTTCTTCCCCCCACAGCATAAATTACGATTTAAAATTCCTAATGCAAGTAGAGCTTATACCAGGCTTTTCGAAAGCTATTATCTTTTGCTGTGCCGAGGGATCGGGGATTGGAACAGACGTAAGATGTGAAAGAGCATCATACGACAGAGAATCGTAAGAATTAACAGAAGTTCTGCGGAGAAGAAAATTGCTGCGTGTGTGATACCGTTAAAACCGACGACATGTAATCACTAGTAAGGCAATCCCAGGTATTTGTATTCGCGAAACACCCGTGTGTGTACTGAGCCCTTTCAGTTTTCGATATTTGTGGCACTGTTGTGTACTCAGAAATGACCTGTAGTCGCCTGACAAAGACTGAGTGTCGATGACTGGTATTATTTGCAATCCGACGACTTTGCCAGCTCAACATGATGCACACTTGAGTGGCAGGAACATGCCAGTGTTCCGATTACTATGTCGTCTTAATATTTATTTACCATCAATTAAACGCTCCGCCCGGTCCGTGTCTTCATTTCTATCGTGCACAGGGGCATTCCCGATTGTCGTCGATTTCCGTCGAATGTTGCTAACTCACGGTTTCACGCTTTCCGCCACTCAACTATTTACGCAAGAAGAAACCGTTCGAGTACATTGTTAACTTGGTGAGAATTGAACCCGCTAAACTGATGCTAGTAGGTACGAGGATAACCTACCAAGCCACCGGTGAGGGCGCTCGGATACATGTATTCAAACAATACGAAATACACCCTACCAGCTGTGATATCGACGATTTAGTCGAAACTCATCTTTGCAAGCTGTGTGTGATGCTTCGATCGCGCGTATTACTGGGCGTGTGTCTCATTGAGGATATAGGTCAGCGACTCCCCCTAGAACAACGGTGTACCTTGCACCAGGGTCAATAGGGTGTGGTTAATCACTCTGATTTTAACTATAAAAGAGGCAACGACTAGGTCAAGGTACATATTGCTATCATCCTAGGCATTGATTCAAACAATAACCTAGGGCATACGGAATAACTATGTTGTTCTCTTCAATAATGGGGTACTTCGTATAATTTTTCAAGCAATAGTTACCGATCGAAACACGTGCACATTAATTTATCAGTAGATATCGATCGATAACTTGAGAAGCTATTGAAGTGGGCAATAGAGACCGATCGATACTCTTGAAAACCAAAACATTGAGTTTATGACATCGATCGAACTCATCGCACACCTATCGCTTCAACCAATAGATATCGACTGGTGGTGGAAAAGAGGCATTGCCGGACGGTAGCTTGTCGGGAGTCATGTTCAAGTCATGTTCGTGCCCAAAACTCCGTATCGATATACACTTTCACGAGCATACTGGTCGGGTAGAACGCGATTGTGGTAACTGCCTTAACCCTACTGTTGCTTACAATACCTATCGATAGACCCCGAAAACTACCTATTGTGCGCCGCGATAGGTATCGATCTTCATAACTGCTGGCCCAATAGCCTATTCTCGATAGGGAATTTACCAGGGTAAAAGAAGCAATTGAACGGTACATAAGCACGTCGCCTTAAAACACCGCAGGCTTGAGCTTTGCATCAAACGCACACACAGTCACCACAATCTTGTTGAGACCGTCTACCTTAAGCTTCTCAGTGCACAACAACGATAGACAGCGCCGTGTTCGGGGATTCTCCGATGGGCTGGAGGGGCGTGGGGCACGGGTTATGGATGGCGCACTGGAGTTACTGCCAGTTATTGTACCGAGACGAGCCGTCTGCGAGCACCTTTGCTCTCCACCACTGAAACAATAAAATGCCGAAAGGTGTACGCCCCGGTAACTATCATCTTGAACATTAGAATGGTGAAAGGTGTTTCGATACCTATCACCCGGAACAATAGAGTTGTGAAAGGTTTATCGATAAAAATTTGCCGGAACAATAGGTTTTTGTTGAAATGTGTATTGGTACCTATCGTCCAAAACAATACCGTAATAGGTTTGGCGAAAGGTATATCGATACATTTATCGTTAAAAGCGATAGCTGTCATCAGGCAGTCCAAATAGTATATCGCTCGAACCTGCATGCTCTAGAAATATCATACGAGGGAGTGTTATCTGTTTCAACGATACCTGGTACCACCAGGTGTTTATATTAAATGCTAAAACTATATTTTGCCGAGCATTAGATCAACGAAGGTGCCAATCGATTTCTACTACCTACCACAATATTGTTTAATTTAAGTGCCTGTCGATACATATCACAAGCAACAATAGGCCTCTTATGGGAATAGGATTCTATCGATTGTCTATTGACCTGGAATTTATTGTCCAGAGGGTGACAAGTACAGCAGCAGTGTTCGTAGAGTCCAAGCCTAGCTGCCCTGACCGCCTCGCGGTCGGACGAGTGTTCTTATCTTCGTTGTATTACAGGACAGAGAGGAGAGACGGAGCAGATGGCGGAGGGCTGAAGATCTCTTCTCATGATAGAAATTGCATAAAAACGCCTACGAATGTATACGCAACCCTCTACAACATTCGTAACCGTCGTGCTGTGACGATCCAAACTAACACCCTCCCTGGTTCTTCACAGCAGTGACGAGACGAAACGGGCATCCAAAACAAAAAGCTGGGACCAAAGAACAACTAACGACAGTCCCGCAGAAGGAAATACGGCCACCGGTTCAAAACCCGTGTATGCCATATATCATCCAAAACATTGTGATTGTAACGATAGCCGCATTCAAACGATAACCATGGCCAGAAACTGAAATGCCAAGTAGCGCCCTACTCGCCTATGCCCCTCCTATGCCCCGCAAAGTAGCATGGGGTGGCGACCTGACAAAAATATCCCTCGCATGACTCAAACATGGTACTCATCGAATAATGCTTACACCCCTTACTCATCACCCGACGGTAAGTTCAACAAACTCTTACGGTGAGATTAAAAAGGGGTCGCAGCAAGGGATTTCGTCAAAATACCCGCGTGCTGCTCTTCCGAAGCCACGAAAAAAATATTATTTTTCTTTGCACGAAGCGGCTCTCGGACGAAATGGAACCGCACATCTATGTGTTTTCTCCGCGCAGATCTAAAAGGGTTCTCAGGCAGTGCTATGTCGCCCTGATTATCTTCAAAATCCGGACATTTGATCGGGTTAGCTCGGGGAAAATGAAAGATTATACTGCCCCCGAAAACAGAGCCTCCTTCACCCCTTCATCCAGGGCTACATACTCTGCTTCTGCAGTAGACAACGTAACGCACCTCTGCGTGCTACTTGCCCAACTGACGGCAGAACCCCCCAAGGTATTACCGAGCGCCTGTCATTAGACTTATCAGCGTAGGCAGCATCGCTATATGTAGTCAGATCCAATCCCGAACGCCTTACAAAAGTCAAATCCATAACCCTTGTCCCGTGGAGGAATACCATTATCTCCAGAACTGCTTTTCAGTGCCTGTCGGTGGAGTTGTGAGAATGGTGCGCCACAGCACGCACCGCGTTCGAGATGTCTGGCCACGTCGTGGTCGACAGCCACATCAGACTGCCCACACCCTCCCTGTACGGCCAATTTCTCTTTGGCTCGCCCTCCTCTCTTGAACTTAGTTCAACGCCAGGGGTCGCAGGGATGTCAGAGGACGAGTTCAAACCAAAACGATTCAGTATGCTTTCAACGCAAAACGATTCAGCATGCTTTCAACGAAAGCCTTCTGCGTGATCTCCAACGTGCCCCATTCTCAGTTACGCTTGAAAGCACAACCAGTATACCAAGTTAACTCGCCTAGGATATTCGTGGGAAATTTAGTATTTAATGCGGCATGGAAGTCTCTGCATGCCTCGTCCGATCTTGCAATCACGATGTCATGTACATGAACGGATAAAATCAGTTCTACGTTGCCATCCACAACCATGAGAAAAACATAAGGATCCGTCCTACTCTTCTGGAAAACCACTCGGCATGCACACGTTTGACTCCCCTGTATTTTCTTCCGCAGCAGGTCCTCCGACCATCAGGGACATTACATCTTTTGTCGTCCAGGATGTATTTGCCAGTGTGCTGCCAACTCCGTCCACTTTTGCACTGGCGCAGACATTGCGAGTTAGTGTCGACTCTTTCGGCCCTCCCTGTGGGGACCGAGGAAGCGTCTACCTCGCCCCCTTGAGACGAGCCCATCATCTCGGCAGTTCCGTCGCCAGCGTCGACGGCAACAGGTGTCTCCTGTGAGCGCTCCCGCAAGAACGCGTGCAGATCGTGCAGATCAAACCCCCACGTCACGTCGAGGTCGGTCAGGCGAGCCAGATATTCGTCCTGCTCGACCATCACCCCCCCCCCCACCTCTATCTGACGTGCTCTTGTCGTCGGCCTTGGACCCCCCCACTTCCTGGGACAGGGAGCCATGCATCGGGGCACGTACAAGTGGTAAAGGCGACCCGCGTTGCCAGGTGACATGGCGCGTGATACGCAGAGTACGGTGTTCGGTCAGCACTCGTACGGCGTCTCGGGGGTGGTTAGGCGCCGGGCCCAGGTAAAACAACTCCTGTACTTTCGGCTGAGACTTGTTTTTCCTATTCACCTTGCAGTAGCCAGGCTTGAGGAAAGGTAGAAACACTACCGGGGGAGGGTTACCGTACCACATCTCGTACGTCGACATGTTTGCGGGGTTAACGGACATTGCCGTGCGGTTCAGAGCATCGCATGTTCAGTGCGACGCTTCAGCCCACAACGATTCAGTTGCCGGCAATTGCGCGCCGGGAAAAAGCTCACGAGCTTGGATTCGACCGGCCATTGCTGCCGTCTCAATCAAACCGTGCGGGCGCTTGGCTACCCCATTGAATTGGAGACTGTTGACCGTGGTGAATTCTGGCATAATGTTTTGCAGTCTACATAGGTTGTTAAACTTCCCCCCGTAAAATTCACCTCCCCCATCGGATCGGACGGTGACCACCTGTGACGGGGCACCATCTGCATGAGTGTCCGAGATGAACTGATTCAACGTTTCCGCGGCGTCCAATTTGTGGCGCATAAAGTACACCCACGTGTACCGTGAAAAATGGTCGCGCACGATGAGAGTATAACGCTTTCCCCCGTCAGACTTTACCACCTTAGGCCCACTCAAATCCACAAAAACCCTCCCGAGCTTCATATCTGCTCGAGTGTGTGTAGACTGCTTGATGCTTTGATGTAGACCTTTCGCCATGGAGCACCCTTTGCACTCCAGCAGCTTTCCCTCGAGGACGAGTCCTTGCTGCTCCGCGGTCTTGCGGAGCAGTGCCTCGTGGGATTGTCCGGCCGCGCAATGGTAGTTGTTTACATTGACAACGGGCTTGTTTGGCAGTTTTCCCGGGGCAAGTACAGCATAGGCATCTCCCCTAGTGCTGCAGTCGACCCGGTAGCCGTAAAGGCTGTACAGGTTCCCTGTCAACGGGAACACAATCGGACGCTCAGACTTGAGCTTGACTACAATCCTTGCGGGACGTCCTTCATAAGTGTGACCGTGCTTCACGAGAGTGGGTAGGGAAAATAGATGATATCGGGGGTCTGGCACGTGCGCAACATTAGTCAGCGTTACTCGTACAAAACCATTTCCGGATCGAAAAACAAAGTTAACATCGCCGTATCCTTCGATCGCGCGTGTTAAGCCGTCAGCAATGCACAGTATCAAATTGCACTCTCTATAGTTCATCATTCCATCTGCGGAAGGCGTCATGTGAGTAGACGCTCCACTGTTCGCAAAGCCAGGCTTCATCCCCTACTTGCCAAGGCGACTCCCCTTCCGCCTTTTGGCCTGAAACATTACTGCACTTGCTTGTCGAGATCTCTGACCTTGAGAGCGGGAGCCTCGACTGCATCAGAACCATCATCGTCGTCCGACGCTGTCAGCATAGCTTCTTCTTTTGATGTGGGGCAGACATCAGCAGCGTTTGTGGCATCTGCTGCATAGTTCCTCCGTGGAGTCGATCCGCCAATGGCCCGTCTTGCCACACCTGTGGCATCTCACCTCGGAGGTACCACCATCGGCGGATTTGTCGCTGCTGCCATCACCGCCGGCAGCCGCGGGCGAGCCACCACCGTCCTGGTTGGTGCCTATACCACCGCGTCCTTGCCGTCCCCGACGTCCGTTTTCCGCGGCCTCCACCTTTCCGGTGGGCACCGCCGCCGGCCCCATTTTTATGGTCACCATCGCCGCCGCCGGCGAACATAGCATGGCCGGCATGGCCAGCATTTGACCCCTTCTTCCTGCTTCCAGAATGTCGGTAATGCCGTTCTCGTACAGCCTTGATGATGTCATCGCGGCCGATACTGTCACGAGATGCAAGGTTCCTTGCCTCCACCTCGTATTCGGCAGGCAGAGCGTCAATGAATATGGTGTACAGAATGTGGTCATCGAGGGTTATTCCTGCTGTGCGCATTTCTGCGGCAAGATCGTCGATCCTGCCCATCTCTTCTAGAAGGTTACTCCCTGGCGTTATATTGAAGATATTGAGGCGGCGGGAGAAGTCAGATTTGGTCCCCGTCGTTTGAGGGCCGTACCACGCAAGGAGCGCGTCCCACGCTTCTCTCGGCGAGGTGCACCTGTGCAAGATACTCTTGTCGCTATTGCTCTTCAGGGCCGTCCATAAGAAATTCTAAGCGAGCGTATGTATGTGTACACGTTCGCGGTTGTACCCCCTTCCGACAAGTACCGAGTTATCGGTATCCAACTCCCCTACGGGAACGTACTGGGGTGGATTCGACACAAAGGCAGATAGGAAACCTACTCCTTTCCGGTGGTACCTGGCGTCTCTGGTCCAGGCAGTGAATTCAAGCTTTTTGCCACTAAATTGTGGGATAGCGGTGTGTTTGGGAGCAAGTCTAGGTAGAGGTATATCATATCCTATTCCCAACTCATCGCCGGGGTGTGATCCCCATTCTCCAGCCCCCCTTCGCTTTTCTGGCTAACCCCTTTCTGGGCCAACCTCGACAGGAACAGCGGCTCCCATGCGTCCCGTCACTCCAACACTACGCGAGGCATTCTCACAAAAAGTAATCTCCCTTGCTGCTGTTGTATATCTTCGCGCTCCGCCTCCAGCAGTAGCAGCACCAGCAGCAGAATTTTGTCGTGCCGCAGCAGTGGGTTCAGCCCCTCGTATGCTATTCCTTTCAGCAGCGCTGTCCTCAGCGCCGTTTCACCTCACAGCAGTGGGTTCAGCCCCTCGCGGGCTGGCCCTTGCAGCAGCGCTGCCCTCAGCGCTGCTGGACTCTGACGGGCCGTTGTTCCTCATGAGCTCGGCCATCATCTCCGTCATATCATTCATCAACGATGCTTGTCTCTCCTCTATCACCAACTGAAGCTCATCCCCCAGCTGCTGAATCTCATCCGAGGAGTCTCTTTCCTGTGCAGAAATCCTTGGATCCTGGTACCAGAACTTCTACTTTCAAGCCACTAGTGTGTTCGTAAAGTCCAAACGTGGATGCCCTGTCCTGCTCACAGTCTGACGAGTGTTCTTATCTTCGTTGTACTACAGTACAAAGAAGAGAGAAAGAGGAGAGAGCGGAGTGCTGGAGCTATCTTCTCATGAAAGAAACTACACAAAAACGCCTACGAAAGTATACGCAACTTTCTACAACATTTGTAACCGTCGTGCTGTGACAATCCAAAGTAACAAGCAGTACTATTCACTACTTTTCGTATGGCGGCGACAGCAGCGGCGACAGCAACAACAACAGAAGCCGCACTACTCTTACGTACACATACAACAGCATTAAGCAGCAGGCCGCAATCCATCGACAAACGATAAGCCGTACTAATTGTAGTATCGCAGATCGCACAAAACTATTTCAGTGGTAGGCGATGGTTTCAGATCTATATAATTGCATCGGTAAAGTTTGGGGAGAGCAAACTAAATCTGCACAGCAGTCCTGGCTGGGTACGAACATAGTCTAAAACTCACCTAGTACAAGATGTTTCTACCGCGTTTAAACAAGAGCCCCGAAGCTAACTATCCTCCAAGTGGGTCATACCAACGGCGGAACTATGTCCCTGCCCCATGTGGCCAATGCGCTCATCCTTTGCCGTAGTCTTTGAGGCAGTTGAGTCGGGTATGCACTGCCGTTTATACCAGCCAGGTATAAGATGTTCAAGAACTCCTTTCAGGGAAACACGAAACACCCACCCACACTTCCGGCGCCAAGCTCTTCCCTCGTTAGCAATCTTCGCCGCTCCTTTGGTCTCCATTGCGGAGTGTCCGGAAGCACTTGACTGCCAACCGCAACAACACTCACGCCCACCACGTCGATAGGCTTGGCGCGGTTGTGACACGTGAGTACCATCGCAAAAACTCAACGGGAGACAAAGGTGTTCCTTACATTCCGTGCGTCGTTTTTGCTAGGGCTGATTTCTGGTTGTACGGTCGAAACCACCACTATAGACAGTATTACACAGTAATGCAATTGCAGTATTTGGATGGCTCAAACATTCTGGATGAGGTTTTCACGCGCAGACCCCTGGGTGGACTACCACCTTATCGTATAAAATACAATCTTAAACTCAGGTATGATACGAACATCCAGCTCCTAGCTAGGCCGCCCCGTTCTTATCCACCCTTCTACCTCTTTACGTAACCCCCCCTACATCTTACACCAGGCTAACCCTCACTGATCGGGCCCTCTCCATTTTACGGCGGGGCTATCTTACACTCGCAACCTTAGACCAGTGTGACACACATATTGTACTACGTATTTTGAGAGGGCATTGGAGATCGCGTCTTCTCCCTCCCCTGCCTCCCGCACGTACGCCATGAAAGCCCGAAACATCATCTCCCTGCACGTTAGATTGGCAGCTCAGAGAGGCCCTGCGCAGCAAAAATGAATGCCCCCCTCGATTCTTTCCGAATGTAGTGCGAACTGCATGGGGTCTCTACCACGGCTTCCTACCATCAACCATAACGCGGCGACCGCTTCCGTCCTAGCTAAAACTCCCCATCCGGACGACTTCCCTAGGAGCTGGGGGTGTACATCGAGCAGTCCAACCAGAGCGTCGAAGGCTCCCCTCGACGCGGCCCCGGTCTCCTTCCGGTTAGTGAGATAATTTCACGTGATGGTGCGCCTCGCTCTCTTTTGGTCACTCTTTGACGCCAAAATATGTACCTGCACTGCCGAGGCGGCCGAACTGTTCTCGAATGCGACCTGTATTCCTTCGCGAAGGAACGTCAAGCTGTTCCGCGTTGGACAAACTCGGGGTGGACCTTACCGTCCGCGCATGCCCACAATTCTGACGCTCTGCACAAGAGAAAGTTAGACACCGCTAGTCCAAGGCACATTACATATCCTCCGTCTACTGTACTTGCTACTACGGGTCGCGCTTGAGAAAGCAAAGCCCACGTCAGCGGCAATCAAACGCGCGCTTTCTTGTTCGACATGCCACGCACCCTGTCTATCCCCTTTCCCATTGCCAAGATTATGCAATGCGACGTCGGCAGTTCGTACCATGCGGACATCTGGTGGACGAAGTTGATCGCATCCAAGTATCCTCTGACAGTGAACTGCTGATCATTATGCACGAAGCAACGAGAGGCCATGCATTCAAGCTGGTCATTCAGCACGTCAATGGGATCGGCAAGAGCATTCAACCACGGCTCTTTACCTCGCGCTTTCCTCTCCTTTACCCAGGTGTTCCACATTTCTAAGTAGTTCTTTTCAGACCTCTGCCCAACTGATCCAAGCGCATAAGTTTCGACGAAGCGTGCAACCTTTCCTTCTTTCCTCCCTTTTAGTCCCCTGTCCCTGCGACGTCCGTGGGCGTACGGTATGCATACCGTATGTTGAGCAAGAGTCATGCTACGCATGCAACATGGTGAGCGACGTACATGCCTTATATATACAGTATGTTGGGCGACGGGTGTACACAGAGCATGCTAGCTGTAACTTCAGCGCGGGACGTGCACAGTAACGAGCGCGTGAATCAATCGGTTATGCATTATTAGTTCGTCATCAGGTTCCACAAGATATCGTCATGCTTGCCAAGGATATTAGTAGTCTGAAGTAATATGTCGAAAATTCCCAAACCCCGTGATCCGATGTCCTGTTCGGACAATTCGGTGGAGTTGATTAGCTCTCTGACTTTGTCTGCCAACACCAACTGGGGCCAACGCGAGGTACCATCCGCTAGGGTGTTTTACACCCATGCAATACGTTTTGCCGTGGGGTTCCACCCCCTATGAGTTCGAGGCGTCTGAGCATTCTCGTATATGAACACGCCCTTTCATCCGTCGCCCCACCGCAATCGGGAGATCCACGACACCGCGTCCAGGTTAGGCCTCCCATCAGTATCGGGTCCCCTGTCGCGTCCGGCCAGTCTCCTACTAATTCTACCGCTACCCCCGCTGTCACAGCCATTCTCATTAACTCTAACATTTGATCGTGGTGGTGCACGTCTGCCCAAGGTCGGCCTTTCTTTCGAGTTCCGTGGTCAGTTCTCGCGGCAAGCCATACCTCCAAAATACTTTCCTCTCAACGCAAAAACCCCTCACCGCCCCAAACCCGGCGACGGATATGTGATCTCTTTTGGCGGGTCGTTAGGTCGCCGTGTAGCAGGGAGAGCATAGAGCCTCCCCCTCTAGCAGTAGCTCGTGGACGATCGCCCATTTCTAAAAGAGGAGGTCGGCGTGAAACTATCTATCGAGCTCCACCGTACGATTATGGATTTTTGCTACCTGGCGGGCCGTGCAACCCCGTAGATCGCAGTAGTCTCCACACGAAATATCTGCCAGCTCGCGCTACGTACGTGAGGTTCCACAACTTGCCGGCCTTGCTGAGAACTTTTCTAACCTTTCGTTGCCTACGGTCTACCGGCCACTGCTCACGAAGCAACCTGTTAATCGCGTCGACTTTTTTATGTGGAAACGAGATTTTCATAGTGTTCGAGATGATTGTGAACCCTAGGGCATCGATCGTGGTTCCCCAGTTTGTGCTTTTCTTGGGGGCTAGTATAGGCTTCTATCCTTCCTCCCGCTGTCCGAACCACTGCACGTGATTCGACGCTAACGAGGCCGACGCGATTAAGGCGGTCTTGTCGGAGTCTGAGCGTTGCACCTTAATCAGAAAGTATTTTTCTACATGCAAGGTCGCAAAAAATGGATCACCTATTTCTCCCTCAGTGTGCGAACTGATATTTGCGTCCGGCGGAATCGGCGTGGGTTCTCCATCTTCCCACCGATCCACCACCCTTACGTGGGTCATCGTTTGGTTATCTTCGTCTAAGATTTGGGTTTAATTGAACTTGGTGTTGCAGTGCGCGTGTTCGGCGGCTGCCGACATGACGCCCCAGAACCCAGGCGAGCCAGACCACTCAAACGTCAAACAAAAGTGGATCACTACCAGCTCTCCTACTGTGTAGAAAAATTGTGGTGTTCGCCCAGGTCTACCCAGACGTTGAGGAAAGCGTCGGACACATCAACCTTGCTCATCATAATTTTCTAACTGGATATATTTTCTGAGTATCATAAGTACGGCGAGAAGCTTTGGCAGCGCCAGAGCGCACAGGCATTGGTGTGGTCAATGTATCTGTTAATCTTCCCTTCTTCTCTCTGCTCTGTTCATCGAACGACAACTCATTGATTATTCCCACCTTGTGTGTCACAACGGCCGCCAATCGCGAGACTCTTAGATTCGGGATCCGTGCGGGGCTGATTTTGGTATCACTAATTTTTTTTGACGTCTTACGTCTTCCCCACTTTTCTTACATACTGCTGGCAGGTGCTCGATGATGCTTCGGTGATTTCCGTACTGCAGCGCACGCTCTAGATCGTCGCCCGTCGTGAACGCGTTCACAGGTACACCTCCTGTGACTATCGAGACTAGATCGTCCACTGACCCGAAGCCTTTCAACCCACCGATGTATCGCCGTATGTGTGTAGGGTATATCGGGGGTACTACCAGAGATCCTCCTACTGCTGGTGCTACGTCTCCCACGGATCAAGGCCACGGTAGGGGGGTACCCACATTTTCACTGATGTGTTTCAGCCACTCGCACGAGTAGCTCTGTACCCCACGGATAAAAATTTTAGGCACTTGCTTTGGCGCAGCTTAGATCACCTTTGCTTTGCGGATTGATTTCGTCAATGTAAACATGAAGAAAACGTAAGATCGCATAGTAACAAAGGGGTTACTCGCGCGAGTGACTCCTAGCAACTGAAATAAAAGGCCGAAGGGGAAACCCCCCTAAGGTAGCTTGGGTCCACGACTCCTCTGTTTTTCTCGCACCATTGTTGTGCAAATGTGCGTTAGCTTGTACCAGACATGTTCTCTTTCTTGTGCCTCGAGGTTATATTTTCGATTTCTTTCTTTTTTTGCTTGCTATTGCTATACCATGTGTTGTGTTCTGTTTCGACTGCGCGAAACACCGTAAGGAAGCCGTGAGCGTACTGACCTGGTACTCTCCCGCGATTAGACCGAACCGAACATGCTATTATCTTGTTAGTGCGCAGGCGGCTCGTACCGTTCGTTTCACTGCGTCCGCTCTGCACTGTGCCTGTGCTCGCACCTTAGCGGTAGGTTTAGCGCCGCCCCAAACTGGTGGCGGGTACCCAACGGCATATTTTGTGTGTGGATTCTCCTGTATTGAAAGGGTGAACGGCTCTTCTGCTTCGATTCACGCGAAAGTGGGGTAAACTGGCTCTCTGCTCAAGCTGGCTTGCACTATGGTATTAGTGAAGCCGACAGTGTCTCGGTTTTCGACGGAAAGGGAAAAAATGCAGACCCTCTGGTCACACCCAGCCTGCTGTGCTGGATCTCATGCGACCTCGGTTTCCCTATTCGACAGCAAGTGGGAACATATGCAGACCCTCTGTTCAGACCTAAAGGTCGAGTCGTCGTTATACTGGTACGTCAAACTGTTTCCCTCATCCCTCTTATCAAGTACTCCCTTCATCTGATTTGTCACTGTTGCGTGCTGGTACGCGGTACTGTGCTCACAATCCGAGTTATGAATTTTGGTGTTTTGCTGTTTCTATCTATACTATGCTTCAGATGTTCTGCTGTTTGACTCTCTGCAATTGGTTCTCGTAATATGACCCTCACCGTGAAACAGGGCCGGCGACACCGACCCGGGAGTACTTGAGTGGAAGAACCTCGCGTACCTCTTGGCGTTTGCGAAAGCTATCAATTGTTCTTGCGCCCCTGCCTCCCTTTCGGTCGGCCCTGCCTGATGTCAGAGCCCGTACTGTCAGTTGCTGCCAGAACCCCGTCCCGCGCCGCCCCCGCCGCCTCCGTGAAGTTTCGATTGTAGAGCGCGACGCTCGGTGGGCGCTGCCCTCCACCTCCCCCTCCTGCTCCCGTCCTCCCCGCTGCTTGATGCGGCTGCGGCTGTTGCGGCGGCGGCGGGGGAGACGGTGGCGGCGGGATTACATGATGCGGCCGCGGCTGCGGCTGCTGCTGCGTGTGGACTTGGTGGGCAAACAGACAGTTTACTCGCGGGCACGGGATTCCGCACGACGCGTTACAACACACCCTGGGAGGACTAGAGCGATCCAGCATGCGAACCTCGAATGATCCGGGCAACCCGTCGCCGCCGACCCGCCCTTGCAAAGGGGCCATACGCTGGCCACCCGAGCCTGCGGCTCCCTTTCTTTTCCCCCCGACCGAGCGTGCTTTATGTGTCTGGGGGGTGCCTCCGAAACACCTTCTGTTCCCGGAGACTGGCTGCGGCGCCTGCCTCCACCATCTCCCTCAGTCGCGTGAAGGTCGGCGTGAGCATGGGTACCCCCGTACCAGCGGGAGGGGCGGCGTCGGGGTGTTTCCGGAAGAGCTCCTCTCCCTGCGTCGCGAGTGTAGTCATCTCGTCCCTCAGGTCGTTGTTCATTGCTTGGAGTAGAAGGTCGCGGACCTCGGCCGAGTGCGGGCTGAGTTTGCTGAAATGGTGCAGGAGGCAAACCTCCACCGATTTTTGCACTGCTTCCAGCTCGCCCCGGAAGTGGTTTACCCTGCATTTGCAGACGGCTTCCGCTCCATTCATGCCATATTCCAGGTTTTTCGTGAAAGCCGTGACGAACGTGGCGAAAGGAACCTCGGCAGCCAACGCCGGGGGCGTCTCGCATGATGCGACTGGGGGGAAGAAGTCGTCGACCGCGAATTTAGACGAAGCCCTGAGTTGCGTGATGACCTTTTCAGAGAAGTAGGCCACCTTGTCGAGCACCAGGTCGATAAGGGCTCGATTGATGTCCTCCGGCGTGTTATACCCGCCACGGGCGATGAAGAATTTTGCTCCTTCTTCATCACGCCAAAGGCCAACGGCCTGTTTTGCGTTGGCCTTGACTCTCACAGTAGCCTCAGCTCGCTGGAGGCCGTCTTAGGGCGCAGGGGTCTGCTGCCCTCCTATCGCCTCTCACGCCCATGGGGCCCTCAAGCCTCCCAGTGGTGCACCATCCGGGTGTTGGGCGGCCACCTTCTGCTGCTGCTGCTGTAGCGGCTGGGCCTGCATGTTCTCCACGCAGGCCAGCCGTCCCACGATCGCCTGTTGGATCGCCTGTACCTTCTGGAGCAGGGCCATTGTGGCTGCGGCTACAGGGGCATTCGCGACCGCCCATCCGCCTTGGCCGTTGCCTCCTGCCGGCAGGACGCCGATGTCGGGAGGCAAGGCCTGGTCACCCCCAAGCCCACCTCGCATATCAATGACCTCAGCTACTCAATCTGCCATGGGAACGTCGGTCGATGGTGGTGGCACGCTATCGCCCCCTATGTTACGAGGTCACGCCTCCTACCCCGACAGCAACCCATGACCAGGGTAGCGGGTAGTCTCGTTGTTCGACGCTCTCCCCATGGGCTATCGTCTCGTCTAGCTAGCGTCGCCGTTTTTTCTGAATTTCAACACGCCTCCACCAAACCCCGTATTCCTGGCGGAAGGTTAAAGTTGTCTGAAAAGCGTTCAGAGGGGTTGCTCTTCACGCAGGTGCCCGTGACGCTTCATCCCTACTGCTGCTGCTATATGATGCTGCTGCGAATGAATCATACATATGTACAGAGCTTCCGTCTACCCATTAGAGCTGCAACTGGCATGGTACAGTGTCTGTCATTGGGCGTTGTGCGAGTTGAATCTATCCCACCAGCAAATGAATGTGTGGAGTCGACGGGTTCATCGCACGAAACCCCGCGCCACGGTAAGTATGGACCGAGTTGACAGGGCAAGATGGGGAACAAACATGCCTGCTGGAGCGGGCTGATGATTGGTGTTTTCTGGGCTGGCGCTATCAAGTTGAGAGTCACACCGGCAACAACTACTTTCGATGTTTTTCAAGCCGAGTTAAAGAGCGGTACAAATAATCTAGAACACAAACAGCGGATTCGAAAAATCATACCCCGCAATTGGGTCGTGTGGGCGACCACAACCGGGACCCGCGAGCCTGTACGTGCAAATACAGTGAGCATGCAAACCGTAACCCGGACGGTGAATAAGTTGCGCAGTACGTCTACGTCGGAAGAAGACGACGTTGGTTTGTTTTCAACGCAGCAATTTTCCCTTTCCCAACAACTCTGCCCACAACGAAGATGTGACGATATTTTTTTTGTAGGCGATCCGAACAAAACATCCCATTGCGTCGACGGCTGATTGAAATATCATCATCTCCGTCAGATAACAACAACCTGGAAAAAAACACTCGATCAGATTATATTCAGCACCCTGTGAAACGCGAAAATACACAACAGCACCGCAGTACAAAGGATGTCCCCCTCAAAATCGAATCTAAACAAAGGCGACTCTGTCGGCGTATTTGACAGATAACGATACTATTTATAATTAGTACCGATCCAAATCGCGGATGATAATGTTACAGCATGCAACACACCTCGTAGTCTGTACCGCGCACCGCGCACACGCCAAAAACGATCTTTAGTTTAACGCTTGGTTTTTATCATACCCGCCGGGGTTCGACTTTCATCGCAAGCCCAACCACGCCACCAAGTGATGTTTGCGACATTACATAGTCCGGCAGTAGTAGTGTGCAACAAATAGTCACGGCTGCATATTTTTTTCTTCTTGGGGGAGGTCCGCGGCAATAACCGCGGAACTTTCGTGGACTTTCCTGGGTGTTGCCACGGCTACCGTGGAAATCCGTGGGTTTTTATGGAACGTGTCACGGCTCATGGCATTTCCACGGCAACTGCCGCGGTCGTGGCCACGGTTCTGTTCGTGTTTAACTCCGTCGTGCCAACAATAACAACCCACCGAAATCCTTGGCGATTGCCAATTTAACTGCCGTGGCAAACTTCCACGGGCATCCGCGGCCATGGCCACGGCAACGCGGCAATCACCACGGCAGTTTCCGCGGACGTTCAACCGAAGACGTTTCCACAGCCATCCGCGGCCATCCGCGTCCATTGCCATGGCCATCCGCAATCCCTTGCCGTTGGCGTCCACTGCCGCTGCAATGCTCCGATACTCGGCGATTTCCACGGAAGTCAGCGGAAGTCCGAGGCTACTGCCACAGCACGTGCCGCGGTTTTGTCCGTGGCAACCTCCGTCGTACTAATCGTGCCCACGGCTGTCCGTTCCCGTGGTCGTGCGTCGTGTTGTGGGTGTCCACGGGCGTGGCTGTGGGTTTTGCCCTGGGCGTTTCCGTGGATTTATCCGTGGATGTCTGCGCATGTTTCCGTGAGCAAGTCCGGGGGTGTTTCCGTACGCGTGTCCCTGGGTGTGTCCGCGGGCGTGGCCGTGGGTGCTGCCGTAGACGTTTCTGTGGGTGACAGCAGCTAGCCGTGGTATGCCGTGGGTGCTGCCGTGGAGATTGCCGTGGAGATTGTGGTGGAAAATGCCACGGCGAGTGCCACCGGCCTCAAAGGTGTTGCGCTACTTGCCGTAGCATTCTGTGGAATCCGATGGAATGTCCGAGAAAGCCCGTGGAAGGTCTGCAGTGGCGGGTGGAATGTCCGCGGTTGTCCGTGGAACGCCGTGCACATGGCCGTGGAATGTTGTGGCAGTTCCGTGGACACTGCCGCGGTGTTCCGCTAAAAGGTCAAATATTGTGCGTCCCCCTGCCATGTTGCGAGGCCACTGTAGGAATGCGCATGAAGGGTTAGCAGCTGGGCAGGGTGCGACTATGAGTTGGGATAGGTCATAGTCATGCATGACGTACTTGTGGTCGTTTCCTGCAGGAGGCGGAGAAAACGGAGGTAAGGCGCCGACGACCCTGGCGTGGTCGTTTAGTTCTATGGAAGCGTTGACGCTCGCGGCCTACCATCCAAAGACGGACCTTGTCCCAGAGCTAGCGTGGAAGAACCTATCGTGCAGTTCTGTCGGCGTCATCAGCCTGAGAGTCCCCCCGCCTGCGATGAGGAATGAAGGCAGGTTACCCGAGCCGGGCAGCGTCTTCTTGTTGAGCCTGCACAACGGCGGAGCCACCGCGTACAACTTGACAATGTGCAAACATGTGCTAAGGTTCCAAAGGACGATAATAATCTTCGTCGCCCGCGCCGCCGTCGGCATGAACGGCCTGTACTTTTAAAAGTAATGGCTTGTCGTCGCTGACGTAATCGAACGTCGGCAGAAGGGAGACGATGGTTGTTGAACCACACATCGTGTAGTCGAACGTAGCACGGCGAAATGATGCAATGTATTTTGCGTGCCGGTGTACGTCTTCGACGCAACAGTGACGGAAATCGTGATTTCACGGCAAGATGGCGCTGAGCTGGGAACGCAGCGCTTCGCAGCAGATGACATAGGTACGTATCATGCGCAGGTGACACCGAGGATGGCCGCCCACTATGCCGAGGGGCCGATAAACGAACATAGAATACGAATTGCACCACATGTGTAGAACGAGAAGGATACATCAAATTAGAATGGAAAAGGAGAAACATTGTCAAAATTGCAGCTACTGCTGTCAACAAGCGGGACAAGGAGATGTTGCCACGTCTTACGAGAATCTAGGATACTGATGACGTACTGTAGTCAACACCAGATAGCAACAATATCACGAAACCACGTGCACGTGTGACTCATTTGTCCCATCTGACAACGTAGACGCGTCCTTGGCGATAGAAACCAAGCAATAATCGAACACACCATGTATGTGAGCTGCTGCTACTACGTGTGGACAGAAGCTCACCTCTTTTTTTTGTCGCATCTTGTGGCCCGTATCTCTTGATATTCTGACCAAAGATCGCTGCTCCTCTCTTCATATTTCGTGAAGAGGTTCGCCTCGAAATACGTGGAATCTGTTCCATTTAACAGACAAAACTTGACTTCGAATTTTTACAGTCATTGATTGCATGTAATCCGTCCGACGTACCTGGTTTGCGCGGTGTAAACAAAGGACCCAGCGAGCGACGGAGACGACACGAAGCTACGAAAAGAATGGAACCGAACACAATCATTCTAAAAGGAAGATGGCAAAACTAAGGCGCCACGTATGAGTCAAAAAGCATAGTGGTCTGGAGCCGAGCCTATAAGCAACCGCTTTTGGACTCATCGAGTAAATATAAGCAGGCTACAAATAGGTCAATTGAACTGCAATAAACCTGTAACCAAAACGTTGTAGGAAAAAAGAGATAGGACAGAAAAAATCGCAAATTCGTGGGCAACCAGCATTCATTCCTTCGTGCTTTCGCTCATTGGCTGTTACCACATATGCCCTCCAAACGCGCCACGGCGGACACGCCGGTAACGAGACGCATGAAGATTATATCTAGACTACAGTACCCGCACGTAGGGAGGGAGACATCGGTTATTCGGAAAAAATCACCGCGACATAACGATAATACCTCGCGAGCTCGACAATTTGTCCAGGTTTGTCTCGAGGTCGTCTCGCAGCTGCTCGCGGGTTTTGTAAGTGTATACCCACACTAACAGACGGGCATGCCATGTAGGCCGAAATTGCCACTCGGTCTTGCCGATGTACGCCTGCACTTTCCCTAAGGCACCGATGTCATCATTAGTTACCCCTATCCTTAAGAGACAGTTGAAAACGGCCTTCTGAGTTTCATGAATGAACGTCGCAGATGCAACGGGGTCAGCTGCGACCGTTTTCGGCCTCGACGTATAATCAGGCATTTGTTTATGACATGTAGACGCAAGGTCGATGCTGTGACCTCCGCAATGCATAGACAAAAGACCATTCATGTCCGACGGGTGTATCGGTAACGAAAAACATGGCTGACCGAGTATCGTCATCATTGAAATCGCCTCCCTTTGGCGTCAGTCGTTCATATATTACGATGATTTACCCTTGCCAATAGCTTTCGTGGAACACTATTGTCTGCGGCGTACGTACCGACATCGGCCTCGCCTGCCGACGATTCTTGCGCAAGGCCAAAACCATTCAAACTGCCGTCTATGTCCTTCATATACTCGATGACGTGTGCTGACCGGCCCCTAGTGAGTGTTTGAGACTATGTGACAAAGTTGGCTTTCTCTTCCCGCTAGCACGGCGGTAAACACGCCCAATAAACTGGTGGCATCTAGTGGCAACCCTTGTCCAACCGAAAACAAATCGGTCGCATAAAAACCACAGAAAGAGCTGCCCCGGAGTGGACGCTGGGCCGACTCCGGGATGTTGCGAACTTTTCTCGATTCGAGGACAATGGCGTGGGCTTTCATACGGACTGCATAGGCAACCGCACGCTCGATCACCGTACCACCATCAACCTTGTGTGGCATGTCACCGACCTTAAGACATGGTTCGAAGCGGCCTCAGAAATCCTGCTCTTCAATAATAAGTTGCAGCAGTTCTGGCGCACATGCAGCTCGCCGCCGCCGTCTTCTTCGCAAACCCATGAATACAAAAGAATAAACCATCAAGCGAACCGCTAGGATCGTTCGGATAACTACGAAACCCCGACATCATTCTTTATTTCTCAAGTATATTGTCCGCCGGTCGGAGATGCTCTCTATGCAGAAGATTACAAAGTTACAAGGCGATACAATATGGTGGTCTCGCACTGGCGTCATGACGTGGCATACCACACCAGGAAAACCTGAACAAGGCAGCGGTGCGCCAACTGGTTGTTCCTGTTCGTTCCAAGCAATTTCACAGGTACTACGAGCGTAGCGCGTAGCCGAAACTACTCAACCGGCGCTATAGAAGTTCGACTGAAAATATCAGACAAGAAGAATGTCGCAGATCGTCGATCGAAGTGGATAGATGACAGTTGTGTCTGCCTACGAAAGTGCTGCGAGTCGGTACCCCAGGATGGGAATCTATTCGTCAATTTCCGCGCGCGTGTAATGCGCTTGACGATACACTCGCCTGGTACTTTCGACCAACACACGCTGTGGAGAGTCGTCGATGCCGCGCAGATGGATCTCGGTGGGAAGGCTAATACGTAGCGGACTGTCGACACTACTCAACCGGTGCTATAGAGGAGCTTCAACCATGAAAATTGAGAGATAGATCGTCGACCGAAGTTGACAGATGATATTGCTGTTGTGTCTGCACGTGAAAGTGCCGCGAATCGGCATACCAAGATGGGAATATTATATTTTTTCCTTGCGCGCCTAATGTGTTTCATGAGACGATCACCTGACACCGACAGAACGTGCACTGTTGACACCCGTCGATGCTGGACAGAAGAGCTTTGGGACGAAGATCTCCGACCAAGTCCACCTTGTCCCTGCACCGGGATTCACCTAGAGGGGTGTCGACGGGTGCAATTTGAAGAGTGTCGAGGAAGATCGGCCGGGACTCCGCAGACGCACACAAAACTCAAAACTTTACGGGACGAAATAGACGACGACGGAATGATGTGGAGAAGTTTGATTTCAGTGCAATAATTTGTCAAGCGGCGAACCCACCGCGTACAGAGAACCAGTATGAATAGCAACTATGTAGGTAATGAGTATATTGCTTCGGTAAAAATGCAAGGCAGGTGGTTGGAGTAAGACAGCGAATAATTAAAACAGAGGTCTTCTGCAGCAGTCTCAACAGCAGTCAAACAAGAGAAACAGCTGCGCCTCCTCGCATTGAAGGCGTACGCTTCTCGCCGCGACAGTCACAGCCAGTTCCATTGATTGTGTGGAGGCTAGCGCCATCATTTTTCGAGCTGCATGTCCACCGCGTGCAAAAAAAGTGTATAAACAGCAACGGCACCACTGTGAAGTTCACGAGTATACTGCTGTTGTTAAAATATAAGGTACGTGGTTAGAGTAAGACACAAAATACAACAAAACATAGGTGTTCTGGAGCAGTCTCAACGTGAGTCGCACAAGTGAAACAGGCGCGCCGCCTATATTTGAAGGCGCGTATGCCACTCTATAAATCTGCCCCGCCAGCTCTCCAGCACCGCCCTAATTTATCAAACTGTATGCCCACCGCGTACACAGAAGTATTAATATTACTATAAACAACAACGACACTGTGCACCTTACAGGTGTACTACCCATGAAAAACTATTAGCAAGGTGGTGGGATCAAGACACAGAACATACAAGAAACGAGGTGTTTTTAAACATAGCCTCAACGTAAGACGAACAAGAGAAACTGCTGCGCTCCATGGCATTGAAGGCGCACGGTTCTCGTCGCTGTATAGATCTTCCCCGCCAGCTCTCCAGCACTATATTCCTGTGGCTTCCTGTCAAACCCCAAACACGTCGTGGAGACTGCTGTATCACAAAACCCCATGCATATCACCGGGGCTGCTGCAAACGTTAACACAAACCACAGTAAGGCTAAGAGACATGAAAGCCTTTAGGCCAACCGCAGCTTCCACCATTATCTTCTGTCCACAATCACACATAGCCACACACCCCGTATACTATGTACCCCGAAACGCCCTTAATCATTGTGAACGACTCGGCTATAAGGGAAATAACCACCCCCCCCTCCGAGCAACAACCCACCTCCACCGCGACGCGAGGGCGTGGGCGAATGAACTATACAATCGCAGCACCCGCCGGTCATTTTCCACGCTTTGACAACGGGCAGCAAGAAGGGAGCTGTACCTATTCCAGGGAAAGCCGCACGCTCACGACTACCGTCTCAACTCCCCCCCCCCTCCCCTCTCTCTTCTCCCCCCCCCTCCGCCAACCCACGTCTACCACGATACCTGGGCGACGGCGAATTGACATAACAATACCAGCCGGTTAGTTTCGACTACTTCAAAACAGCAACAACATGAGGGCATCCAATCCAGTGAATGCCACGCGCTCATGACAAAGACTTCCTCGCCCCTCCCACTCCCCCCCTAATCTCTGCCCCTCGTAACCTCGACTCGCCCCCACCCCTCTCTCTTCACCTCCCTTCTGACGTGCGTGCAAATAGCCCTGAAAGGTCTATCTCCCACGAAAAGAACCTCAGGGTTCCCCACCACCGGCACAAATCTCACCGCAGAGCAAACCACGCCCAAACCCATACACCCAGCACTGTCCGTCGGTTGACCCTACAAGAACAGCACGAGGTCTTTTTATTTCAATTGTTAATCTTCATCCAAAATATTATCCTCGCATTACTCTCGCATTCCTTTCAGTAGTAACGCAGATCCGGGGTCACGTAGCGGGCCCTCCTCCTTACGGTGCGACGCGTGCCATCAATTTTATTTTGAAAATTTTTCAGCATTTTCTTCCCTCGTCGACTTGCGTCGAATTGTACCTACCCACGCTACTGTTAGGCGCACTCACAAGTTGATCCTTTTATTTTTGTTATTTTTACGAAGTCGAAATGTCACCACGGTGGAAATCGGACTCAAGGACCAACGACAGTAGTATTTGAGGGTAGCCACTAGACCACCGGGGCGACCGGCTCCAGGCAATGCAAACCATTATTGCGTGAGGTAGGCGTGGTGGCCTCAACATCAACTATCAACCTCTTCCGCCGTTTTGCGACCAGAGGCTGCCTGTGTTGATTGGCCGCGGCCTCCACAGAGTCAGATCTCTTGCAGCAGTCCTCGTTGTGGCATGCGACCAAGTCTTTCAACCAGTCAAGCTACCTTAACATCGGCAGCGCAGCGGGCAAGGCGTGGACGACGCAAGCACAATTCAACGTCCGTCACGTTTTGTGTCGGCGTCGACGTGGTTAGCGCATGCGCGAATCGGGGGTGCCCTTGCCCGCCCCCCATCACCCCGATTGTTACGAAAAAAATACCCACTCCCACGGCGAGCCGCGGCAAGGGATAGCGGACCGCTTGACCGCCATCGTCACTTCCACGCACACGGCTATGTGGTGTGTCTCGCAGTGCAAACATCTCCCTGCAAGGATCGAGTTTGCAGCGGCTTATGTGTTTAGAAAAAAGTGGTGCGTACGTAGGGCTACCTGACTACCTTTCACCAGGTCAATGACCACAAAGTCATGCCAACCTGGATACCTTTTACCGCTAAATTTACAAGTAAGTTTCCCGTATCTACCGAGGGTGACCGTACCTCGCAGCTGACGCAAACCAACTACGCCTACAAAGTTCAAACGGCGAACATGTTGCTCATGTCAGTAGTGCTATGAAGCGATGGAGGGGAACCCCGAAGCCATACCTGGGCGCCACGGGCATCGGGCACCCGGGAACGATCACCAGAGTTCCTTGTTCTTGCTTTCCGTTTAGGGTTCTGGTCATTCCGTTATTATTGCCCTCCTTACGCGAACCTTTAGGCGCAAAATAAGCCGTCCGTTAAGCCCTACGCTTCCGTATGGTTTTCCCGCTTGCCATGACCTGCAGGCAAAATTCCTGCAGGGGTTTATCGTCGTTATCGTCCACGTCATCATCGGGGGCGTCGATACTATCCACGCCGAGAGGCGTTTCAGACAGGAGGACCATGACACATAAGCGTCCGTCGCGTGAGAGGGAGGGTGTCAGAGACGCGTGACCGAGTGGTGCCAGAATGGCAAACGGGAGGACGGCGACAAGTCCTTGACGCTTGGTACTAAGGGGTAAATTTTATTCGAAAATACTTCCAGAAAAAAAACACAGCTAAAGGAAAAAGCACATGGCTTCCATTGTAGCTTTGGCATAGGCGACGGTCGTACCTGCTGTGTTCGGGTCTGCACAACGTGGCGCCCCCGGTGCCTCGGTGGAAACAATGCAGACAGAAAGAAGACGGCCCTTCACCACGCGTCGGGTGGGGATGCTTTTGACCACGGCCCGGTTCCCATAATATTGAGGGGAAACATTGCTCTATTTCGATCCTTTTTCAATAGCTGTTGTGGGCGGCACAACGCAGGTGTCTACAACCAGTCGGAAACCTCACGACGTCATCAAGCATGTGGCTGCCTCAGACGGTCTCTGGGAAGCGTGCGAGTGCATGTGGACGTGGCGTGCCCGCCAAACCGGGAGAATAGAGGTGCCTGTTGTGGCATGCTTTGCGGCAATTGAGCCATTAGTATTCAAACGTCCACCATGGACACACCAATCTCCGAACAACATCTTCCGGAGCAACCCGGAGAGAGAGATTACTTCCTTTCCTTTCTTTACTATTGATCGATGGCTGGTTGTCGTTATGCCCCAATATCGACCTTCTAATCAACACTAGAACAAGGCCTCATTATCCAGGCAATAGGGTCACACCTGGTGCAACATTTCATCGTCAGTATCGCGCTTTCGTGGCAATTTCAACGGCCCTGCGCACGCCTCACAGTAAAATTCCGACAGCCCATCATGGAGGCAAGAGCTGCATCGATTTCGTTGCCAACCAATCTTGGCCTCACCTGCCACGACCGCGGGTGCCGGCACATTTCCCGCGGCCTTGCTCCCGCTGCTCGCGCGCTGCCCTCTTAATTAACATGCCAGGTCCACATCCATTGTCTCCCGAGGCGGTCTCACTTTGCGCCGGCACATGGTACCCGTTATAACTGACGATAACACAGAGGCCGTGCTGATGACCACGGTATTTTCCATCCACAACGTATCCAGCCCGGTTAACCCCGTGTTGATTATATTCGGCCCGGCGGAACCCGTCGCGGTCGTGCTTGTTCCGGTGGGGGTTTCGGTAGTCATTATACTTGACGGTTTCCCCCTGGGAGAGGGGATGCTGCCGGGTGCATATTTCCCCAGGATCGGGGAGGATAAGGTGGAAGGCCGGTCCGTTCGGGTTGTCTCTGGCGGACGAATCTTCGGAGAAACCCGGCCCCCTTTCCACTCCGCACGAAAAGCTCGCGTCGTTGTTTTCTGGGGCAGCGTTGGAAGACAAAAATCTAGCGAGCCGCATCGGATCACCCCCACCATGAACGGTGGCGGTGGCAGCCGACTCCCCTTCTTGCAGCCGACCTCGTTTCGCCATGGTTGCCATGTCCGCTCCGGTGTACACCTGATGGTTGATATCGTGAAATATCCATAGCCGGCGTGAAGCGGAGCTTCTGCTGCGAGGCCGAATGATATTTGTCCCCACCGGGGCCACTGCCTGTATCGAAATCACCGTAACATGTTTCTAAACGAAAACGTTCGCCGTCGTTTCACGCGAATGTGCGTTTGGTGTCCGAAACCGGGAGTGTTTTCGCATTTGTGTGAGAGTATAATGGCTACTGTCTACGGTCCGGGTGCGGCTGACGCGCCTGGTTACCCTCGCGCAAGGGACACGTCAACTTTATGTGAAGGGAACAACAAACGAGAACCACGATCTGGTGCAACTAGGTATACATTTGATACTGCCAAGATTGACTTGGCCAGAGGCGATTGTCCTGTATTGTTCTGTGTGATCAGCAGGGCCGTTGAAATACGCAAAAAAAGGAACAAAAGTCGACGTGGGCCGAGGGTGAGGACAACAAGTGAATTATGGAAAATACCGAGTACAAACGTACATACCGGTACTGGGTGCCTTGCACTTTGCGTGATACCTGGTGATTTGTGCTCAAACGAATGTTCAGCACAGCGCAGACCAGCTCACCACCGCACCGCAGGGCAATGCACGGCACTGAACGGCGCTGCGCTGCGCTCTGCTGAGCTATAACGGAGATGAGGTGACCTGAGAGCATATCACTAAATCCAATAGTTAAGGGCGTACAAACCTGGTGTGGCGTGCTTCGGTACAGGTGGACGATACTTCGTCCAACGAGACGTGGCAGGAACGAAAAAATATGTACAGGACAGCACGCTGCATGGCGCAGCACAGCACAGCACTGCACGGCACGGCCCTAGTCTTTGGAGCTAGAGCTGCCGTGAAATACTGAGCCGAGGTAAGCCCGGCTGGGACCTGGTCAGATGATACTTGGTAATAAATTAACAGCACGTTGAAGCCAGCTTTCAACGTGCTTCAAAATATGGCGTTGTTCCCATGGGGACGCTCAGAGTACCTCTGATTCACGCATCAAAGCACGCTCAGCCGTCCGGAAAAGAGAATACCTTGTAGCCAGTGTGCAAGACGAAATAATTAGAGGCCGTTTAGGAAATCTTCAGGAAATCTATATCTGTAAATAATTCGATGTACTTCTAGATAATAACCCGCGGTAATACCCGGCCTGGACGAAGACCAAACCTCACACAATAACGGCGGGTGCACGGTTTTCACACACCGTCAGGAAAGGACAAGGCAAGCTTTTGTTAGCCACCTATTAAAGCCAAAGGTACAAACCTCCCACGCGTAAACCTTTGCACCGCATCGACACATGAAAACCGCAATCCTGCGAGAGACAGGGTTCTTGCCTTGGGTGGGCCAGCGCCGGCACGCCCCCGACGCTCCGCCGCTCGAGCCGTTTGGAGCTCCATCGCTTTCTCAAAATACCAAAGGAAGGGAAACGACGGCGAAATTCGCCACAGAAGCATGCGTGGGCCCGTCAGGGACAAGGTGATCACTGCAGGATAGCGTATAAACGTTGCTCACGGCGCAGCTACACAAACCAGCGCCTCAAAGTGTAGACGAAGGCATTTGGGTTCAAGGGTAACGGTTTCTACACAAGTAACCCGGTGGGGCAATGACGGTGCACAAGAGCAATGACCTTTCATGTGGTGGACCGCGAGTGTATATCGACGCCCCAGCCAATCCACGACCGAGTGAGTATAAATGAAAAAATTCCAAAAGAGGTAACGACAACTCTACCTCCATTGGCCACAGCGGGGACTGATTCTACGATAGCCCCCCCCCAAAACCAGCGATACCTATTAACGAACGTTTCATGGCTGCTCGATACGAGGAAGGATACAATTAAAAATATAGTATCCATATATTTTTTTGTTATCAAAAGTCTAACGATCGACGACGTCGGTGTGTCGAGGGACACCGTGTTTCAGGAGATACAACAGGGAGCTGTAAACCGGAGATTTCGTTATACAAAAGTTTCGGGCGCTGCCGTAGAACGAGGGAGGCAAAGTACGGCCCGTTCATACCACTAATCCTATCACACGCACCTGCAACTGAGCATCCTTATTTTGTGCTCGCTTCCTGGCTTTGCCCTGGATTTTGGCTTTTTTCCTCGCCTTCGTCGCCTCCCAGGCACGATCAGCGTCTTGAAAGCGCTCGGCGGCTGCTTGTTCGACATGCTTCTTAGCGTGACCTTCGCTTGAGGCGATTGGAGCATCCGCGATTCGGTGGGAACGACACGGGTTCTCTGACACCAGTGTTCCGGCCACTCCGCCTGCCGCGGCCGGTGTGGTTCCCTGTGCCGGCGCCGCCGTCGTTCCCGGCGCTACCCCGGCGCCGACCGGCGCCCCAGACGCGGCCCCACCGGTGTAGGCCAAGGTATTGGGGGGCAGGAGATACCGAGCGACACACACCATCTTCAACTGAATCGAGAAAAAGGCGGTCCAAGCCCACGTTCGCGTGGGGAAGGGGGGCGTCCCTGTCATCATCATCAGCGGGTTTCTCGCTTTGTGCATGCCCAACGTCGGAGTCATCTCCAGTGCCCTATTTGCTGTCGTCTACCAGTCCGTCCACGCAGGCCGCGCACTTCTGCATCACGTTTCTCGCGTCGGCATCGTCGTTCGCCCGCGCTTCAAACTGTGGACGCTGAGAAGATGCGGCAGCCGATGTGTGGGGGGTCGACTGTGGCTTTTGGGGGAGCGGGAGGAGGTGAGAAATGGCGTCATCGTGTTGAAACGTGAATGTAAAAGACGGGAAGCGGGGCGTAAGACGCGTAGCGAACGTAGGCTTACGTGTACGTAAGATTTCGCGTCGACAAATGTCGGACTTCACACGTACGTTATCCCCGAGTTTGACATCTACCCCCCATGCTTTAGCTTTCCTTTCTCTTTTTGTCTGTGTTGTGCACCATATCCTGTGCTCCCTGGCAAGGGCCACGGCTTGAGGACGTGTCGCTGAAATGTTTAGGCATGACAACCGAGACGTGTTTTTACTGCGGTGTAGACATATTGTGAGGGTTGGATACGTGTCATTGATTCCTTGTGGCATCTGGTAAATTTATGTATTCTACGACAACAAAATGACGAAATTTGTCACGACGCAATAATTGCCCGACAACCACCTCCAACAGAAAAATCTTTTACGCAACAACATACGTCTCGCCCTCAACCCGGGGTGGGACACACGCACCAGCTGGTCCCCGGCGCCGATGCTCGCGTTGCCTTTGGCAAATTTCGCAACTAGGTCCTAAGCAAACCCGTTGTCCATTCCGCTAATGGCACTGGGTATGACCTTGTGCCGCTTCACACGGTTAAGGCCCTTGTCTTCCTAGTGCAGAGGCCGTACCCGTGCATCAACACGAGCATGCCACGGTCGGCGAGAATATGACGCCTTTAACGGCAAGGTATACCCACATTTAACGGCTTCTCCCGTTTACATAATACGAACCGGAGCCAAACATTATGCCCCGCGTGCGTCTCTTGCACCTTGGCGGAAACAGGCCACAATTTAGGCTCCATTTCTGGGGGCATTCGGAGGCGGACTGCGCCGTTTTCTGATCTCCCGAGGCACGGAATGATACGACGTTGTGAGGAGTTGACGATGACGGCAACGAATGGTCCTTGTGGAATGGTTCCACGGCGGAGGGCAGCAACTCGTGGATCCACGGTATGCCTGATCCGCGCATTTAGTAGCTTCCTTCTTTTGACAAAGCGGTCGCTTAAGTGGTTACCGCTGCCAACTCGACCCTGGGCGATACGGATGACGACATAGGCTCCGAAATTTCCGCGAAAGGCTGCTTGCGCTCGTTTGCGCGAAACCTAGATACTCGTTGCGAGCCCAGCTGACTGAGCAACGGCTCCTTGTTCCTGCTGTAGATTCGCGATCGTCAGTTGGTACCTCACCGATGGCGTTTATATATGACGTGAAACGACATGACAATACCCCTCCACCGTTGCTGTGATAAAGACGCGACGAAATTACCTGAAGGGCTTACCAGGCAATGGCAAAAAGCAATGTGTGTCAAGATGACGACGACGTAATCTGCACCGTGCTTGTTACTCCCTTTTATTAGAACTCGGGCACATTGTCAAGCAAATGCCTCGAGTGCTGGCGGAGTTATTCTTTTTCCAGTGCATTTGTGTGAGAAACGAGTGCCTCTTGGCTAGGGCGTTGCATGGCCAAAATCTAGCCTTCGACGATTAAGCAATGGAGGTGGAGGACTTCTTTCTCTGAGTGTGTGGGCGCTGCGGGGGCCCAAGTAACAAAAATCGTAGGGAGGTGATGAATGCTATGATCAAGAAACGTGCAACGCTCATGATTCCTAGGGCGAGGGGGGGGAGAAGGGTCGGGGAGTGGGGCGGGGGGTGGGGAAGGGCGGACGGGTGGACAAGGGTTGGATGTTACTCGCTGGGGGTGGCGTGCATGGCACTGAGAAAAATGTAGCACATATGACGTAAAGGGGTAGTATTATATGTCCAGTCAAGCCTCCCCTTGGCGGTGTCGTACCCACGGACCCACCACTCGCCGTCGACAGGTCGCACGTCGGGTGTGGCTTAGGAGTGGCACACGAGCCGCTTGCACCGGGGAACTTTGAGCGCTCGGAACACCCATACCTTCGCCGGTGACGTGTACAACCTAAGTTAGGGTATGTGTGAATAGCGCCTGGCGCCGTGTTACCACATCAAACGTCACTTTCCAGCGAAACCTGAGTCATCAATGGAGCGGGAACTTGGTTCACGAATGACCACTGATGTTCAACAAACAAGTTCCAAACTTCAAACCAAAAAGCAACAAAACACCTTGGGCTCATTCTTGGCCAGATTGACCAGAGGAACTACCGGCGAAATGATAGTCCGAGACGACGAGGTTTCTCCTCTGCGACAGACATCGATCGACAAAACGAGCAACTGCGTCATGGAATGCCAACAAGGCGCACAGGTGAGGCGCTCTGGCCCACACTATCGTCACAGTGTTCACAACACGGCCGTGATATGCGGCTGGCGCGAGCCAGGCGTCCGATAGAAACGCCATTGGCCGCTACTGTGTGGAAAATTGGTAACAAAAATGTCCTTCCGTTCCGTTTTCACGACAGGAGCGGCACGGGGGGATCTTCCACCGATGTAATGTTTGACGATATCGAATAAGAGACTTTGCAGCATCGCGTTACCATTGTCATCGGTATTTCGACCCCGATTTTGGTATGGTGGCGTCGGTGGCGGGCAGGGGCGTGAGGTTGGAGGCACCCTATTACGCCTATATCGCCGCCGAGGAACAAGGGGTTTTGTCCTCGCAGTATCCGCACTTACACACGGTTGGGGCCCTAGAGCCCCACGTAATACAACGCACACGATCGAGCACATGAAAGACGAAATATGCTAAATACCTCACAATTAAATATGGAACTAAGTGTTAGTTCTATGCGGCTGGCCGGTAACGCTTCCGTGCAAACTGGCCGGCCTTTCATAGTTTTGTTGCCTGCTGGCGAATGTTTCATGTCTTTGCCGCTAGTCCATATGACTTCCGTGCATGCTGGTGGGCTTTTCGTATAGTATCTAACGTTACAGCTGGCGTTTTGTTGCAAGTTCAGGCACAGCTACTTTCCGTCTGCGCAACAGCTGAAGTTTTATATGAAGGTGGACAAGGTGCATCTTGCATTTTTTTCAAGTAGGCGTCAGACCGACCAACCTTCACTTTTTGCACGACCACTCGCAAGTAACTCCATCTGCCTCAAACCTCTGCGACAGTCTGAGGAGAGAGCACAGTGCATCGTGCACGAGAACATTACCAGTACAATACTTCTCCCGCCCCCTCGTGTGGCATTACCTGAATGCCCCTGTTTGGAGCTCTGCCACCCATTGTCGGTCAGTATGTCTCTCTGGGTGTGCGAATGCCGGAATCCAGTTCGAGTTGTGTTGGTTGGTTGGCCTCACTCGTGGCAGATTCATTGCAGCAGCCGGCAGCCTTTCGGTGCACTACTGATTTGTAGAATTATGGCCTCAGACAAGCCCTTACCTGGGCCGATAACGGTACTCGTCGGGGCGAAGCTCCTCCGAGGACGTAATACATACGCCCGTGGATCGCTCTGCTGCCCCAGTTGTCTTATCCTTGAATGCTTGTGTTGTGTCTGTTACAGCTCTGCTTTTGTCATTGCGCGAAGTCGCATGGTTTGTTGTTCCGATACGTTTTTTATTGCTTTCGACAAGAAAAGCGCTGCTAAAAAAAACTGATGTTGTAGTATGCCCAACATACATTGTACGCAGGCCGCTGGAGGGTTTCCAGCACTCTGCTGTGATTCTGTATTGTTCGGCAGTCGGGGTTTGCGTCTTTCGGGTTGTTGCGGCTGCGCGAGGTGGAGTCTCGCTCACACGATGATCTGTACCACCCGACACTGCTGCAGCTTCGAGTGTATCATAACGGCTGTTCGCACAAAAAAAAACACAAACAAATTGTTGCGCATGGATGACTACCCACCAGTCGGCGTACTTCCCACACAATGTGGAATACATTCAATCGTTCGTACTCACAGCCGACGGTTTTGAGTTATTTCTATAAAACATTTCAATCTTTAAAACAAACGGCAAACGCTACGCGGAGGAACTTCAAAAAATGCGTGATTTACGAGGGATATCACTGCCGTGTTTACTTTTACTACTCTCTTACCGGTACACTATTGTTTTCCAATCTCATACACCACCAGCAGTGCGCAGGAAAATGATTTTACTGTTAGCTGCTTGTTGTATGTGGGGGTAGATAATTTTGCTGTCTACAGCAGCATATTGGTTGTAGCAAGTGATGGACTGTTGTACATGCATCACATGTGCTAAGCACAACAACAAAAATCAGTTTGAAGCTGCCCCAGAATGTTTATTTTAAGCCGGATACATAGACGTCGCAGCTACTCTAGCGTCGGTGAACTTATGTGCGCAGAACAGTAGTAGCACCATGTAGGCTACTACAGCAGCATCGACATAATTTATCTGGGCTATCGCTACACAGCAGTACTTTCATTTCCAATGCACCCCAATGAATTCAATTGCAGTAAAAGTGCATACTCTACCGTTAGGACACGAGAGAGCGCCTGGGGGTGCAAGATGCAAAAGCATCGGCCTCTTGCGTCAACGTTCTTTCTCGAATAGGGACCTTGCAGAACATTCCTTGTATGTCGAGATCAAATACGGTGCCCTCCACTCTGTATACGAAGCGTTAGGCGTTAGGTTTACTCCCTTGTCCAGGTACCATAAGTGCGGGGACTACAAGCACGGCGTTGTCGTACCGTTCTTGGTCGGTTTAGGCTGCGGTGGATGCAACACATTATCGACATAGTTTGTCTGGGCCGTCCCTTCACAGCCGTACCTTCATTTCCGATACACTCTTATATCTTGAACTGCAGTATGAATGCATACCCTACCGTTATGATACGAGCGAGCGCCTGGGGGTGCAAAATGCAAAAGCATCAGCCTCTTGCGTCAACGTTCTTTCTCGAATAGGGATCTTGCAGAACATTCCTTGTATGTCGAGATCAAATACGGTGCCCTTCACTCTGTATACGAAGCGTTAGGCGTTAGGTTTACTCCCTTGTCCAGGCACCATAAGTGCGGGGACTACAAGCACGGCGTCGTCCTACCGCGCTTGATCGGTTTAGGCTTCAGAACGTTCAATACAATCGATGTGGAAGTGGCCGTGGAAGGACGTGCGGGTCGGGCCGTGGGTGCGTGTATGGTATTTGATATTACGGGGGTGCGTTGTTAAATTGGTCATACTACCTCCATGGGTGTAGGCCAATGATGATGGATTCCGGAACCTTCGTTTGTGGAACTTTCCTCCCTTAATAATGGCGATGGAGGTGTGGTACGATAATCACGATTTCAACGGAGGCGTCCATGGAAGCTGTCACCATGGAATCTTCCACAAGAGGAAGACCGGGACCCATTTGCGACAAATGTGCGGAAGTTTGAACTGCATACTCGACGGAAGCATCCGATGCCGCGAAGTTGTTTCCGCGTGCAGGTCATGGAAGATTTCATAGAAGCTCCCATCCAAACGCTTACGAAAGTAGCTTCCATGGAAGTGACTTCCGCGAAAAAAAAATTTCACGAGTCTCCATCCAAACCTCCTTCGAAGCAACTTCAAAAGGAGGTTTCATGCTACCTGCCGTCGAAACGCTGATGAAAGCTTTCGTGGAATATACGCAACAGCTTCCATGAAAACAACTCTCACGGAAGAGTTCGTGGATGCTTTCGTGAAAGCTAGTTCCACGTTAGTTTACTATGGTCTTCCTTGACAGCTTAACACGTAAGTAAAACGTAAACCTATTTCATTGATGTTATTACTCTAAAACAATGGCAATTGCTTCCCCCATGGAAGTGGGTTTCCGTGGGAGCTGTCGTGGACCCCGCTGAGATTCCGTCGAAGCTGCGGAAGCTTCCATGGAAGTGAAACGTGAAATTCCGTCGAAGTAGCTTCCAACGTTTGTAAATAGGAAGCTGCTTCGAACACTTTCACGAACATCTTTCGTCGAAGCTTCGTCGAAACCGCTGAGCTTCCGTGGAGGCTGCGGAAGCTGCCATGGACGTAAAACGTAAAATTCCGTGGAAGTGCTTTCGTGGAAGCTTTGGTGGAAGCTTTCACGGAAGTGGCTTCCGCGGCATTTTTTCCTACTTCCATGGAAGCTTTCACGGAAGCGTTCGTGGAAGATGCTTCCATGGCAGCTTTCGCGATAGCTTCTGTGGAAGCTTCCGGCTTTGATTTTCCATGAACCCTTCATATCTTCCATGAAAGCTTTCATGGGAGCTATGATGGAAGCTTCCGCGGAACCTTTCATGAACTTCCACGCAAAAACCAAGTAGTGCAGGAAAGCGGGCAGTTGATTCGTTCAGTGTTTGTTTTGCAGATGTATTGAAAGTCCGACCTGTGTGGGATCTGAACTCCAAAGCCAGCTCCATTAGCATTCGAAGGTAACCGAACGGTGACAATCATTAGGTCTCCTCTTAACGGAAACGGGCTTGTTCCCTAGTATCATGGCGTTCTCCACGTGGGAGGGGGGTTAGAAACTGACAGGTTTTCCTCGTACCTCCCCTCCCCTGTTCCCTATCCTGGTTGTACCCCTCTGACCTGTTATTTACTCCGATAGACAACCTCAGCAGCCAGAATCCAATTTAGAGTCCGCGCTCCTGGCCAACTGATGCATTACCCTACCTCTACACACCCCATGTCGTCTCTTGCACGGCTGCCTACTAGGCGATCTTGTCCTTCCTGCTGGAATTCTAAACACCACGAGGATATCTTCTCTATTCAATCTCACGCGCACCTTCTTTCTTTTTTGCCGACCCCGGCTGTGCTCCTATCTCCGTCCGTCTCGTAGCTCCCCTGCTCTTCCCGACTGCAGCGGAATTTCCTCCGGTACCGTTTCCTTACTGCCCTCACTTGCTTCCTCCTTTTCCTTCCCACTCTCTCCAGCCCCATCTTTGAGCAAAACGTTGCTTGCCTTATCACCCACACCTTCCACGTCCCCCTGCTCCTGTAGGCCATCGATGGGCGGGTCGTTCGACTCCCAGCACCTTCTCGCTGCAGTACTCGACCATCTCCACCATGAGTTTACTATACTCCCCTCCAGCTTCCTCCCCATGCCCTGGCCCCCCTTGTGATCACGGTGACCACCACTATTCTTTCTTGGTTCTCTTTGCCCCCCTTCGAATGGATCTCCACGCTGTCCGCTAGCCCCTGTTTCTCTGCCCCAGCTGCATCCCTTTCTCGAAGAAGGAAACATCACCCCTCTCCAAGCAGCAAACCTCATTCATTCTTCCTCCTTCCTCCGCGAACAGTTTCGAGGCCCACGCAGACAACTAATACGCCAACGCCAGTCTGACTCATACCATCTTCTCCCCCAACCCCCACCCACCGATGGTCTCCTTCATCACTCTGATCACCTCCCACATCAGCGGCTGCTTTACCCGCGCCTGGTTCTGTATGTTTGGATTATCATAGCAGCGACCGGTCCAAAAGTTGTAGAGGTTTGCATATATATTCGCGGGCGATTTTTTTAAGAAATTTTCCTAATGCTATCGGGAGGAGGCCTCGATCGTTCAGCTCTCCACGTCGTCTTTCGTCTCTGTCCTCGAATACAACGACTTTGTTCAAACTCTTCAGAGTGCTTGGCGGTCAGGGCGTCCGGGCGCGGACTCTACGAACACACTAGTGTTTTGAACGTTGGAGGTCTGGTACTAGATGGCAAGGATGGCTCCACAAGAGACAGACTCCAAGAATGGAGTTCAAGCTGATGATAGAGGTGGAGAAAGCATTGATGATGAAAGACATGAGGGAGATGATGGCCGTGTTCAAGAAGAACAACGGCCGAGTGGTTCATCATTGACAGCGGAGCTGCTGTAACGGGGAGCTCGCGGGGGACTGAACCTCCCTGCTGCACAGCAAACCTCTGCTGCTGCTACGGCAGCTGCTGGGGACGGATCGCGAAGACATACGATAGCAACATCAGAAACAACTTTACCTTAGGATGCCTCGCCTAGTTTGGAAGTGACGGGGCTAATAGGACCTGTTGGTCCTTTCGAAGCTGGCCCATCCAGGGGTCACCCGCACCAGCAAAGGGGGGCTGGAGAATGGCGTACATACACCAACGGTGGTTTGCTATGATCTTCGTCCGTTTTTACTTGCTTTTAAACACACCGCTGTCCCATTTTGTGGGAGAAAGCCCAAGTTTTCTTCCTGGATCAGAATCGCTAGATACTTGGCGAAAGGAGTAGGTTTCCTGCCTGCCTTTGTATCGGATCCACCCCAAAACATCGCGGTAAGGGAATTGGATACCGAGATCTCGCTACGCGTCGACAGAGGGTACAGCTGTAAAATGTGCACATGCATGCACTGGCGTTGACTTTCCATCGATTGGTCTCAAAAACAGGACTTACGATAACTTCTTGCACCGGTGTACCTCGACGATGGAAGCGTGGATTCTTGCGTTGTACGGCCGCCAAACGCCTCACGTTCAATCCGACCTCACCCGGTGCCTTACTAGTTTTGAGATAGCGCGAAGGAGCAACCCCTTCGAGGAGATGTGTAGGATCGAACATGTCGCCGCATATATGCGTACAGCAGCACTGGCCCTCGACGACCGCATGCGTACACAATTTACATCGACGCTCTGCCTGCCGAATACGAGGAAGGGTAAAGAACCTTGCATCTCGTGACTGCGTCGGCTGCGATGACATCAATGATGTACGAGAGCGGCACCACCTATTTCCTGGGAGAAGGAAGAAGAGACCCAACGCCGGCCAAGATGGTAATGCCATTTTCGCCGGTGGCGGCGTCCGAGGTGGTGGCCGCGGCAAAGGCGGTGGCGATGGTGACCAACGGAAAAATAGATTCTGCGGCAAAGGAAAAGGTGGGCGTCGGAAACAGCAGGGACGAGACTGCAAACGCGCCGACGAGTTAGGGGGTGGCTCGGCCGCGGCCGCCGGCGGCGGTTGCAGCGGGGCCGAAAACGTCGAAGGGAGTACCTGCGAAGTGAGATGCTACAGGTGTCGTAAAAAGTGCCATTGGAGGGCTGATTTCAGGGAAGAGCGATGCAGTCAATTCCGTGTACGAGGACACGCTGCTGATGTCTACCCCTTGACATTATTGGGCGGTGCGCTAGCAGTGTCGAACGATGATGTTTCGGTCGAGGCTTTAACTTGCAAGACCAAAGATGATTCGAAAGCAGGGATGATTTGCGTACAATGAGGGAAGGGGAGTCGGCTTAGCCAGGAAGGGATGAGGCCTGGCCTTGCGATAGTGGACCGTCTACTCACATGACGGCCTCACAATATTGCATTGCAAATTACAGATAATGAAATTTTAGAACTGCACATCGCTGATTGCTCTCCCCGCCGAGGAATCAAGCGGTCCACACGCAATGGATCAAATAAAAAGCGCGGGAGGGTGTTTGTGGGTTTGAGTCGACCAAAAGTGGTAAAAAAGCTCGGTAGGAAGCGGTATACTCCCATCGTGGGCTACGAGGTTTCTTGATATATGTGGGGGTATTTTATGCGCCACAAATAAGACGCCGTGGAAATGTTCGAGCAGTTTCTCGCGGATATTCGTTCAGACGGCGACCCTTCCGAGGTGGTAATCGCCCGATCCGACCAACTCCGTGGGCGGGAGTTTGTTGATCTATGTACATCGCGAGATATCAAGCAGAAATTCGTCACGGCAAACAGTCCCCAATTCAATGGGGTAGCCGAGCGCGCACTATGTTTGATCGAGAGGGTTACAATGTCGTGTTCTCTTCAGGCTCTTGAGCGTTAACTTAGACCGCAATTGTTGGCAACAGAGTCCTTGTCGGCTGAAGCGTCGCACTGGGCATGCGATGCTTTGAACTGCACATCAAGGTCCGCCAATCCAGCCAACGAGTCGCCGTACGAGATGTGGTATGGTAGCCCTCCCCGGTAGTGCTTCTACCTTTCTTTAAACCTGGCTACTGTACGGTGAGGAGGGAATACAAGTCCCAGACGAACGCACAGGAGTGTTTTACCAGAGACCTGCACGTAACTACCCCCCAAGACGCGGTACGAGGCCTGACCAAATATCATACTCTGGTTATCGCGCGTCATACCACCCGGCAACACATATCACCTGCACTACCTGTATCTGTCCAGATGCATGACCCTGTCTAAGCAACGAGAGCACGTGAGATCGAGGTAGGCAAGCGATGGTGAACGCGCAGAACGGCGGTCAGGATTGGATGGACGACCTCGACGTCATGTGGAAGTTTGACCTGCCCTCCTATTTGAAGGGGTGCGCACAGGATTCACCTGCCGCTGGTGATTCCGACGACGAGACAGAATAGGCGATTAATTCCTCTCAAGGAGGCGCGGGGGACGCCTGCTCGGTCCCGGCAAGGAAGGCCAAAACAGTCGAGACGATGTGCTTTCTCAAGGGAGCGCGATGAACGCCTTTCTGGTTTCGACAGGGAGGGCCGAAAATAACCCGGGCGCTCCAGCAAACTCCGACACAAATGAAAGGAACGGCGACGACCCCCTCGCGGTCATGCCAAAAGAGGAAGCGCATGAGTTCAGCAGCTGGTGAGTGCTCTGCCCGATGTAACGGGCCGGACACGGAGTCACAGGCAACACCCGGAGGATGTATTCACTCAACGCCGGCTGAGTATGCAACGTGAGGTCGAGGACGCGCTGTTTGCGGCAGTGCGGAGTTGACGAAGTCTGCGAGTATACCGAAGAGTACATCCTGGACGACGCAGGACGCAATCGCAATTCTGGTTGGGAGACCTGCTGTGGAATAAATCGAAGGGGAGTTAAGCGGATGCATGCCGAGCGGTGTCCGGGAAGATAAATAGCTGTCCCCACCTGTTTTTCGCCTATGTATAGCGTCCTAAATACAAAGCAACGTGGCAAGAGGCCGTGAAGAGTGAGTTAGACGGTTATTAAACGACCGGAACGTACGAAGCCGCGACACCACCACAAAGGCGGAAACCCGTGTTTCCTACAAGACCGCTAAAGATGGCCGGATAATGAATACGATGGATAGACTTGTGGCTTAGGGTTTCAGCCACGTGAACGATGTTGATTGCTTCCAAACGTTTGCACCCACTCCATCGCCAGCGTCGGAAAAAATTATTGCGGCTGTTGAAAATGAACACGGTCTGAAGGTTGTTCATTTAGACGTTGCTCGAGTTTTCGTTCGAGCGAAACTCGACGCCGAGATATACATGAAACTACCTGATAGGTGTGGAGATTTGTCAGGAAAGATTGTTCGCCTCAATCGATAACTATATGACCTAAAGCAGAGCGGATGGCAGTGGGCAGAATTTATGTAGAGACCGTAGTAGAATTTGGTCTGGAGCATTGTTCAGCTAGTGTTTGTGTTTTGCACATGGTTGTGGGTGACAACGAAGAACTGATTATGGCTGTTCATGTAGATGGCATTGTGATCGCAGGATCGGACGAGTCATGCAAAGACGTTCATGCCGCGTTAACTACGAAACTGCCCCCGAATATCCTCGGCGAACTGAACTGGTGCACTGGTTGTGTTTTAAAGCGCAATTCAGAATTGGGCACGTTAGAGATCACGCAGAAAGCTCTCGTTGAAATCATGTTGAATAGGTTCGGTGTGAACTCGTCGTCTGACATCCCCGCGAACCCTGGCGTTGGACTGCGTCCCAGAAGAGAGGGCGAACCAAAGGGAAACTTGCCGTACAGGGAGGCTTTACGCACTCTGATGTGGTTGACGACCATGACACGGCCAGATATCTCGAGCGCACTTTGTGCTGTTGCGCGCCATTCCCACAACCCCACAGACAAGCACTTGAAAGCAGTTCTGAAGTATTCATGGGACACCTTCACAGGACAATGGGTATAGGATTCACATGTGTGCGGGGTTCTGGACTTGATTTAACTGCGTTTAGCGATGTCGACTAAGCCAAAAATTCTAATGACAGGCGTTAGGGGTCGGGGGCGGTAGTTACCTTGGGAGGTGCTGCCGTCAGTGGGGCAAGTAGCACGTAGAGGTGCGTTACGTCGTCTACAGCAGAGGCAGAGTATGTACCCGCGGGTGAAGAGGCGAAGGTGTTGAGGATACGCGTTGTAGACTAACACCTATCGAGGCAATGCTCAGTAGCATTGATTGGTTCATTGCTGTACTCGTAGTCGTAGCATACCTAGAACGTAACATATGAGTTACAGCTGAAACGGAACTTTCTTGGAATAAATGTTCAAGAAAATATCGGGATTACCACCTGTTAGACTATTGCTGTATTGATTTTCAAGAAGATCGTATCCTGCCAGGTAGTGGAGATGTCGAAGTCACAGGCTTCTGGAAGGAGTAGTGCTCTGGACGCTGAGACGGATGATGCAGGTGGCGCCACCCCATTCACTCCTCTCTCTCCTCTCATTCTTCTAATCTTCCTCGTCAGTTTTCAGTGTTCCCTGAACTAAGGAAACAGCAGTCCATTTTCTCTCAAGCGTTTCTTTCCTTGGGCAAAAGAGCCGTTGTAAGAACCAATGTATTTCTCCCTCGTGCACCTTGCATGCTCCTTTGGTTAGCTTAATTGCTGCCAGTGCCAGCCTCTGCGACCAAACCAGGTCGTATCGTCACATACACCAATAGGTTATAGAGCCATCGTCTACAGCGCGGTATCGCACAGCAGACATCACGACGTCGCACCGCAGGAGTCTTCGAGGAGGGGCCTTCGAGGAACCTTCAATCTGGAGCAGCCACGGGACTGATGTCAAGCACGGGGCTCTCAACTTTGGAAGTTTGAAAAAGTGGGCCGAGTCAATACGTTTGACAGCGGTTTGGATTAGATTGATGATCTAGCTTCAACACACTTTGCACTGGTGGCCGAGTCCGTCTCGGCCATGTACTACTATCATGAAGGACAGCATCGTATATCCGTGCCGATATCGCCATTGGGGTATTGTACTTTGCATTTGTTATTCTTCCACAGGTTGAATAGTGCGGCGAAGTTGCCGTACTTCTTGAGGCGTCGCAGATTGCATGACGTCATTTAGCGCCTGTACCAGCCGCAGCACCGACGGCACAGGTAGTGCAAGTCAGTTATTCGAACATGGGTCGAAAAAGACTCGAGACGTTTAGTTTGAACCTGCATTAGCTGCAGCACAGACGGCAAAGGTCGCTCACGTCAGTTATTCGAACACGGGTCGAGAAGTGACTCGAGGGTTTCTGTTGAGCCTGCACCAGCTGCAGAATTGGCTGCACAGGGCATCGACGGCACAGGTATCGTGCGATATTGGAGTATGTTAAATGCAGCTTATATTAACCAATATGGTGTGGTTCTCGGGGTATCACGGGATCTACGGTAGCCCAGGAATAATATTTGAAAAGTCTGTTGGCTATAGCAAACGGGACATTGCGGGGTATATTGAGAATTGTTACATTGTGGCCAGTTGGTGGACAGTGTATTTGTGGTTTGGGGAGGTACGGGGGATTATGGCTCGTGGGCGAGCGTGGTGGGGAGCAGCTTGTGCCCCCATCTCACTCTTCTCTACACCCACCTTTCCCCGTCTTCTCTTCATTTTCGCATTTGAACTGCTTTTATATTCAAGACATAAACACCATCTTCTTTTATCTCGGGCATACTGCAGAGGGCAGTACTTTGTCTAAGCACAGAGCTCGGGGCTGTTGCTGCTACTCCGTCTCCTGAACATCACTGTCATTGAATACGTTAACGAAAAGTTCGAACTTGAATGTGGTTGATCGGAGATGGGGGACCACGAGACCATAGAAAATTTGAAGGAGCAGCTCGCTTCGCAGGCAAGGCTCTTCGAGGAAAGGCTGTCGGCGATCGAGGCGAGTCGGGAGAACACTGGCGGACTGCAAGCGGCACCCACCGATGGAGACCAGCCCTCATCAGGTGTTGAAGGTGCTGGGACTTGTGATCAGGCAGGGTTTGCTCATAGTCGTAGGTTTTGGAGGCGCCACCGATAGTCTGCCGCAAACTATTGGTGACGATGTAGACATGTCAGGGGGTAGCAGTCTATCCATCGGACCTAGGGAGACCAGTAGCATCAAATCGGATGTTCCCAAATTCAACGGTAGTGGTGTGGATTGCCCTCTGTGGAGGCGACCTTTTAAAGGCTACGCAATCACTAGCGGTTGTATGCAGGCCTTAACGACAGTGACTGATATGACGGTAGGTGATTCATCTGTGACGTCCTGTTTTTTGCTAGACCAAGGATTTACTGAAATTTGCGTGAAGAGGTCCCGACTAGCTTCGACTTGCACAACGGAGAGTATTACCGACCGCGAGTTGTTGACCAGAGTGTTCGACTCTAATTCGCCTAGTATAGCTTGGCGTATGCTCAATGACTGGTTCTTGCCGAAAACACTGGTTAAGAAGGCAAAGTGGGAACGACAGTTCAACCATCTGATTATGGAGAAGAAGGAATAACCGATGAGATTTTTCGCGCGTGTAGACAAGATTGTCGGCGTTTTGAGGTCCCTGAGGGTGCACTTACTAACAGAGGATGTGAACCTCAAAATCGTAGAAGTTCTCACTGACGACTACGAGTTCGAGCAGGGTACCATATTGTGCAGAGATTACATCATCCGTGCGAGATAGAGGTGATAGTCAGGCATAGACATACAATCATGTCAAGAGGTGCGAGCAACAAAGTTCAAAGTGTAGGACAAGCCCTAATTGCGAACAAACCTGGCCACCGAAGTCGTAAGCAGGAATGTAGTTGACAGGGTGGCCGAGCTGATAAGGGTGTTTCCGATTATGTTGTTGCAGCCAAGAACGACAACAGCAGCAGTACGAAGGTTGGAAAGTCCGACGACAAGCGAAACAAGTGTCACCGACGCTTGGAGCCATGCCATCGGTGTTTCAACTGCACCGCGCACGTCATCCCTGCCGCCAAGAAGTCGCGAAACGGCTCTGGTGAGATTTTAGGGTGTTTGGCGATTGGTATGCTTCGTGAGAGAGATGCGGTAGGAGAGCGCGAACAGGGTACGGACGGTACAGAGAAATGGATACTTGATAGTGGAGCGACCTTTCTCATGACTAGATCAGCCGACTTACTCCGTGACGTGCAGCCTTCCGAGGACAAGATTAGGATTGGCAATGACACCCTGGTAGACGTTGAGGGTCACGGATCGCTGACTGTAGGCTTTCCGAACAAGGCAGAAGGTGTCACTGTAAAGCCAGACAAAGTGGCATACGTACCTAGCTTGGCTATCAAATTTTTTTCTATATTGGCTGCACAAACACGAGGAGTAGGTTTCGCAACTGATGATAAGGATATGAGCGTGACCCTAGCGGATGGGCGTCTTAAATTTTGAAGTGATGGATCTCGATACTCTAACAATGGTATAAGGGTCGATCCCGATAACGACTACATCCCCATTCTCCTGTTGGTTCCCGAACCCATCGAGAACGTCGTGCATCCTGTTCACCCCATTTCCTTGGAGTTTCCTATTGAAGCCTCCGGTATTGTTAACTCGTGTGAGACTGAATGGCGCGGTATTTTGACTTTCTTGCACGAGAACCACAGGCAACCTGCCCATACTATCCCCCTGGCGTGCCCTGTGATAGCCCCCACCAGCGATAACTTGCATAATACTGCTGTAAAAATGAACGTCTTCCACTGCGTACCCGGCCATGCAAATGCGTTTTTGTTGAGAAGAGACAGCGAAATCCCTAGGAGTAGAGCTGCTCGGTAGGTTAAGACCGTGTACTGGGTGTTCCATGGCCAAGGGGTATCTTAAGCCGATCGCTAACAGTACGAAATCACGTGCCACAAAGGAGCTAGGAAGAGGTTTTGTGCATCTCAGTAACCCTAAGAGTATTCCTTCGTTTTTTGGTAAGAAATACGTCATGATAGTGAAGGACGACTTTACCCCGTACGTATGGGTATACTTTCTCGAGCGTAAGTCCGATGCTGCTGACGCCTTCAGGAAGGTTTTGGCTGACGTGCGTGGAGATGGTGTGGCGTCGGAAGTAGAGAGAGTGAGGTATGACAATTGAAGAGAGCTGTTTGAGGGGAAGTTCGGTGACGTGTGCCGGCAGTATTGCGTAAAACAGGAAGTCACCAACTCAAAGGGTCCGGAGCTAAACGGCGTTGCCGAGAGAGCTCTGGGTATCATCCGGAACGCGGCATTTTCCGCGCGCATCCAAGCCCCCATCTTCTTCCCTCACGTCGGTTTGCCACCGTCGGAGACCGTTTCGGCCGAGGCAGTACACTGGGCGTGCGAAGCCTTTAACCGCACCGCGACCACGTCCAACCCGGGCAGCAAGTCGCCGCAAGAGATTTGGCATGGTAAGGCAGCACCCGCATCACTCCACCCGTTTCTTCGTCCGGGATATTGCCGCTGGAACCGTCCGTTAAAGTCGTTCCCCAGGTGCGAGAGTAGCTTCAACCTCGGGCCGGGCATCGACCACCCTCGTGACTCATTGCAGATGCTAACGCGGGCAAACAATGTGGTGGAAACACGGGACGTCACCTGGGAGGCACCACCGGTCATGGAGGTGCCGCCGGTGCAACTGCAGCAACTGGCATGGCCGGAGCTGGCAGGGGTGCCGGAGCTGGGAGGGACGTCAGAACAGGGAGGGGCATCGGAGCTGGGAGATACGGCTGAGCCGGGAGGGCTAGATGATTTCGATTCTGACTCAGCGACTCGATTGCCGATGCTGGGCAGAGGAATTCCCCATCAACCTCGAGTGGCATCTCTGGCGGGGAGTGTCGGCAATGGTGGTCAAGGTGAGCGGGGTTCTGTTGACGGTGTTAATCTGCCAGTCCCCGACGCTACAACTGGGTTATTTGTCGCCGGACAGCGGTGAATCGTCTGTCGACGAGGCAAACACAGATGAGGCGTCATCATCGGACGAGAATGGTCCAGTTACTACAATTGCGCGAACTGCGGCGCGCCAACTTGAATCGCACCTGGTTGGACCTGGAGATGGAGAGCAGCTGGGACGGACTAGAGTGCAGACGCGAGCGCTCAATAAAGACGCGTCAAGCCTGGTGATTGTGTTTGGGCCGGATGAAGGGGGCAAACTAATCCATGGGCTACTGGCGGTACAGGAGGTTAACCGTAAGCCGGGCGAGTTGCCTAAATGTCTCGTCCAGGAAGCTGGGCCGGAGCCTGTTTCGTACCCTGCAACGTGTTCATCGGAGTACTCCAACGTGTGAATGGAGGCAATGTCGAAGGAGTTCGATGGGCTCGTGGCGGCCGGAACCTTTGCGGATGTGACTGAAATTCCTGGGGGATGCGATATCGTAAATGATAAATAGCTATACAAGTGGAAGGGTGATTCGCATGGTATGGTTGATAGGGCAAAGGCCCGTATGGTAACTATGGGGTGCAGCCAGGTAGAGGGGGTAGACTACTTCGAACCGTTTGCCCCTACGGCCTCCGCAACTTCTAGCAGGTTGGTAGCCGCCATGGCACGTAAGCTAGACTGCGACCTGATAGCGGCCATGGCACGTGAGCTAGACTGCGACCTGAGGCACTTAGATGTAGACCAGGCATTCTTTCAGTCGGAGTTGGTCACCAATATCTACTTTCGTCCCCCCAGTTGTGGATCAGTATCTGTCAAGGTAGTTCTTCTCAACATGGCCCTTTATGGCCTGAAGCAGAGTGGTCGAGCGTGGTATCAGCTGTTGTCGTCAACTCTGGTGGAGTGCGGTTTCTAGCGATGCTTGGTAGATCCCTGTGTATTTCGTCTGATGGTTGCTGGTGACGTTGTGGCGATGTTGGTCTTCCATGTGGACGACATCAAGATTGCAGCTACTGAGAAAGTGACTGAAGTGTTAGTTAGTGCCCTCAATCATAGATTTCCCACCAAAAATCTCGGGGAGGTAGATTGGTACATTGGCAGTGAGCACAGGAGGGATCGGGAGAAAGGTACTCTGGACATTACTCAGACTCAGTTCATTCAGAGCGTACTGAATCGTTTTGGTGTTTCGAAATCCAGCCCCATCCCCGCAACCCCTTCCTTGGACCTCAGGCACGTGAGCGAGGGGGAGACTGTGGTGGATGTCCCGTTCCGCGAGATCGCGGGGAGCCTGATGTGGATCGCGAACCAGACGAGGCCCGACATCGCGAATTCAGTTTGGGCAGTCGCCCGGTTCTCTCATTATTCAAAGCGGATCCACTACAAGGCGGCACAGACGATACTCGAGCATCTGAATGCCACGTCGGATGTAGGCTTAACTTTCAAGAGGGGTGGTGACATGGAGTCGATGCACATGGAGTTTAATTCAGAGACGTACGTAGACGCGGACTACGCCCACAAGGCGGAGGACGGGCGTTCCGTTTCTGGCGTATCTGTTTTCTGCGGTGGTACGCTAGTGTCTTGGTTCTCGAGGACACAGAAGTGTGTCACCCTATCTACCACTGAGGCAGAGTACGTAGCAATGACAGATGGAGTCAAGGAGACCCTATATGTGAGCAGTATACTAGCATTTCTGATGCCCGGTTTGGAGCCGATAAGCATCATCGTGTACGAAGACAACAAGGGGGCGATCGACTTAGCTAAAACCCCCTTGAGCTCGTTCAACAGCAAGCACATTGACGTACGGTACCATTTTCCCAGGGAGCTGGCTGCCAGTGGTTACATCTCAGTGCAGTATCTTCGAACGGAAGATCAGCATGCGGATATCCTGACGGAAGCATATTGTAGGGGTAGTTTCGAAAGACACCGCGATTTCCTTTTGGGCAGGAGTCAGGGTTCAATATTGTCCTCGTCTTTCTAGTGGATCCCGTTATTGGAGAAAGGCTTAATTGGTAGGCGGTTCGATATAAGTCTCCCTGATACCCACCGTGTCAACGCTCAGTCTTGTTAGTTGCTACACCTAGCGAGGGTGTTAAATGTAGCTTATATCAACCAAAATAGTGTGGTGCTCGGGGTATTACGGGAAGTACGGTAGCCCAGGAATAATATTTGGAAAGTCTGTTGGCTTTAGCGAACGGGACATTGCGGGGTATCTGCCATAGTGAGAACTGATACATTGTGGCCTGTTGATGGACAGTGTATTTGTGGTTTGGGGCGGTACGGGGGATTATGACTCTTGGGCGGGCTTAGTGGGGAGCAGCTTGTGCCCCCCTTCATCTCACTCTTCTCTACACCCACCTCTCCCCGTCTTCTCTCCGTTTTCGCTCTGGTACTGCTGATATATTCAAGACATAAACACCATCTTCTTTTATCTCGGGCGTACTGCAGATGGCAGTACTTTGTCTACGGACACAGCTCGGGGCTGTTGCTGCTACTCCGTCTCCTAAACATCACTGTAATTGAATAGAGTACGGGTCGAGAACAAGCTCGAGGCGTTCAGTTAGACTGCACCAGCTGCAGCATAGACGGCGCAGATAGTGCACGTCGGAGGACCATGCTGCACTAGCTGGGGCATTGACGGCACGGATAGTGTACGTCAGTAGAAGAGGGCGCATGCCGAGTTTTACAAGCTCAGGGGGTCGTTTTCTATATGCGTGCACAAGGATCGCAACAAGGTATTAAGAAGACTTTTATGTCCACTGCTGAGCGGGCGGACCATCATCATGGATGGCACAACGAAAACTCTTCACGATATCTTGAAAAGAAAATGAAATTCGACGGCAAGAAGGTGGACGACCTTTGTCAATGGGGTTCCAAGCTTCGTGATACTCTCAGCATCTACAATGGGGCCGTATTCAACATCCTTTAAGGGCAAGAGCGATAGCCTGAAGCCGACGACAGTCAGGCCACTGCCAGTGCGGCGTAGGACGCCGTCCACCAGGATCTGCTCAGCAAAATTTTACTCTCGACAGACGGCGATGCGTTTTTCGTCGTACGGCGATTTGAGGGCACCTTGCAGTAGAGGATGGAGCAGGACATTGACCACTGGCATGGGCAGCGCTACGTGAGAAGTTGAAAGGGATTTCACGCGAAGCAATTCGCTCGACGCATTCACAAATGAGCAATACTCGTAAACGTTCAGATCAAGATCTTGACGAGTATCTCTTCATCGTGGATACCTGCCGTGATCGCCTTAACGCATGCAACCCGCCAGAGGGTCCCACAAATCGTCAGTACGATAATGGTTTCCGCAAGCTCTACCGCGCCATTAAAAAGCAATCCGACAAGCCTACCTGAAACGAGGAGACTTCGGACTTGCCGATATCCGGTGTATGATGGCGGCCACTTACGCAGAAAATCTGGCCCGTTCATGTTCTGATTCATTCAGGGGTATCGCGGGACGTGGTGCCGCCATGCAGGCAATGGCCCGCGATAGCAATGACACGAAGCGTCACTTTTGTGGTCGTGTCGGTCACTTAAAACAAACGTGCCCCCTACGCGTCAAGCAACCGAAGCAGCGACTGAAGCAGCGTGAAGACCAACAGGAAAACCCACCCAGACAGCACCAACGAAGCCGTGGACGCGAGTGAGGCCCCATGTTGCGCTCATACCACAGGACAACCTTCAATAGCGACACCGTCTGCCGGGGCCAGGAGGCGCAAACAGGCTGACGGCAACGCTCATATTTCTGCAACAGGGCCTTCGCGGATATTGGGAATATGCAGCGCTTTCGATATTCCAGAAGAAGACGATCAGCGGGACCGCCTCTACATGTTTTTCACAGAGAAAAAGGTACATCCCACGGCAGCAACTACAGCTGAGCCCAGCCACAAGCAGGAAACCTCGTCATTCAGCTCACTATCAGGATCGCTCTCTTGGCCATTTGTGGAACACATCAAGCTCCCTGTCTCTTTTGGAGCTCAGGAATAGTCGGACGTTTCCTGCATGAACGGTGAGCAGACAGTGAGGGTGGATCGTTCTACGATTTGGCCCCGGAGCTGCCAGAACTGGCCGAGATCGAGCGCAACCCGCACAAGAGGGGTAATGTTGTTGCTGTCCTACTCGCCCGTGGAGCCCCAGGCCCCCATTTCGACGATACTATAATCCCCGATCTTAAAAACATCGTGTACAGTAATATGACTCCCTCTGTACGCCTCGCACGATTTTCACAGCTGGAGGAGCCCTGCTGGACAGCACAGCGGAGGGTGTCATACAAGGCCTCACCACGGACGACTGCAGAGAACAGCACCTCGAGCGAATCACAGTTCTAATTTTGTCCGGTATTGGGCGCAGTCCTTTCTCCAACAGAAAAGTAACGGCGCGAAAAGGCATCGTTTCGATTGTCGATGTCATCAAACCCACGCTTCAGGCGGGCCACATTACCGTGTCAATTCGCAGAGAAAACGACGAGCTCTACTCCTTCAAGCTAGACCTCAGTGATAGACGCACCGGAAAGCAGCTGGCGATGAATGCGGCGACTAATTCCTAAGTGTGGCACCAGCGGTTGGGTCACCTCAATAGGCGCAGCCTGGAGCTCTTGAACAGGAAGAACGGCAATAGGGTCGCTTTTGACGGTTCTATTGCGGACTGTGAACTATGTGCGATGGAGAAAGACGATCAGCTGGTTCACTAAAAGAAAACCAACCACCACTGAATTAATGCCCCCTTTCAGCTTGTGCACGGAGATCTCATGAGCCCCTTGAAACCGACGGCCCATGGTGGATATAATTTTGTCAGCAAGATTACCGACCAGTTCATCAAGCTGACCGCCGTCCACCTTCTCTGCAGCAAATATCAAGCCCTCACCTCACGTTAGCTGTTCGTCACTTCAACAGTGACACCTCTCGCAAATTGCAGCATCAGATGGCGCGCCGACATGGCAATCGAATATGATGGCGACAAATTTAGGACCACTGCCTAGGAACAAGCACAATTCAAGGATTCGCCGCCTTCAACACGCCACAGCAGATCGGTGTATCCAAACGCGTTGGGGGAACATTGTGCGGAATGGTCCGCTGCATGCTCGTCGACATCAGACTCTCTCTTTTTCTGTGGGGAAAATTGACGACGTCGTCCTATATGTGCAATCGCATCCCGCATTGGACGCTCAAAATGGAGTCACGTTATATGATTATTTACGGCAAACATGCCGACCTTTCGCACCTCAGAGTATTCGGCGCGAGAGCGTTTGTCCACATCAAAGGCGTCAACAAGGTCGATTACACTTCGTGGGGAAGGAAAGATGAGCAACTACAGCCAGAACGAAAGCATCTCATTCCGAATCTGGAACTTCAACACGCGTCGAGTAGTCAAAAGAAGGCAAGTCGTCTTCATCGAACTACCATTGTACTTGCTTCCCCTATCCCGGCGGCTTTTCGCCGCTACAGCGTCTGAAAGCTCCAACGTTTCACATCTACGACAACAGCCTCGATGCCAACTACTCTTCACGCAATGGTATGATGCAGGATGTAAAAAACTACACGAGTGCTTTGGACTTCGAAGTCAACCACTGACTACATATTCACACACCCGAGGATTCTTCGCCTGGGGAAATCACTATACAGGAATCGCCGTCTTCAGCTATATATGTACGTGTACTTGCGTCAGGAACGGCGCCTGCACGCGTGTCGTCACCGGCGGCACTGCAAGCAACCGCTACGGTCACCGACGGCTACACCATGCAGCCTGGTGTTACCCGCCCGGACCTCGCAGTCAAGTTCGTTCGCCTGCACGTTCGCACTATGGGGCAAATCGAAACAGCCACTCAGCTTTGGCAGGTTTCTTCCAGATGGGCACGGTTCAACAGGTGCACAAGCTAGGGCCTACCAAGCTAGGATCTCACGCAAATTTGGACATTGCGTACCAAATCGACGACACGTTCAGCACAAGGAAAGTCTACTCCACGATTAATTCTCGACGTGCGATCGAAATGAGAAAGTCTTCAACACCTCGAAGGAAACTATGGGCCTTCGACAAGCAGCGCCTTGGACGGCAGGATCTGACATAGATTTCGCAAACGTGGAGAAGCGCGACGTCTACGATCTGATCCCAATAATCTCAGTCCCGACGGGACGGAGGGTGGTCGGCACGTGGTGGGTAAACAAACTCAAGGCAGAAGGCACGTAGCCGTCTAGTCGTACACAGAGAGATGGTCTCAGGTCCGTGGAATTGAATCGGCGGCACCTTCTCCTCCGTACGCAGCCTTCAGAGTATCCCCATGATACTGGTAATCGCGGCGGTACTGGACTACGAGGGGTTTATGAGAGACTTACAGATGGCATTTCTGAACGCCGACGTGGAGGAAGACAATTTCGAGGAGATGGTCCGCGGCTACGAAATAGCCGAAAAGTCCGGTGTGCCTTTTTTCATGAAACGAAAGAAGTGTTAGTACGGTCTCCGGCAGAGCCTGAACAATCGGTTCGGCACGATGGACTATCACCTCGCCAAATCGGGTTCTGCCATCTGAAATCCGAACCATGCATTTACGAATACAAGGAGGACAGTGTCTTTGTCATTCTTACGCTTTACGCGAATGAACTTCTACTGGACGCAAACAAACAGCTACTGACCAAGCTAAAAAACACAGCTTATAAACGGTTCGAGCTGACGGACATGGGCGTACGTGTCGAGGGCGCTCGCATGAACGTAACACGTGACCTCAACAAAGCAGGAACGATCACCATAAATCAAATTGACTACACGGAGGAGATCGTCGAGCACGTTGGCATGAAGGACTGTAATCTCACCTTAACGTCAAGAGCGGGGAACGTTCGCCCAACCACCCGGAGAAGATTCGACTGGACAAGGAAGGCCAGCAGCGGTACCAATCAATCGTTGTTGCCACCATGTACCTCGCACAGGTTTCCCGGTATGACATCCTCTACGCCGTAGATCAGCTGGCACGGGGAATGTCCAAATCTTCCAAGGCTCATGTGGCGGCCGCTAAGCTTCTGCTTTGCTTCTTGCCCGGGTCCACCGACTTCTTCATCACCTACAAGCGGGGAGGCGTTAAGCTCGCCGCCTTCTCCGATGTTAACTGGGGTAATACCCCCGACACCACTAAATCAACGTCCTCGTACATCGTCATATTAGCACGGCTCAGTCAGTATTGAAGTAAGAATTTAAGGCCCCACCGCTCAATCAACAATGGAAGCGGAGCTCATCGCAGCAGCGCTAACGATGAACGAGGCTGTCTTCTGCGAGAGCATGATGCAGGAGCTGCAATTCAAGGATGGGTTCGACAGTATTCCTCTGGAGAATAACTAGTGCACTCGGGTTAGTCACAGACGCACAAGGTGTGTTGCTGTTGGAATCGCGCGAACAACAACAGTAAATTTGCTGATTCGAAACCTGTTCAGTGTCCTCACTGTTGGAATCGAGACACGTTTTAGGACCGGTTGCACGCACGGTTTCGTGACTGGATTAACAACCTCTCTAGCTGTCATTATTTAAGTGCTAGCTCAGTTTCGGTTGGAATACACGAAATACGAAAATTTGAGTTTTACGAGTTGCGTGAGCAAGTCTGCATTACACCTCAGTGGCAAATGACACGCCTCGTATCTCCCATTTGCGTGTAATTCGGCTTCACGCGGAACATGCTATTGAATGAAATGGTATATGCTACTTGCCATTGTGGGGGAGTGTTGAGGGTAGGTGTTGAAGACTATCACCTGTCAAGGCAATGTTTTGTAGCATTGAGTGAGGAATTGCCGCACTCATAGTCGTAGGGGAACTAGAAAGTTACGTATGAGCGATACAGCTGAAACGGAATCTTCTTGGAGGAAATGTTCTAGAAAAGCTGCAGTGTTACCACCTGTTAATCTACTGCAGTAATTGGTTTCAAGATGATTGTGTCGTAACAGGTAGTCGAGTTATCGCAGTCACAGGCTTCTGGAAGGAGTAGTACGCTGGATGTCTGGATGCTGAGACGGATGATGCGGTTGGCCCAACCCCATTTACTCCTTTCTCTTCTCTCATCCTCTGTTCTTAATCGTCAGTTATCAGTGTCTCCTGAACTCTAGACACAGCAGTCCGCTGTTCTCAGGTGTTTCTTTGCTTGGGCAAAAGCGCCCTTTTAAGCATCAATATAATTATGCCTCGTGCATCTGGCACGCTCCTTCGGTTAGCTTATTTGGTGCCAGCTCCAGTCGCAGCGACCACGTCAGGTCGTATCGTCACATACGCCAATAGAAGAGGGCGTCGTATACGGGGCAAATGTTTTCGCTTAGTTATCTAGAGTTAAGCGGATCGTTTGTCCGAGGCTTTGTAGGATAGCCAGGGGGCCATAACGTTGTCGAAGAACCCTCTGAGCTCTTATTGGAGCAACCATATCGACGTGTGTTTGCATTTCGTTAGAGAGCTACTTCGTGCGAAGAATATTGATATTCAGTTTATAGGTTCGGAAGAGCAACACGGGGAAATGTTTGACGAAACCTGTTGCTGCGGCTTATTTCAAATATCACAATAAGGATTTGTTATACCTACTGTTGCAGGATGAGTAAGAGGTGTAAGCATTGTTCGATGAGTACTGTGTTTGAGTCATGCGATAAATTGTTTGTCAGGCCGCCGCTTCACGCTACTTTCAAGGACACGGGTGAGTTGGCCGCTACTTGGCACTTTTGTTTCTGGCCATGGTCATCGTTTTTTTTATGCGGTCATTTGTTTCAATTGCAATGGTTTGGATTGTTTGAATTATACAGGGGGTTTTGACCTGGTGGCCGGGTTTGCACCGGGTAGGATTTTCTCTGGTTGTTCTTAGGTCCTAGCTTGTTGTCCTGAATGCCCATTCAGTGTCGTCACTGCTGTGAAAAGCCAGGGATGGCGTTTGTTTGGGTGGTCATAGCATCGTCAGTTTCAATAGTTGCAGAGGATTGCGGGGTTGCGCACAAGTTCGCAGGTGAATTTTAAGCAATTGTTCTTATGCTACCGCAAGGAGGCTTCGAGCACTTCGCTCCCTGCTTCGTCACTCCTCCTTGCCCTGGTATACAACGACAACAAACAAACTCGTCAGACCTCGCAACGGTCACTTCATCCGGACTCGGACTCTAGGAACAGGCTCTCCACCCCAACATGAGCCCCCTTGATTGCCTTCGTCACGGCCGTGATCCTAAACTGCAGCAGCGGCAGTGACAGCCGCCTCCACGGCTCGTGGGAGAAGTCAACCGCCATAAACGTTTCTACCACGGTCGCCTCCTTATCATTCATTTCCGTACATCAGGCGACCTAGAATTCTATCAGCTCATTCATCATTCCCCATTCGTTCGTCGTTCTCCGCAGCCAGTTTCCCTTTCCTCTCACGACCCTCCAGCTTACCCATGTTCTCCAACACAAGTCCTCCGAGCCGATTTTTCAACTCCCCCAAGTTCGAATGCGCAAACTTTCCGAACACAGCCCCGATCCTACCATCCCACGTTTCTGGGCCTGCCACGTAACGGTGGGATACTCTTTGGTTAGCCTTGATTGCACTTCATGTCCATTACCCTTCGTTATCTCGTCTGCCTACACGTTCTCGACTCCCCATACGTGCTTGTCTATAAGCGCCGTCCCCCAAACTACTCCAACTTCCCCCCGATCCAAACCATCCCTCCTGACCTAGCCTTCGCCTTGCCCCCCTTGCAGTTCATCACCCTTTGCACCGCCGGAGAACTACCCGACCTCATCAGCACCGCCCCCTCCACCCACACAGGTCTATCCTTTGTGATCAGTGTCGTCACAAATCGTCGCAAACGCCGTCATTACCATCTGGTATTAATAGAACGAGGCGTCTGAAAACGTCGTCCTCCGGTGAGGGGCTACTTCAGAACCGAACAAACGGCGCAACCAAGTCCTCTCCTCTTTTCGCCAGCCTCCCGTCAGGCACCGTTTTCACCACTCCACTTCCACCATGAACTAGTCCGTCAGCTCCAATACCGTCCGTTGCTCTTCCTTCCTCCTACCCCTTCCCTACCCTCCCCCCTTCTCAAACAGTTTTCCTGCATTTCCATTCAGATGCAGCTTGGTCAGCTGCAGTAGCCGACGCACGAAATCTTCCCTGCTCTGAATACGCACGCCACACAAGGACACCCTGTACTGTCGCCTTGCTCCTCTCACCGGGCCATCCTCTAGAATCTCCTGTAACTCGTTGATCTTTACGTCTTGTAGGGATATCGTCCTTCTCTCCGGGTCTAGGTGAAACCTAACACTTGCTACCGGAGTCCCCGGTCGGTCACCTTTATGCGGAACAGCAGAAGCTCCTTCCTCATCCACATCGCCTGGTGTTGATTCGATGCCAGCGTCGGCGACGGCGCTAGGCACTCCCTCCGTCTACGTTCCACTGCATCTCCACCTATTCCCTGTCATCCGCGAAGAAACCTACCCACTCAGGATCCACCGTCAATTCCCCCTCTGCCCCCTTGACCATGCATCCTAGTGGCAACGGCTCCACCGCCACTCCTGTATGCCCTGGGATGCGGACATGCGCTGTGGTAACCGTACCCTAATCCAGCATCGTCGCCGATGCCTTTGTCGTCTGCCGCTGTACATGCTGGATCGCGCTGGGGATTAGCCCCCATCATCCCGGGCTCTCCCTCCGTCCGACCTGCACGCGCCAGTCAATAAATCTGGAACCTCCCCGAGTCAGTCGTACTACGGTATCCCCCCTCCGACTGTTCTTTGATGAAACAGTCGGCTGTGGGACCAACTCTCGGGCCTATCCCCTGAACCCAGGTACCCCTTTTTACCCCGACGTCATAGGTCGAGAGTTCTTTACAAACAAGCACTGTATGAATATATGCTTTTCACGCCATCCGTCCTCGTGTGGAGCAGCCATGCAACATTCGTTGAAGAACATAGCTGGGTTTTTGGGGGGCTATCGTAGAATCAGTCCCAACACGTACCAGAAATTCGCTGCCCCAGCCTGGTCCACTGCCACTTGCCGAAAGGATATCTTCGCGTCGATCTTCTGTATCGGGATCCTCCTTCCCTTCCCAAATTTGCCTCACAGCCCAAGCACTTTCCTAGTAATTGGCCCGTCGCACTCGCAGGTGGCATTGCAGAATCAGTCCCCACTATGTCGTCATCGCCTCCGGTTCGCCGGCTGTACGTCGAACCATTTAATGTCGTCCTCGTCCCTTTCTCTTCCATTTCTCCCACCGGGTAAAACAGCTTTATCTCACTATATCCGCGCCAATCTCATCGGCATCACGATCGCCTTTTCCTCTTGACATATCCCAACGCTTTTTCCCATACCTCGGCCACGTGAATCCTGGTGTTGTACTAGTTATTGTATGCAAGCTCCCGCTCGATGTCACCTCCGGAGCCTACCTCCACCGTCACGCCCACTTTCGTCGTCTGATCCAGCAGTTGAAAATACTAGATATAGTGTTGTTTCTGGAAACATTCCGTCACCCGCCCTACGTAAATATGTGATACAAGCAGCTCCCCGCCCAACTCCCACGTCACCTACCCCACACCCCCTCATTTCGTAACATCCCCCCCCCCCTTTCATCCACGACCCCCAACAGTCGATGTCTCGCATCTGCATCTTCTCCTTGTCTTCCCTAGGTGCTCCATCGCATTCACCATAAGATCGCCTCTTGTTCTTCCATTCATCCGATTTCGCGTGACTCCGTTGCCGTGTTTTCTCCCACCCCCCTGTGCGCGACTCCTTTACCACGTACAACTTTCATGGCCCCGTTTCCGACACTTAACCTTCCCTGAATGCGTGTGGCTCTGTGGCCGCCCACTTCTTCCTTCCCTATTCCGCGGGCCCTTGCCATAGCCCCCTTCGGGTTTCCCCTGAGCAACCTGGCTGCCGTTGGCTTCCTCCCTTTTTCAATTTTTGCCTCGCACCCATTCGGCCCCCTTCCCACGGGCTCCCTCTTTCTCGTCATGCGTGGCCCTATGGCCGTGATGCCTCCTTCATTAGTTGTGTACGGCTCCGTTGCCGCACAACCTCTTTCCTCCTCTTTGCACGGCCCTTCTTCGTCACTTACCCGCCATTTTCTTCTTTGCGTCGTCTGACCGCCGTGGGCCTCCCACCTTTTTCCCCAAGGTCCTTTTTCATCGCAGCCGTTCACGCCCGTTGCCCCTACCTCCCGTTTCCTGGTCATGCTCGTCCCATGCACCGTCCACTTCGTCGCCCCCCTCCGTTTGAGAACACATTTGCGTCCTCCCTCCCGTACCTTACTGCCACCCTCGTAACTCTCTCTCATGCACTACTCCATTCTACTCATCCCCCTTGACCTCTCTTCCTTTTGACCTCCGCCTTCCCCCCCCTGCCCCTTTTTTGGTTTACCTGGGAAGACCGGTTTAACCGACCCTTGTATCGACCCCCCCCCTGCGACGTTGGTCTCCCAGCCGTTCCGATTCCTAGGGCGACCCTGAATGTGCTCGCACCGTTCCATGTGTAGCCGGCTGTTTTTAGGTAGCCCTGCGCTCCCGCGGAACCCGTGTCCTCAATTTTCCTTTTTGTTTTTTTTCTTCCACCGCCCCTCTCCCTTTGGTGCAAAAACTAATTGCGCAAAGGGCAACAACGGTTTAGGTCAAATCGTCGCTGCGTAGACCATATGTACACATTAGATAACTTAGTTCAAGGTAAGAAATATGTCATGCTCACAACGTACTGTTGCTTGCTAGATGTACACAAGGCTTGTGACACAGTATCGAGAAATGGATTGTGGAAAAATTGTGGGAAATTGGGATCAAACGAAAGATGTGGAGAGTCCTTCTAGTTCTACGGTAGCCCCTCGTCCTTTCTTCAACGAAATAGCCGGTTTGGAAACGGGTTCCCGGCCGTATCTCCTCAAACACGGTGCTCCCTGCCACTCCGACGTCGTCATCCGATAGTTCTTTGCGCAAAAGAAAGTATTTTGAATGTAGTGTTTTGAGTGCATCCTCCCGTCGAGCACCCGTGAAACGTCCGTTAAAGAAAATCGCTGGTTCTGCGGAGGGGCTACCGTAGAATTAGTCTGGATAGTGATGAAGAACATTATGGAATGCGCGGGAAGTGCTGTGATGCTGGACGGAAAAATATAATAAATGGCCAAATTTTTCAAACAGTTGCACCAAGATGTACACTCTCTCCCAATACATTCAAGGTATGTATTGATGAGATGAATGTAAAAAATTGTCGAATCAAGAAAGCATGTATTCACGATGGGGAAGATATGGTTTTGGCGTTGACGTTTGCGGATGATTTCGCGGGGACATCAAAGACACCTGATTGCAAGAACAGATAGGAGAAGGCATCAAGGTACACTAGGGAACGGAGGGCGAAATCGAACGTAATATAATGCGCAGTGGTTGTATGTAACGAAGATAAATGGAATCCGTCAACTTTCAAATGGAAGTGGGAAGAAGATGACCTACCGATCGTAGATAAAAAAACGTACCTTGGCATATATATATCAAATTACTGCTCTTGGGATGCACACATGCTGAAGTGATAGGGAAGGGAATATCACAAGTAGGCGAGATGGATGCGATCCTAACAGACCCGCACCCTGACCGTGGGAAAAAAGATGCATCCTGCCTAATGTGATGTTTTTAAAGCCAGAGCATGCAGGAGAAGTATGGGAAGGGAACGTGAAGTTCGGAAAACAATTGGAAACAGCAACGATGGCAGCAGCTACATAGATATTAGGATGCTCAAGTACGACGAGTAATGCATTATCAAGAGCAGAACTAGGAATGTACCTACTTAAAACAAATACAGACACGAGAAAGTTGAAATAGCAACATAAAGTATGGAATATACCAGAAACGAGGTTGCCAGCCAAAACCGATAGGGCTGTATGGGAGAAGATCGCAAAGGGACGAGCTGGAAAAGGTGGGATAACGTAATGAAGAAAATTTGGAAGGATTTAGGGGGAGACGAAGACGATACACTTTCCATAGAGACGCATGGCAGTTACAAAACAGGAGTAAAAAAACAATAAAAGAAACGTTAAGGTTAGTGTTAATAAATGAGGTGAAAGAGGAGAAACACTTCAAGATATAGGGGGAGTTGAGGGAAGATAATGGAATGAAAAAGTACTTGCAAGGCCCAATGCACTACGCGAAAAAGGCGATACTGCGATTTCGTGCAACGCACTTGGTGGCACGATGACTTGGCGGGTCGTCCTTTCTGCTCGCTCACGCTGCCGTCGGGAGAGTTCGAAGTATCCGGCTATGTATTTTCCTTGTTCCTCCTTTCCTTTGGATCCTCAGATATGCAATACGGAGAAATTGGTCCGAGACTTCCGACTTACACCGACGTCGCATCGTCGAGTCTCACAAGCGCATGGGATCACAGATAGAAGGTAATGCAAATGCACATGAATACAAGCAAATGGCAGTGTCCATGCACACATGTGAACAGTGGTTTGTCGTTGCACGTTTGTTCACATTTCGTTAGCCATTTGATGGTGTTTATAACTGAATACCAGGCGCAATTTACAGTGATGCTGCTTTCACTATGTTTTTGAAGGCGTTATTGCCACGCTGACAGTTTCGGTTTCTTTACCGACCAGACGAAACGCTTTTCCGCGCCCACAGAACTACCCTTCGCTGTTTTGCGCCCAGTTAACCCACGAGCGTAAAGAGATGGACATGACCTACCGTACGTTTATGTTCTACGTCACCCTGCCGACGCAACACTCGAATTACCAAAAGGAAGAAAGAGATATACCAATAATCGGAAAGAAGAGGACATGGATGTATATGTGTCAATGTGGCACAACAATACAGAGTAGAACTCAACTAGCAGGAGAATACGAAATATACAAGGAGGAACGGGATGCGTTAGAGGAGGAAATGAGGAAATTTGACGAATGTGGCATGAAATAGTTTGGTAGACTAGAGAGTCGCGAGAAAACGGTCGCTTTCCCAGAAGATAGATGGTGGCCACAGAAGGTGAAGCAGGACGGGGATAGAATAAGGACAAACAAAACCCTGTGATATATGGAAAACGCGTAGTGAGCGCCCAAACGTTGGAGGTGTCTCTACTAGGATTAGGAGCCGTGTTCCGTCTTGAAAGGGAGGCTTGGTCAATGGTGAAACTACTAAAGCAAGCACCGAACAAGTTCGCTCCCCAGACCCGCACCTTGACACTAGAAATGAAAAATGTATTCTCATTAGTGTGATTTTACCAAGGTGAGAGTGTGCAGGACAAGTATGGGGAGGGAACGCGAAGTTCACAAAACAACTTGAAACAGTGCGGATGACAGCAGCAAAAAAATATTCCAGGATTCTCAAGTATGACGAAGAATACAGTATAAAGATAACCAGGAATTTGCACATACATATGAAACGAATTGAGAAGCAAGAAAGTTTAGATGGCAATTTGCGGTAAGGAATACGCCAGAAAAGATGCTGACAGCCAAATTTGATAGGGCTGTATGGTTTAACATGAAAATGGGAGAGCTGCAATATGATGGGACAACGTATTCGAGAAAACATGGCAGGATTTAGGTGGAGACCAAGAACATGTGCTGTTTGTGGAGAAGTTTACCGGGAACGAGACAGAATAGAAGTAAAAAAAAAACATATAAGAAAGGGAAAAGAAAGCGCAAATGAATGTGGTGAAAAAAGAGAAGCACGTGGAGATATACGGGGGGTTGACGGAAGATATTGGAAATAAAAAGTATTTTGAAAAATTATTTCAAGGACGTCAGCCGTGAGTTGGACGAATTTCGGGTCACTAGTCATGTTTATTTTCACGGGCCAACGGACTACGCGAAAAACGTGAAGCTGTGAATTCATGTCGGTAGGGGAACTGGATCTACCGGAAAGACGAAAGAGATATACCAATAGTCAGCAGAAGGAGAACATGGATGCATATATGTGCCCGGGTGACAACACCAATAGAGAGTAGGACTCAGTAGGAGAACGTGAAGTATGCAAGGATCGGGCGGGGCCGCCGAATAATTGCGAGAAAATGACATGACTAAGAGAAGGGGAAGATTTTGAACCCTACCAAGATGCTGAGCTGCAACATGTATTTAAAACATATGCTATTGAAAATGGGTTCTGTCGGGAGGGAGTGGTTCTGCGCACAGGCATGTGTGAAGGTAGGTATTGGAGCACTGCATAGAGGAAATGGATAGACGAACGAAAACGGAAATAAGCAGGTTGTACGATTCAGCGAGGAAAACTGGCTGTGGTGTTGTGGATAGGCGAGAAGTAGACAGGAAGGAAACGGAAAGTAAAACGCGGTTGAAACAGATTTATAAACAGTGCATGAAACGTAATATCTATGGAAGGAAAGGTCAATGGCAAAGGTATGGTAGCCGGACCTTGGCTGAATATGGAGAAGCATTCGGGCGGCATGACATGCGCCGAGAGCGCTGAAGGGTGGGAGACGAATACCGTTTGTTTATCAATATTTCGAAAGTCCTACAACTGCTGCGAGAAAATAACACAACGCCAAGATTAGAGCAGTCAGGCCAAGTCCCTGACACTAAGTACGCGAAAAACGCAAAACCCACGCCGGAAGCCAGTCCATATCTGTCTGTGTCCGTGATGGAAAGATAGTGGTAATCTTAAACGAAGAACGCCAGCGCCGGCCGGAAGAGCGAAGAAAAACAAATTGCTGCCGCTGTTTGTATTAAAAACAAAAAAAACAGGGCCATCTCCAGCAGGCACGGAAACACACCCACAATGGAAAGCAGTACACACCAGTGAAATATGTGTGGTGTTATACTGTACGTATTGAATTTATAAACAAAATTACCTCTCCGCTGTGTGCCCTTCCCAATCGTTCCACAGCTGCAACTGTTGGTGGGCCTAAATGGTCCCAACAATCGTGTTTAGTTTATTCCACTTCGTCCAGTTTAGTCTGCCCCGTGCTGAAAATATGCTCCTCTTGTGTGATGTTTGTGCTGCCCGCGTGGGTTGGGCAGATCTCGCAGCATGTGTACAGACTATGATACGAAGCAACCTGCGCTTCGGCTACTACAGGAAGTAATTGATATTATAGAGTTTCATCTGAGTCCAATAATTTTTCCCAGCAGTATACAGCAGTGAATATTCCGGCGTCCCCGATGATGGGAAAGCAAGCCGCGTAGCTATTATTGGGGTCGTAGTCGTAGGTTCGAATCTCACACCGCGAATTATTTCATACAAATTAACAGGAAGACATCGCGAAATCGGGAGTTGGCGAAAGTCGACGCACATCCACGAGCACAAAGTGCCGATCAGTGGGAATGCTGCACCCTACGCGCGATAAGAATGAAGACAAGCACCAGGGCAGGGGGGAAAAGGCATGAGCCTGGTCCGACTTGTCTAGGAGGTTGCTGAGGGTAAAACCTTTTACGATTTGACGTGGACAGTTAAAACGGCCATAAAAAAGTAAGATCGAGATGCCATGAACTCAGATACTAGACTTCAAAGTATGCTACTATTGTACTACCGTACTGACTGGTAAAAATTCCACATATGTATTGAATAGCTGTCGACAAACGACACGAAATGTCATTCTCCCCACGTGAATATGTCCAGACCAATCAAGTCGAAAAACCGCTCAAAAATGCTGTTGCTAATTCGTCTGGTCTGCTTCAAATGAATATGATGACGCTCGCAACGTTTGGCGAGCAATCCGACGAATGAGAGAACCCGAATTCCTGCGAAATGTCGCCCGACGCCACGCAAAAACAAGTTGTTGGTCCCCACTAATTTCGAATGGTTCGACGAAAAGCGATGGCGACGCGAACAACGAAACTCTGTACTAGGTACCGGACGTACCACGGCCTTCCGCGGTATATCACAGACTTACCAGCGTGTATACGGCACCAACATACCAGGTACTGAGCTTACCACAGTCTTCCTTCGCGGTGTATACGGTGTCTCACCCGAACCTCACGGTATTCTGTCAAATTATCACGGCACACCACGGTATGATACCGCCACCTAATAATGCCCATAGGATCGCCGTGAATCCCACGTTGTCCCACCGACTTTGCACGACATCCCACCGACCCCACGCTATGGCACAAAGCACGTTGCCGCTGCCGTACTACTGCCGCGGCTGTTGTCGTTGTTCTTCGGTGGGGCCAGAGTAATACTGTACTGTTATTATTGCTATACCTCGGCTTCGCTTTTGCGGCCTCCTCTTCGCCATTGCCGGCCTCTTACGTAACATAATAAGTCACGCTAGAGGACCGTGCACTTAGCACGCCGCGAACGGTCTATCCTGGTATCAAGCGCCTCTGTTGCGGTAACAGGAGCACTGCTGTGAGTATCTCTAATTGTCAGCAGCTCAGGGCCACTAGCAAAAAGGGCTAGATCTATGCATCCTCTCCGATATCTGCAGGTCCACGATACGTACGGTAATGTAGTCGATACTTGCGCTTTCGCCAATGTTTTACCACACCAGTAAGACACTCTACAGTGCACGTCCATGTACGTTGTAGTCTACATATATAACTCTGGTATACCCAAACAAAGTTTACGGCAGTAGACGAGGTACTTTCCCAGTGCAGTCATCCCTTCAGTCCTCGCCTATGCGTATCGGCACACAATCCCGGGCCGCCAAACAGTAATTCGTCGAACTCACGGCTGACGTCCTCACAATATATTTTTATAAATATTCACCACGCACCATTATCGTCAACGATTGGCTAATCGCCGTAACAATATCATACATAAAAATATATTGAACACAAGGTTGACACGTAGACGTCACGTGGAACATACACGTATTACTAAATTTGACTGTGGTACATCGCTTGGGAGAGGCACGGAGCGTCAATACATCACGTAAGGTTTCGGTTGCAGGCCGGCCGACGCGCCGCACCCCCGTTTTACGAATGACGGTCGTACGGTGGAAGTGCACCGCCTTTTGTTCAGGGCATCCACACCTGACGAGCTCTGTACGTCACACAAAACTGATTTTGAGTAAACTGAAAGTGCAAACCGATCAACACACCCATGACCTAGGTATCAAAACCACGTATTGGACGCATGCCCCGTTAAACGTGCACCACTTTTTGTCTGAGGTTTCCCACTGTAAGAGCTTCAGATATGCAGGTCGTTCTTCCCGCATGAACTGAAAATTTATAACAGCTATCGGGTACAAAAAGTGTCTAATTCCCAGGCACACAGCAAGAAATATGAAACTATATGCCCCATTCCCGACGATTGTGGGTGAAGGAGCTCGCTCATTCAGAAATCATTTCAAACGAAAAAAAGAGACCTCTGTCGAAGCACGCGTTATCGCACATGAAGAAAAACCTTCACACAAAATGTTTGGCGAAGGACCTCCGTCTGACAGGAAAATGTTTGGCCCAAAGGCGCTACATTCATCGTAGCACGCGTTGTGTAGCGTACACCGGTTTCTTTCGTAAGCAGCTGCAGCTGCTCTATACCTTTCCGATACTTTCCAAGGCTCCTTCCCTGGTACAGGGTTTCCCCATCCCTTCTGTAGCCTTCGGCTCGCTCCACGCCCCCATGCCTTCTGCATCGCTTATAACGTTCCACTCCCGCATGACCTCTGTATCATTTATCTTGTTCCATGCCATCAAAGCGACGGCGAGTCTCATCGTGCCGATGAGGTAGAACACGAGATGGAAGTCGAAGGGGAACAGGTAGCTGCCGTCGATGGAAAACGCGAACATGGCCGAGAAGACCACGGGAGAGATTGTCCTCGCCAAAGAGGTCAGCGCAGTCGAGATTCCGTTCAGCTCTCCTCGTCGACTCGGCCCCGTAGCATTGTTTATGGCCAGCGAGATGCCAAGGTAAAACTGCAAGGGAAAAGACAGGGCACCGAGTGAGGACGGGTGATACCAGAAGGGAGGTACAAGCATGCTTCGCGGAAGTTATGGTGTCAAATCTACCGCAGTCAGCTTTAGCACCCTCTCTCTTCTAGCAGTGGTCACTCACAGGAGATGCACTTACGCCCCAGCTGTTAATGGGCTTCGTTTTTTTTTTTTCTTTACGAGGTCTCCGCTTTCGTTGCCCAGTGCGCGATAAAAGTACAACGCCCCGTATGGTTGCCCCCACGCGGTCGTCGTGAGCGATAATCTTTACTAGTGAAAACTGATCAGGCGCGATTTCAAAGGACTCAAGCAAAAAACGACGCTTCTCCCGTTAAGTTTGTAAAACGCCGGTTCCATGCTCTAGAAGAAATATCCCGTCCAAAGCGAATGGGCTATGGTAGCCCCGACCACACCCTGCGTCCCACCCCAGCCGTGACAGCGCTAGTCCTCACCGAGTTTGAGCACACGTAGCACATAAGTAAGAGTATGATCGAGGCGAAGGCGACCGGAAAGCCGGTGGCATTAACGGTGGAGAGTACGGGGAACAAGAAGTACGTGGGGACTCCGAAAACCGACCCTATCCGCTGGAACAACCTGACGCCCAATCGTGGCGTTAGGTTTGGAACAGCAAACATCTCGAAGACCATAACCAAGAAGCCGCAAGTTAGAAACACCTGTTTCGGGAACGAGAGAAGGCGTGGCGGGGGGTGTGGAGGGTTTGTCGAGACCAGGGAACCAGGCCTTGCACACAGGCATAAGGAACGTCGTCATCAGTATCACCATCGTCATCGCGATTGACACCGCAGCTGCAACGTCGTCAAGTGGTTATTCGACCCATCGCTCTGAATGCTGTGCACGGCTGCAGGGGGACAACTTCTGCAGGGGAACGAGCTGGCACGCTGACTTACCGTATCTCTCCTTCCACCCCGTCGGCGGTAAACGCCACGCCGCGCCGAAACCCGGATGACATGCGTACTGGATCAAATGCTGCCCCGAAGTTGCCATTTGCAACACTACAAACACGGAAAGAGTTGGAGATTTTCGCGTCAATGCAAGAACGTGAAGCTATCGGTACGGTCCGAGGGAAGCGCACGAGCAGGTGGATGGGGGTTAACAACATCAAGGACCGGAAAACGCCCGGTCTGCAGCGTGACCTGCGATGGGCCCACCTGTCCAATCTGCACAGTTGACCAATCCAGTCCCCCCTTGGCGACGGTGCTGAGGGACCACAGGGAGTACACCTCATTGAATCCAGAGTACGATAACTTCAGGGTGTAAGTGAGGGGCGGGTGGAAGGGTCGGGGGGCATGTGTGGCCTCACTTTAGGTTCCCAGAGAGTACTACTTCTATAAGCAGGACAATATCTTGTCGGGTCCTTCGAACATCGGACGTTGAATTATGGTTACGGGGTCGCATTGCGAACGGAGGCAAACATAGACAACGTTCAAATGCGTTAACACTCCAATCAGCCGTACTTGCGAGCGTCCTCGTACGTACTCGTCCAACGCGTCAACGACCTAACTCAAGCTGAACTGATGGAACCGGGCTTAAACAGACGCAGGATATGGTAGGAGGATGCGCGTTCTTTTTCTGAGGCTGATTACTGGAAAAGAGCTCAATATCTCATCCAAATCATGAGCTTCAATAAACAATTGTTGCGACCTCAAGGCCCAGGAATCTATCGAGTGCCAAGCTGAAACACACGTAGGATTCCTGGCAGTTTCATTCTTCGGACGAATCGCCGTCGAGAAGGAATGCTGCGGTGGATTTTCGGCAGTACATGTGTGTATAAGGATCCTCACTGTACCCGATGCACATCTCAGTTGAACCTTGATTTTGAGAAGGCCCAACAAGCGGAAACTGATGACCTCAACCTGAGGACATACCCGAACGACTCGACTAACTTTGAAAAACAAGAAGGAAAAGTCTCCCGGCGGCTTTGGATTTAGGAGCCTCACGCAATTCCCACCACGTTTTTCTCTAGATAACGTGTCATCCCTATCGTAGCAACTTTTTCCCTAAAGTACCATTGTAGCACGCTTTAAGCACACACCGAATAGATTCCCTCAATAAACAGGAGAGTACGGACGCGTGGCTGGGCCAGCAAGCTCTGCGGCTTAAGATCGTCTCCCGTGCTGCGGCTGAACGTGTCACCGCCTGTTCCCGACTTGATGCTCTTGACCACCATGGGCGTCGTCTCCGTCCGCACCCGGGATGGTTTCTCGTGAACAAGTGTTTTGGACGGTAACGCTGGTGAGTGACCTTCCTCGCTGCCGTCGTTATTTGCCGCGTTGTACTCGTCGTTGTCGTCGCCGCCACCGCACCAAGGCAGACACCACGTGTTTGCGGGTATGCCGCGTGGAGCAGGCACAGGGGTTGTGGCATCGTCGAAGGCGTACGACACCGGGTCAATCACCATTGGTTGGTCGGTAGTAGCGGGCACAGCCGTTACGGGGTGCTCAAGCCTCTCGTAGGATCTGTCGCCGAAGAAACGGAAGAGGGAGGCGAGGGAGTGTGTCCATGTGGAAAAAGGACGTAGTGTATGATGTGCGACTCAGCACGATGAGAACCACGGTGACAAATTGTCCTGTTGAAGAATGTGCAGGTTATTATTATTTCTTGGTCGCTTTGAATGCCCACCGCGAATATCTGCCGTCTGCAACACTATTACGTTGCTAGGTGTGGCGCATGCTACGATGTAGGTTGCACCTTTTGGTCAAAATATTCCCGGATCACTCGGCTCCTAAAACCAAAGTTTTTCCAATTAAATTTAGTGCATATTTCCCAAACGGTCATTTGTGCAGCCATTAATTGGCCTACGAGTTTTGTTCGTCGGGCTGCATCTTCAGCTAGCTGAAAATTCGGTTTTGCGTGAGGTTTGCAGCTCCAAACGTGAAGAGCCCCAGAAACAAAGGTGCACCTCTACGGGTCGCATGTGTCGTGATACATGGGGACGAGCATGTTCTTTGGGAATAGCGGCGGCATACAGACGCAGCGTCGGGCTACGAGACGAGCCAACAAAAAAGGTGCTCGTCCTAACCCGAAGACGCGTCCGACGATAGAGGTGTGCACCACTTTTTTTTCATGTGTTCCAAAACGTTCGTAACTCATTACATTCTTAACCCAAAAAAACGGATTTTTTTAGAAAATAGAAAATCTACCGGATGAATAATCCCATGGCCTCGAGGTACACGACGAGAACCACGAAAACAAAATATCCTGCTTCCGACGATTTTTGGTTAGGGAGTCTCGTCGTTCAGAAACCATTTCAGACGAACAAGTGCAACCTCTGTCGTAGAACGTGTTTGAACCAGCCGTTGAATCGGCGTTTTTTTTATTTTCACGAAGTAGAATTTTTCGAGATCTCGGGGACGTGTTGCTTGAAGCTATTTCTGACGCATTTATCTCACGACTTGTGGTCGGTGAAACCCAGCCGTGCACCTAGTAACGAACGACGGGGCGCCTTTCGCTCTGCCCAAATAAGGTCGTAGGTGGTTCTATGTACTCTGTGGAGCAAGGGTATGGCAGGGGGGTCACGATTAAGGATCGGGCAAGCGACTACACTTTTTTATCGATCTCAAAGCATTTGCGCTTTTCAAGGTCGCGATATTCACCGCCGCCATGAAATGGTTTGTTTGGCTTGGACTAGAAATATAGTTTTGAATCCCCTGTTTATTTAGGTTTGGCGAGGTACAGCGCCTCTCGCGCGGGTAACACTTACCCTTACTGTGGCAAAACAGGGGGTATAACATCATGTGTAATTCACTATGGAATTGTATACAATACTCTCATGTCATAGCATTTTTCTCATCTGTTTTGACACATCTCGTTGGCCCCAGTGCACGTTCTCGAACTTCATGGCGACCAATACGTTCGCTCGTCGCTCCTGTTGTGCTTTACCGTGATCTGCTGCATCAGGTTCACACAGCCGAGAATCAACACTTTTAGAGACGTTTCGAATTATGCTGTATTCTTCTAGTTGCATCCCACGCCGTCCGCTTCGACGCAGGTTTCAACACACCCAAAGTATGTGTTGCCGTCATAGCTTGAACCCCTTGCAAATGTAAGCAATATTGGCTTGTCCGTTTATCTAAACCTTACCGCATAATGATGGCGCTGATCTCGCCGTAGTAGGGAAGATATGTGTTCCATCGGACCCGATATGGACATAGTTAGTTTTTCGTTTTTCTAGTCGGTGATGGTCACATGGAAGTACCAACGGGCCATAGCTACGGTGTCACAGTATCAATATATATATAGTATAATGAATATCATAGCATGATATGGTGTCACAAGTTATCCTTCAGGATAGGGCTGGCTTGGTGTCGCGGGGCCGTTGCAAGTTGAAAAGGGCAAACACAGGCGTTCTAATGATATGTACAGGTTTTAGGCTACAGTACTTTGTTATTAGTGCTTCAAATGCCTTTTATGGCGTCCAACGACGTGTGTTTGACTGTTGTTGCATTGGACATGTTGTTGTTGCCGTGCTGTGATCTCCTGCTGTTGTGCACCAGCTACACGCACATGCACCGTTGCCACTGGCACAAAGCCGAGAGATTGGCGCACAGCTGTCGATGTATCGCTGGTGCTGTACTAATGTTGTACTCTTGTATGCTGTCTTCGTGACAACTGGGCTGGGCGGCTACTTGTGTAGAAAACAACTCACCGCTCATTTTGCGTGCCTATGACAGAGCACACCATTGGCAGATAGATGCGCACGCGCACATAAACACATAAACACCCTCCATGGTTGTCACAATTGAGTGCTGTTGCTGCTGCTGCATCGTGGAAGGCAGCAGAGCAGGTACATAAGTTGGACTGATGGTGTCGTAGGGCCGGCGGGAAAACAGAGTGAATACAAATATGCGAGAAGAGGCTATTTTTAGGTTTGTAGCGTTTTACCTGCATCTGCGCGACTTGAGCGGCGGAACGTGCACTTTCAAGAAGCGAATCAGCTCAGCGACATTTGATGCTCGGAGCACCGGCACGGAACTCGGCCGGGATCAGTACATGCATCGTGATTTTTTATCGATGGGCGCCTTGCGTGCGCCATAGCCGAGAGCATGATAACAAACTCGGCCGCCGGATAACAGCAATCCAGAAGAAATGGGGTAAATATAATGGATATTAAAAAAAAAAAAAATACACTCCAGGTGTGAGATCGAAGATTTCGCCGGAACTCATGTTTGCAAGCTGTGTGTGATACTCCGATCGCGCGCATTACGAGTTGTGTGTCCTCATTAAGGATATAGGTCGGCGACTCCCCTTGCAACTACAGTGTGGCTATCAGGGTCAGCAGGGTGATGTTAGTCAGTCTGTGCGCGGAACCTATAAAACCCGTTTCTGAGGGGGACTAAATTTGACAGCTGTGAAAGGAAATGCATCCGTTTATCAATTGAATCCTGTAAGTCGAATAACCGGTGAGGGGAGGGCGGAGTTTTTAAGGACGTGGGGCCCTGGTTTTGATCAAAAGGGAGCGGGGTTGGAGGGGGGGGGGGAGGGGCGGGGGGAGGCGGACGGGCGGGCAATTTGTGCGTGGAAGCTATAAATCTTTCAAGGGGATAAATCTGACGGTTTTGGGAAAAAAAAAATGAACCAACTTATCATAGGGGGGGGCGGGGGTTGGGGCGGGGGGGGGGCGGATGGGCGAGGGGCGGGTAGGCAGCTTAATCTGTGCGTGGAAACTATACATTATTCTAGGGAGATAAATGGAAGGAATGCATCAGTAATAGATGTATAGTATATCGTATTAGACTATACCCTCATTTTATCAACCGAGGTTTTGGCCAATCTCGCGCGTGGCTATCTCGCTCCATAACGGACGTTTCATTTTGTTTCTCTTAGCGAAGCGTAGCAAGCACTTCAATGGCGAAAGTGCATGTCGGCGAAACCCAAGAACACATAGGTAAGCCCTCGCTCGAGATGCTCCGCAAGTGGATGAAACACGAGTCTCTAAAAGGGATCCGTACCGTAGCCTTGATGCGTCTCATGCCGTTATCCATTATACAACACGTTGTCGCTCTAAACGTTAACTCTCGTGTACACGTGTGTCAAACCCATGAGAAGTAAGCAACGGCACACACCGCACAACAGTTGCGGAGCGGGCACAATCATGGCCTGGAGAAGTGTGGATCGCCGGCCGGAGCTTGTCTCTTGAGAGCTGCGAGTGCTTGCATCATTCGGAAATTGGATATGCCCATGAAGTGACTCACATTATGGCTCCCGGTTTGAGGTGCTGTGTGTCCTTGAGAAATACCAGCACCAAAGGCAACGACAAAAGCGCCAACGTTGCCCCGACGAGGTTGGGAAGGAGGTAAGGATACCTGTCGTGTGTATTCCGGCGAAATGCAAGCAACTAAATTATTGAGAAATGCGTTACAACTTGGCGGCAATTAACCTGTGGACACGGCACACCAGCCCGAAATATTGGCTTTGGACTAGACAGGTAAAGCAACAACAACCTTGTTCGGTGCCAGAACTTGCCTTATAGGGAACTGGACTTGTAGAGGAATGCCTAAAGCCCAGATTTCCGTTCCATGTTCGCGGGAGCCAGTGGTTCGAAAACTATCGAGGACTGATTCTACGATAACGCTCCCAAAACAAGCGAGTTTCTCTAACAAATGTTTAATGGCTGATCGACATGATAATGAGGAAGGTGGCTATTAAATCAATTTTTCCATATATTTTCTTGTTTAGAACCAACGATCGAACAATGACGTCGGGGTGGCAAGGAATACCGTATTTCAGGAGGCACGGCCGGGAGCTGGTGCCAAAACAGGCGATTTCGTCAAAGTCAAGTTGGGGGAGCTATGGTAGAGCGACTCCGAGACGTGTTGCCGGTGGGGGTGCCACACCCTCCGCTACTGTTCACTGTCCTCAATCTCCGCCTCCAATTCACAAGCAGAGCTTCGGTTGATATCTCTATGGTTACCTTCCGAAAAGTCCGAGGTTAGAGAAGGTGAGAGGGTAGTGTTTCGCTGGTTCCGCTAAAATCCCACCTACGCCAGGCCCGAGCACGCCTCCGATTGACCAGGAAGCTGGTGGTTATTAAAGCGTTCGGTGTTTTATTAGGAGTGCAGGAACCCCGCAAGGGAACGAGGGGAGGGAGACGGGAGGAAGTGGCAGGTTGGTTACGACTGCGAAAAAGATAAGTAGTTCACGTTCCGAATCTCGTTTGGTGGCGTTAAGCTGAGACTTCCTCTACTCTGCTGCAATCTAACCGTAGGAGGCACGCGATTGACAATACTGGCGAGGGAAATTCCGTCACCATGCGTCAATCTTTGCACGTCTGTTGTTCATTCAACCATCAAACATGTTGATGTCGTATCCAGTACGACTTCTCCGAGGAAGCGAGTAAGCCGTACGGAACGAGCACAACATGACTACACAGAACGTACGGTAGCGTATCTCAACGCCTGCTAGAAGCCGAGAATGAAACGATACGAAACATGATCATCACAAAGAATCCTAAATATAATGCGAGAACTAAGCTCCAAACGTGCACAACTTACGCTAATTGTGCCTTGCGCTGAAAACGTCCCCATTAAGCCAACTTTTGTTTGTGTCGGTAACTTCAATTTTACCCTGCCCTCTAGGCGTTCAATTCCTTGCAGCCGAATGCATTGGCTCGCTAGGCCATCTTCCCCGAGATGGACAAGCGAACGTTGGGGCGTAGCTTGCCCAATAACGCTTTATCGCGGTCGCAACTGTGTGCGCGTTTTTGCGCACCTAGGCCTATGGTATACATCAATGAAAGCGTTACTCTTTCTTGGTTACTCACTCGTGACGACGCCCATGCCTACGGTCTCGTGCTCCTTGCCGCACACGTCCGAAACAAGTGTTTTCGACGCCACCATCATGCCGTTCAACAGCCCGGTCAAAAACCTGAGGTGCAGACGGAACAGCGACAGCGCAAGGAAAACGCCTCAAGTGTGCCCGGTTCGAACCTGCAGCCAGCCTTCGTCGTCCAGAAAGTCTGACATAACCAGCATCCCATTTCTGTGAGTAATCCATGCATATCACGCAATAATTCACAGGGTCGCAAGAACATCCTTCGTTTGCTTCTCACGTCACCGGCGGGCAACTCTTGAACGGAATTGGGTCCAAGAGATGCGCATTACCTCGCAGATATCGCCCAAACGCTCACACCTAAGCACGGGGTAGTCTACCCCACCCAACGGGCGAGCATTACGGCACACCGTGGGGTGCCTTGAACCACAAACGGATCGGCATTTATTTTTTTAAGATACGGGCGGAAACAGGTTTGTTGGAGAAGAACGACGGGCCAGCGTACAATTTAGCCGGTGCTAACGAGGGCGTGCTCGTTTGTTTGTTTGTTTGTGCTCTCAGATTAAGCCACACGATAGCACCGGCTTCCTACAGGTGCCGACGACTGGCATGAATGATAGCACCCCCCCCCCCCCCCTCCCCCGCCCCCGCCCCCCTCCCTCTTATAGTTTGCTGGGTATGCTCGGCTGTAGTAACCACGAAAAACCCATTCCGCGGCGTCAACACGCGTGACAGGGGGTTTAATGTCCACTTCGTCGGAAATGCTAATGTCTAGATCTTGCACCACATTTTTTCTCAGGCTCCTCACTCTTCGAGCTTAAGTAAACATACCCTTAAAACGTTTTCGGAGAAAAGACGAAACTGCTACCACATACATGACTGCTACCACATACATGAAGAATCCCATGGCCTAGTTTTGTGACAAAATCTCCGCGAAAAAAAAAAATGTTTGCGACGATTGTAGGTTAAGGAGCCCCCACCACCTGTCTTTACCGCAGCACGCGTGTACATTTGGTACAGGAAATGCTAAAATGTCTAGGTCTTTCAAGCACTGTAGGCGGTAGTGCGATTGAGGCTCCACCGTAGCCCCACCCCCGACATAGCAAATGCCACGGATATCATATATTCTTGTTTTCCCAAAGGGTAGATACTCTTTCTCGCGCATTATGGATATACTACATGTTGCGTGAATTGTGGAGTGCTGACTATCATAGGGGATTAAACATGCCCCGTCAGGAGGAGTTCACCACCTATCGTAGTCTGAGCCTTTGTACCTTGAGATATGCTGTGTCCCTCACCCACATTTGTGTTTTCTTGAAAAACCACAAGTAATCGAGTGTTTTATCCGATGACCGATCACCAAGGCCGCTAAGGGTATATCGCGAGTAAAACTTGGTGAGAAAACTCAATAATAATCTGCGGTGAAAGAGCTGCAGCACTCTGTTTCCGAACCTCATCCATCACTTAAGAAGCCCTACGCCCCACACCGTATCAAAGTAACAAGATAAACACTCAAGTGTTAAACCCAAAGAACGATAATACCATGTCCCTTCCAGACATTTCGCTGAAAAAACGAAATGAATTCCGATTAATAGGTATGAACACAAATGCATCATTCGGAAAATGTTTGAGCCAAAAAGCGCCACATTCGTACATACCATGGGTCATAACACCAAGATGACCGTTTAGCTCCTTAGGCCAGTTCTTTCACAGTCTGATTTGCCAGTCGAAAACAGCCTGTTCCAACTCGAGTTTTTCGGGTTTCTTACACCCGTGTCGAAAAATGTACTTCTCCACCCATTTTGGTTTTACCGAGTTTAATGACCGGGGGATCCAGTCGAAATTATCGAGTTTTTCGACTGGATCTACAGCCGAAAACGTCAGTCGAAAACGTTTATACCCGTGTTATTTGAAACCATCGCGTCGCTCACCCCAACAAGAAGCACACACCAAGACGCCCACACACCTATGCCAGATATCACACAGAAGTTCTCATACAATAGCGCCGACGCTAGCTTGGCTGTTGTCAATGCTGCTGCAGTTCGCCGCAAGTCATCGTGGCCAATTACTAGCTCCGCTCGCCAGCAGCGTGCATAACACAATGGTAGCAGCGCGTGATATCCATGTAATTTTGCGGACAACGGGTACACCTACTGTAGCTTGGCCGGCTCTCGGATGTGTACATTGCCAAGCATGCAGCTTTGGCGGTTTTCGACAAAGTCTAACGCCATCAACCCGCTTGGACGAGGGCTCGTCGCGCGGGAAGCACGAGTTGCTCTTGGAGAACGCACGGAGCGCAGACTCCAACCGAGTTTCGACTGCCATATATTACAGCAGACCAATGCCTCCGGCGGGAGCAAAAAACACAAAAATCGACTCAACATGATGATAACTCTAAGAAGGAGGGCCAGACGAATCCAGTCGAGAATAAGTCCAGCCGAAAAAGGCCCGTTTTCGACAGACGGAATCCGACGGTGTAGAAACTAGCTTGGGGCCAAGAGCCCCCTCGGTCGAAACAACATCAACAGCCAAAACGTGCCACAGCAACGTACTGTCTATACCTTCGTTCCCCTTGCCGCCTCGGTACGGCATGCTGCGAGGCATGCCCTAGCAGGCTTGTAGCGAGTAGGAAAGATATTTCTGGTGTGTGGAAGGCCGGACTCACCGTCAAGAAGTGATATTTTCTTGCTGCTGCATGTGGCCGCAAGGCTTAGGCGTGGCAGTAGCGTTGAGTCGTACGTGATGCGATAGGCATGGTCACCTACGCCGACGCGCTTGCCAAGACAGCTTCAGAGAGCATATTAGCGACAGTGGGCAAACGGAGGATATTGTTTGCGGGATTCGTAGCACGTATGGGGGAGGAGCGTCTGCCACATAGGGTGATGTTGGGGGAAATTGTTGGGGGTATGGGCTACTCAGGAGGGCAAAAGAGAACGACTGGATGGCTCATTTGAAGAAGGATACGCCGGTCTTTGGAATGAAATTGGAAGTGTGGCGAATGGCTGCTGAGAAGGCCGGAAGCTAGATTCGACGAATAGAGGGGGGAGCCGGGTTGTTCATGGGGAAATGTCATGAGACGGAGCGCCGCAGAGCTACAGAGCGACGCGTAAAGGCCACGGCGGTAGCCATCCACCGTCGGCATCTCTGAGCGGCCGGGGGGAGGGAGAAGTGGCTGAGGAGGTAGGGGGGCAGGGGGGAGGGGGAGGGGAAGGGGGGGGGAGGGAAGGGCGAGATGAGGGGTTGGGGGGGGAGGGGGGCGCGAGACTGAAGTCTGGGTCTGGCCATCATCGTCTTGAAATTTGTGGTCCTTCCAATAGCCGTCACAAGTGAGCGTAAGGCCGCTCTGAGTTCTTTGCCTCGTTGCGTTCTCTCCCCAGTGCAATTATTGCAATTGACACCCTCTATGAGCGCAATGCCGTCTTTAGTCAGCTACTTGGCTCTGCTAGTATGTTTTTTTTTTTCATTTTTCATTTCCTTTCTTCCTCTTCTTGTCTTCTCCTTTCTTGCTTTTCTTGTCTTTTCTTTTCTTTTCTTTTCTTTCCTTTTTCGCTTTCTCGAATTTTCTTTCCTTTCCTTTCTTTTCCTTTCTCTTATTTTCTGTCCTTTGTTTCTACTCTCCTATTGACTTGCGTCTGACGTGCGTATGCTAAGTGATAGGTACCACACGTGTAATATGTACGTGGTAGTCCTTCTTGGGTGGCAATCGGTATAGTCGGTTCTTCCAGGCGCGAGTAGTGAGACGTACGCACCAGCATGGATCTGACACATCGTGGGCTGACTCCCGATTTCACTTATGTATGTTTCTAGTGGAGGCATGAATTGCGTCAGCTGTGATATATACGTGAAACACCTTTGGTTTGTATTTTTTCGCGGGGGTATTCCTCAGGCCCAGAGTGACCGCAGCCTCTCCTGTGACCACGTACTTGATTATGCGAGTTGATGTCAAAACAGCAACAACAATAACAACCTACGAGTCGCGCGTTTTAATAGGTAGCAGCGGCGGAGCAGCAACTATTAATCGGGATGATCATGCGCGGAGGCAGGCGCCACCACGAGCCACACTACGGCGCAGTCTCGGTTTCCGTGGAAGGAAGTGCGCCGCCATGAGGCTGGAATCGACGACGAAGAAGGAGGGCGACTGAGCGTCGACGGGCGGGGAAGCGACGGATTGAACTCTCCCTGAGGGAGAAGTTTTGTTTTTCAAATGAGCACCGCAAGCTGCGAGGGTAATCTTGTTTTTTGGGACGGGGCAGAATCGGAACCGACGGAACCGAATGGAATTGAGTGTCAACAAGAGCAATCGCGAAAGAGCAGGCCGAGTGAGCTTAGACGATGAGAAGGTCATGGAAAACCACAGCACGGGGGTGGCACATGGAGACCGACAACCCGCACGCACACCATCATCACCAGAGCAGCGATCATGTTTTTTCTGCTCTTTTTACGCGGCAGTAGTACAGCAAGTTACTTACGTCACAGACTTTGGTATATCCTCGGTAGAGTTGTGTATCCTTCATGGAGAACGACCCCCCGCAACGTTAAGGCACGGGAATCGTGGCTGCGCTGCAACCTGTCGGAAAACTCGGGAACACGTGGCGAACACTGATATTTGTAAGGTGTTTTTTGGTTCGATTGACTCTTTTTATTTTCACTGCACGCCCGCGGGTCGTCACTTTGACGGCGCTCCAGACAACAGTCGCGTTCGTCTGTGCTCACGATGCTGAAGTGGAATAGATACCCGCGGCCATGTGAGTGCAGTTTGCACATTGGATCATTTAACTTGAGCGAATTCTTCGTATCGTGCGTTTTTAGGTGGTAAAACGTACTATTTACCTGACGAATTTATGTTCTATTGGATTTTCGGATCTGCCTAGGGCTCCAGCACCTTTGTGTGACAAAATATTCTGGAGGTTGTACAAGAAGACTTCATGCAAGACAACAACAACAACAATAACAACAACAGGAACAACAACAACAACAACAACAACAGCAACAACAACAACAACAACAACAACAACAACAACAACAACAACAACAACAACAACAACAACAACAACAACAACAACAACAACAACAACAACAACAACAACAACAACAACAACAACATAATACGTCCTATGGTGAAGGAAGTCACGCCTTTGGCTATTTTGTTTTTGGATGATGACTGCTGCTGGGTGGGCTCCTTAACTCGAAGTGATGGAGATGTTACCGTTGGTGTCAATTCCCGTTTGGCTTAAAAATTTCGAAACTTTGGGCCAGTTGGGGCTTTCATCGAGAGTTGCTTTTTCCGTTTCGTTCAAAACATGTTTTTGGGACCCGTGAGGTATGATACTATTGCTAGTACTGCTGCGCACTTAAAGCGAGGACCTTCGAAATAAACACGTGCATATCTACCGTATATATTTGTACCCTTAAAGGGATTTATGGTTGCCCCGCCCATCCCCCCGCTCCCCCCCGCCCCCGCCCCCCCGATCCCTCTTGTTCAAACCCATGCCCCCACGCCCTTAAAACCTTCGCTCTCCCCTTTCCGGTTATACGACTTACAGGATACACTTGATAAACTGATGCATTTTGTTCGACAGCTGTCAGATTTTGTCCCCCTCAAAAACGGGCTTTATAGTTTCCGCGCACAGACTGACCAACATCATCCTGTAGACCCTGATAGCTACACTGCAGTTTCAAGGGGAGTCGACGACCTATATCCTAAAAGAGGACACACAACCCGTAATACGCGCGATCGAATTTACAATTTATTGTATCATACAAAAAAAACTACGCTCCATCTGTGAGATCGAAGGTTTCGTCGAAACTCATCTTTGCAAGCTGTGTGTGACGCTCCGATCGCGCGTATTATGGGTTGTGTGTCCTCATTAAGGATATAGGTCGGCGACTCCCCTTGGACCTGCAGCATAGCTTTAAGAGTCGACAGGGTGGTCTTAGTCTGTGCGCGGAAACTATAAAACCCGTTTTTGCGGGGGACAAAATCTGACAGCTGTCGAACAGAATGCATCAGTTTATCAAGTGTATCCTGTCAGTCGTAAAACCGGTGAGGGGAGGGCGGAGTTTTCAACGGCGTGGGGGCATGGGTTTGAACAAAAGGGAGCCCGGGGGAGGGGGGGGGAGGGGGCAGGGAAACGGGCGAGGCAACTCAAAATGTGCGTAGAGACTATATATCCTTTAAGGGGATAAACCTGACGGTTTTGACAGGAATGCACTAGTTTATTATGTGAATCGTACAAGTCGTGCAACCAGAAAAGAGAGGGCGGAGTGTTCGAGGAGGTGGGTGGGCGAGGGGGAGGGCAAAAGTGTTTTTAACATCCTTAGGTCGCATAGATATAGGGGTTTGCTACACGCGTGGTACTAGGTCCTTGCGATGGTGCGGGTGGTGGGGAAGGAGGGGGCGTTGGGGGGGTGCGGGGGGGGAGAACTGGAGCAGCGGCATGAATGGCTCTAGAATGATAGTGAGGTGATTTAGATGTTAGGTGGGGCGATTGAGGAAGAGGGAGCGGGGGGAAAGAAAAGTGGTGGGCGGGAGTTTTTTTTCTTTGCTTGAGGGCGGGGGTTAACAGGTTTAGGTCGCATATATGTAAGGTTTTGCTGTACGCGTGGTGCAAGGTCTAGGCGATTGTGCGGGTGGTGAGGAAGGAGGGTGGGGTAGACGTTGGGGGGGGGGGTGGGGGGAATAAACGCTTCGTCATGTATACCTAGGAAGGTAATAACGTGATATCAATTCGCAGAAGTTTTCATTACTCTTGCAGATTTTGATCTTAGGTGGGTCGTTTGAACAAAAGGAAACGCGAAATGAAAAAGAGGAGGGGGAAGGGCGGGCCGCGAAAATCAACTAGAGCTACGGCATGGATGGCTGGAAAGATTATGAGGTGATATGAACTGGCCGGTAGTGTTTACTACTCTTGCAGATTTTGATTTTAGGTGAGGAGTTTGAACAAGAAGGAACGGCGGGGGGGGGGCGGGTGGGCGGGATACTTCAATATGTATGCGGAAACTAAAAATCCATGCAGGGGACAAACCGGACGGTTGCAGCAATAATACATCCATTTTATATCACCTGCCTGATATTCTAGCAGATTTGAGATCATAGCTTCATATTTTGTTATTGTACATGATGGATCGCACGATGGAATATTCAATCGATAGGTACACCAATGAAATTACCATGATTTCGCCGTGCCGGTCTGGCGCTTTGATATGGCTAATTAAAATAAAGAGATACATATTGCAAAATACTACAGTCCGAGGACCAACGCCCGAATGGGTAGGGTGGACCGTAACTGGACCAAGTCCGGCGGAAGGCCATCTCCCATGGCCAGGGGTTTTGTTAGTGGTTGAGCTTGCGCAAGTCCCACACTACTACCCGGAAAGATGACATTCCGGGTGGCTATCTCCACCGAAACTGACCCTCAGGGGACAGGCCGGGTCGACATACACACACACCCGTATACAACGACAGCTTGCGCTGCCGGGGTTGTAACGAAGACCACTGATAGGGACGGCTCACGCTATACCTACAATGGGACTCGAAGGGTGCGCCAGCTAGCGTTGGGCTGTGAGTTAAATCGACACACGACGCGTATGAAAATACGTGGAAGTGTGGTGAGCTAAAGCTTTTTTTTTCCCCATCCGCCGGAGGATAAAAAAAAAAAAAAAAAAAAAAACTACAGGCCGTGTGATGTGGTCATGAAATGTCACCGCTATTGAGCACGAGGGGAAGAAGTGCAAATCGTCAGTGTTTTGAAAGGAACGCTTGGGCTACCCGCGCTGACCTACGTTACTTCGTTAGTCATACCTTGTTTGGCATACTTTAGGAGGCGATCATGCAGACGGTACGTACGAAATACCCTACGCAATAGGTTGGTAGTGTGGTCCACAGCAATTTTGACATATCTGCCCGTAATTTCTTCTCCCATTATTACTAGCTCATGTAGGACCTTACGCCCACAGTTTTTACTGCGCCGATGTGGGGCTCTGAGATCGCCAATTCAAATACAGAGATACATAATACAAATACAACACGCGAGATGATGCGGTTATGCTATGTCACCACTATTGAACACGAGGGAGAGAGATGCGAATCGTCATAATAATTCTGAAAGGAACGCTTGATGTGCCCGCGCTCCATGACGGGCCTTTGTTAGGCATATGCTACTGCGTTTGGTAGAGGTTGTCATGAGATCATTCAGGCGGCAGGTAGGCGCGAAATGCCCTGCGTAGTAGGTTGGTAGCGTGGTCTACTGCAGTTTCATCGTGTCTTCCTGCACTTTCTTTTCACGTTTTTTTTTTCTAGTGTACGATTATACGCCCTGTTTTTTTCCCCCCACCCCTGTGTCGTCGAAGATGTCGTTCCACGTCTCATGCTCTTGTCAGCGGTACTCATGAAAACCTGTCCTAGCGAATAGTAGATGATCGCTGCGTGGTGTTCCTTTCCTTTACATTAAAGCAGGTAGTATACGTCAACGCAACCGCTTGCTTGAACAATGAAAACGACAACTGAAATTCGTCACACATCTGATGATACAGAGGAGACGCGGCCAGAAGATTGTTCAGTATACCGACGGTCGGGAACAGGTTATCGAGCAGCTCACGTCATTTTTACTACCGATCCTCACTCTACCTAAGACACTACGGGCATGCGTTGGACCCAGTTCGCTGATGTCCAAACCCAATTGCAAAGAAGGGGATGTGGTGGACGGATGCTATAATATTGATTTGCGATGTTGTGATTATCCAGTCTCTCGTTCGGTTCGCTCTTGCATTGTCGATGATCCTGTTATTGCATTGTCGATGATCCTGTTATTTAGCAACGAACAGTTTTGACGCAGTTTTAGGTTTGTGCAAAAGTCTTGATGTAGACGATGTGATGCTTAAACCGCGTAGTGACCACAATTTGGAACCCAGGGTATATGGGTCCCATATCATAAATGGGTTTCGTATGTGAACGTATATGCGATTTCATTGTGCGAACATCCACATGATTGTGACACTTTTGTGACCGGGTGGTTGTTGCTACATGTGTTTGTTTCGGTTTATTTCTAGACTTCGCTATCGTGCTGTTAGTAGAGTGGTGTTTTCGAATATGTATTGTTTTGCGGTTGTTGGGGTACGTGTTGCGTATATCTGCACAACCTTTTGTGCACGCCGAGAAAACTGTTTCAGGGGGCTGAGAACGAAGTTGCAAGAGACGTTTGGGAATTCTAACGTTCCCCGTCGCGTCTTTAGTCAAATATGGTTAAATATATACTTATCCCTGAAGACAAACATGCAACAACCAACCTTGACATCTATGGGTTGGAGCGGCATCGTAACACTTATAATACCGTTACTGTTCATAGTTTGACTATGTTTGTACACATTATTTTGCTAAACGGTGTGGGTTGAATACAAATTCTGAAAATCGACGCTAGGGTTGCATCCTTAAAATGAACGTTTACAAGAAGGTTTTATATATATATTTATCTGCTTATTGGATGCATTGATGCGGACGAAATAGTTGGTGTTTCGACAGTGCGATCGGTGGATCCCGACATTATAATAAATATTTAATGAACGAATTTTCTGTTCAACCGTAAGTTGGTGGGGGTTGGGGGGGGGCGGTGATAAATTGTCGTGGGGGTACGCAAGATCGCAGTGTAATAGATTGCGTTTCTGTTTCATCGTTGGGAGGGGGAAGGGGGGGTGGAGGGGGGTAATACAGTTTGTCGTGACGGTATACAAGGTCACAGTGTTATATCGTACTTTTCCTGTGTGTCAACCTGTGCCAAAATTATGTTGAGTAGGTCAGGGAGCAAGGGAGGGGGTTAAACCTGTGGCATAATTATGTAAATATGTCTGCCGTGAGAAATCGGCGGGGGGGGGGGAGGGTATATGTTTGTGGCGAGGGTATCCAAGGTCGGTCGCAGTGTTATACCAGAACAAAAATCAATATTTAGTTTCGTGAGAATGTACAAGGTCGCAGTGTAATAGCATACTTATCTGTTTCATCGTTGGGGGAGGTTTCGGGGTGGGCGGGGAGGGGGCGGAGGGTTTGAATAAAGTTGGTTGTGAGGGTATACAAGGTTGCAGTACTAATTAACATTTTTCATGTGCGTGAACCTGTGGCATAGTTCTGTTTAATTGGCCAGGGAGGGAGGGCAGGGAGGGGGGGGAGGCATCCGGTGCTGTGTCTTGTCTATCTACTGGTTCCGAATAGCGTAACAGCAATTGAACAGCTATATATATTAGCCTTTAGAAGCATATCAAGTTTGATAACGTATTTTCAACCTGAGGTGGGGGGGAGGGTAAAGTGAGTTTGTGGTGAGGGTATACAGTAGCTTACCAAACTTTTCATGTGTGGGGGCATGTGTCATATTTCTGTTTAATCGGTGAGGAGGAGAAGAAAGAAAAAAAATACAGGAAACAAAAAATGGAAAAACCGGTTTCTGTAACAAAAATAGCAGAAAAATAACAGCACACAATGATAGTATTAATAGTATTGTAGCTGTAAGTAAGTGTCACGTGGCACGACGGGGATGGGTAGTACCTGGTGGCAAGCTTTCGCCACATACATCTAGGTTTTTCGTATATGGTAGAGAGCGGAACTACAGCGGTACGTGTTAAAAGTATCGTTCGAATACCAATATATATATATATATATATATATTATGATGTTATTTTTGGTTAATTCCGTGCATGCGAAGTATACGACAACAGAGCGTCACGGAGTTGCACTCGCTGCTGCTTATTTTGCTGTTCACAAAATCAGTTGGTCGGTGACAGCTTATCAGGAAAAGAGCACATCAAAAAACAAAAAAAGGTGCATCTCTACCGCCGTAGCTTGCGTGATTCCATATTCTATACTCCATACTACTACAGCTACCATTATTCTGTGTGGGATGCCCAACGCGAAAAAATACTAAGGTTTTATACCTGCTAATGAACGCCCACGCGAATGTGTTCGAGCATCCGAAGGCTAGCGAGAGTATCACCGTCGACACGAGGCCGACAACCATGACGAATCGGGTACCGTGGCGATCCGAGACCAACCCCCAGAAGCGCGCGGAGAAAACACTGCCGAACATGAGAGACGCAGAAAGCAGGCCGGCATAGTATCCTGGCATATATATATGTACGAAACGTGCAGGAATGCCACTAATAACGTCAGCGAAGGAATATCAAATATCAGTGCACACATGTGAAGGGGTGTGGTTGAAATGACGTTTGGTCGGTGGGCCAGAACATTGGCCAACCGTGAATGATAGTCGCAGACGAAGAGACGCCGTCGTGGTGATCTCGTACAACAGACAAGGGAGAAAGCCTCTTCATACTGCTATATAGCACGGTCGAGGTTGGGCCCAACGAATAGGTGCTGTCACGGATACTTCAATACTAAATTTATAGGCTATATACCTTTGACAGCACACACGTTCCGGTGTGAATATTTTTACTGAGAATATCGAGACCATTCAATGCATTAAAAAGTTAAAGCAAGACTTCCATCTAAACGTAAAAAGAAGCGCCGCAGTAGGAGTAGCATCGCTTATATAGGCTATATGCCTTTGACAGCACACAAGTTCCTGTGTGAACACTTTTACGGAGACTATCGAGGTCATTCAGTGCATCAAAAAGTTAAAGCAGGAATTCCATCGAAAATAATAATAGAGGAAGCACCGCAGTACGAGTAGCATCGAAAAGAGATGGATATATGTAGCTTCAAAAAATGATAGACATTAGACTCTATACAGTAGGAGCCATCACACAATTGAAATACACAATGTACCGTAAGATAAGCGTAGTCACTCAGTGGGGGCAGCGGCCTTTAGTTTTGTTCGATCACCACCCCCGCAATCACGTGCAGCAGGGTTTTAGCATATTCGGAGAGCAACACATGTCTACGGGGGCGCATAGGACGCACTATTCACAGCAAGAATAAAACACGGACACATTTTGCTGTGTCTAATAAACTTCGACGAAAGGCGTCGGAGTACAGGTTCATAGAATTTTGTTGCAGTCGAATCTCACCCGCCTTGTCTTTTTCGTCAACGACGCCTAGGTGTTCGACCATGTACCCCGCGTAGGCGTACAAGCTTATCTGGACCACCAGATAGCTGACGAGGCTGATCATGATTGCCAGCATGGGCATGTACGGAAACGGAGCCATGTTCGCGCCTACGAGGCTCGAATTAAGACTCTTTTGTCGCCTATTCCCTGAAGACGATGTCCACTGCGAACTGTACACGGGTACAAGGTTTGAGAAAGAACCCGTTGAAGGTCACGTGTAGAAGCTGGCACAATCATCAGAGTGACGCGAATAGCAGAGGCCTATAGTCTAGAGCGTTCAAGATCGAAATTCAGGCGACACGGGTCATGCAAAAAAAATTGGCGTACACGAAATTGTAATTTATTGTCGTGCCGAGTTTAGAAAAATTTCCGAAGAACACGCAACGTACTCCACGCAATCCTGACTCGACCAGCTGCTGTATTTGCAACGGCTGTCGCATTTTAAACTCCCTTTTATCTTGCCGTGGGGGTTTCGCTCTACAAAAGATACACTTCCGGGTTTCCGGATTTGGCAGAGCAGAGGCAGAGCAGACGGCTCTTGGTGGGATAAACGCTGACACGGGAACGAGTTCAAGAAAAGCTCATAGGCCCGGCAGCAGGTTCAGCCCGACTTGACAGCGCCGAACCAGCGGGGGCACTGGGATTGAATGGTTATGAAGATGGTAGCCCGCTGTCACACGCGCACACTGACTTCGTCAACCATGTCGTCAGCCCTGTCACCATTTCCACTTATAGCACCATCTACCGCAGTATTACCACGTCTTCTTCAGACCAGGTGCTATGCGGGAGACAAAGCGCTGATGTAGATGTCAAATATACATCATAATCATGCACAACATTTAGGCAAACTATTTGTTGGCTCTCCGACGGCGAGCAATATATACCCACGACAAATCAGCGGCCCTCTCGTAATATAACAATTTACTGATAAATCCAGCCTGGAAAAGACAAAACAAAGGCAAGTGCGTAGCATACGTGTTGCCTGAGGATTCAAGAAGCTACTGCTCTTGCTCTGGGTCGCTTGACCCGGGGGTACCGCATCAACCAGAAAGTAAGCTGGTAACTGGTATTACCGCCGTCGAAAACAAGGAAGTGCAGAAAGAAAAAGTGCTTTTTGCCCTTCATGAGTCAGGATGTTAGCCCATGGACGGATTTTACGTTTCTTAGGGGGCCGATACCGTGCACTCCAGTACTTCCCAAGAACAACTTCGCTGTATGTCGCGAGGTTGGCCGGAGGTAGTGAGTACGGTCGTGCGTTTTGCATCACCTTAAGTTGTCGTCATCACTGTTACTGTTCAAATAGGAAAATGTCACTATTAATATGATGGTTTGTACGATTTGCTCCCAAAACAAACGAAAAGCATGCGACTTCGTACCCGAAAAAGGAAACATACGAAACAGATACGATAGAAGAGCTGTCGTAAAGAACTATAAAATACAGCAGGTGGCCCCATATAGTGCCGGTATGTGTCACGAAAATTTACCCGCGTTATACCGGGCACCCGCAATATATAAAAGCCGGCCACTATAGATGGGTCTAATATATTTTATTATAAAAATTAAAATACACTCCAGCTGCTGTGAGATCGAAGATTTCGTCGAAACTCATCTTTGCAAGCTGTGTTTGATACTCCGATCGCGCGTATTACGAGTTGTGTGTCCTCATTAAGGATATAGGTCGGCGACTCCCCTTACAACTACCGTGTAGCTATCAGAGTCAACAGGATGATTTTAGTCAGTCTGTGCGCGGAAACTATAGAACCAATTTCTGAGGGGGACAAAATCTGACAGCTGTGAAGGGAAAGGGGGGCCTGGTTTTGATCAAAAGCGAGCGGGTTTGGAGGGGGGAGGAGGGGGGGGAAAGGGGCAATTTGTGCATGTAAGCTATAAATCCTTTCGAGGGGATAAATCTGACGGTTTTGGCACCAGTATATTATTTGGGGCGGGGGGGGGGGGGGGGGTGGGGGCGGGGGGGGGGCGGGGGGGGGGGGGGGGGGGGGGGGGGGGGAGGGCTTTAGGTGAGGGGTTTGTTATACGTGTGGTGCTAGGTCTAGGCGAAGGTGCGGGTGATGGGGAAGAAGGGGGCGTTCGAGGCGGGGGGGGGGGGGGGGGGGGACACAGCGGCATGGATGGCTTTCGAAAGATACTGAGGTGATATCCTGTGCGTGAAGTGTTTATTAATGTGGCGGATTTCGATAGTTGGTGGGGCGTTTGAGTAAGGGAGAGCAAGAGGGGGGGGGGGGGGGGGTTTAGGAGGTTTAGGTCACAAATAATATTCAAACACACTTCGGCTGTGAGATCAAAGATATGTAGCAGCTTGTTATACGCGTGGTGCTAGGTCTAGGCGATCGTGCAGGTGGTCGGAAAAGAGGGGGCGTTGGAGGGGGGGGGGGGGGGGGGGGAGGGGGGTTGGGGGGATATTTTTTTTGAACGATTTCACCCGCACAATATCGGACACCCGCACTATATGACCCGCACTCTTTTGGGCCACCTACTGTATGGCTAGCTCGGCCGCATTTAATTATTTTGCTCATTCCATCTCGTATTGTTGCACATGTTACTTTTTCTGTCGCCTTCTCCTTCGCTCGACAAAACTTAAACCCGTGGTCATAGCAATATAGGCCCACCAATGAGAAAATGCCCAACAAGAAATTGACTCTCACTTGGGCTGACGCTAAGAAAAATGGACTCAGAAATCATGCTCGGGGGCGAGCGGTACACTAACTCTACATTATAATATAAGCCCAAGGTTGTTCAGGGGTGTTGAAATCGAAATGAGGCTGAGTCGTTCTATGGCAGGGTTTTGAAAATAACTCCCGGCCGTATCTCCTTAAAGGCTGTGTCCCTTGCCACCCCGACGTCACCATTCGATGTTATTTTGTAAACGAGAAAATATAAGAAATATTATGCTTTGGTAGCATCCTGCCTCGTGTCGACCAGCCATGACACGTTCGTTAAGATATGTCGCCGTTTTTTTCGGGGGGGCTATCGTAGAATCAGTCGACTCACTCCAAATACGCATTTATTTATTGTTGGCGGGCATATATTATAAGCAGGCCCTTCTCCGCCCTCCTCACGACATACGCGCCTTCATTTTTATAGCGTGAAATATTGAGAACTTGCTTGTCCCTCGCCGACTCACGTCGAATTACGATTACCCACGCTATAGCCAGTCATCCCACGGTATGGGTTGCAGTTGTTTGATTAACTAATAATGTCCACATCCGGTTGAACACCTCAGGTGAGGAGCTGCCGGTTCGACTGAAGTAATATCACGCGAGTACCCATTTTTTAGGACTGAGTGGCATAGAAGCTTGGTCGGGTTGTGTAAACGAATGGCATCGAAACTACGTTTTGAGTGAGATATTGAGCTCTTCACGTGAGGAGCTTTGGGACTGATGCTGCATCCCCTACAGGCGGATGATCGCTCCCTCGGCAATTGGAGTGTACAGAAAATATTATCTGCACACCGAGATTTTAACGCCTGACTGCAACGTTATGATATGGTACGGCCTTGAAAGGCCTGGAACTATCTGATTTGGTACGTAGTTGGCGACCATCAGCCTACTCGGGGTGGTCAGGAAATGAAACCGAGGCATGCGCCTCGGCTCTAAGTTGCTATCTTGTACTCTGTGGAGAAAATATAGCTGCTCCTCTACAACGGTCAAGAACGCAACAACATGTCTACGGGCGACGATGCAGGATACTCGGAAGGCTGCGGTCCTCCACACGCCCTAACTAGAAGGCCCGAGAGACGACATGGAAACGCTCGAGGTCACGCCCGGACTCATGCAACCTCCGGGCGCGAGTCGCGGGATCCCAAGCGCGAGTTCGGGCGTGATCTCGAGCGTCTCCTTCCCGTCTCCTGGGCCTCCTGGTTGGGGCGTGTGGAGGACCGCAGCCTGCGCGAGAAACCTGCATCGTCACTGGTAGATATGATGTTGTTTTCTGAGCCGTATTCATAGAAAAAAGCAGCCTCTTACAAATGTATTAATTTCACAGAGCCCCGGACAACATCTGAGATCCGAGGCGTATACCTCGGTTTCATTTCCTGCGTACCCCAGAAAAGATAAATTATCGCCAGCTTATAATATAAAAACGGCCAAGCAACTATCAGATAAGATAATTGCTGGCTTTTCAAGGCTGTACATCAATACTAGCCCAATCTGATGGGATGAATGTGAATAAATATGTGAGATGTGTTGTTCGAAGTTATGTTAAGGAATCAGTGGGGTATTAGTCCGTTTGACCATTTGCAAAAGGTTAACCAATAGCTCTCATAAATCAAGCCTTATAACACTCTCCCCCCCTGAAACGGCGGGATAGCAGGTCGGCCGGATATACGGCGGACCTCTGTCAACAGCCGTTTCATTTCCTAGGGATACCAGGGAGAGTAGTTTTCAAAAACCACCATCAATAGATACTACCGAGGCGACCGGCCCATAAGCACAAGTGAAGAGCATATATATGCCCCAGTCCCCTCCCCGCCCCCCCCCCATTCCCCCTCCCCCCGGCCGCTTAGAGATGCCAACGGTGGATGACGCTGCCGCGGCCTTTGCGCGTCGCTCTGCAGCTTTGCGTATCTCCGTTTCATGCCAATTCCGCATGAACAACTCGGCTCCCTCCTCTACTCTTCGAAACCATCTGCCAGCCTTCTGAGCAGCCTTTCGCCATCCTTCAAATTTCATTCCAAAAACCGACATATCCTACTTCAGATGATCCATCCAGTCTTTCTCTTGCCCCCCTGAGTAGCCTTTACCCCCAACAAACTCCCCAAACATCACCCTCTGTGGCAGACGCTCCTCCCCCATGCGTGCCACGAATCCCGCAAACAAAATCCTCCGTTTGCGCACTATCACCTCAACGCTCTCGGAATCTGTCTGGGCAAGCGCGTCGGCGTACGATAGGGTGTGGTCGTCGCGCTTCCGTTTCCGCCATCCAAGGCATCGGAGGAGCATGGAACGGTGAACCCGACGTAGCCTGTCATAGTCAGGCTTCTTTGGGCTCCACGTCATGCAACCGTACAGCAGTGTCTCGACCACCTCAGCTTTCAGCAACCGCACCTTCAACCGTAAACGCACACCCGGGCGATCATAGATTTCCATCTTGTACCGCTGGAAACACGCCCAGGCCATCTGAAGACGCCGCGTTATTTCAGTGCTAAGGTTTCTGTCTGCGGTGATAGCCCCGCCCAAGTATACAAACTCGATTGTTTGTTTGTAAACCTGGCCGGCTGCATTGATCGTGAAGGACACCTTCCCCCCGCTTTTGGTTTCCAGGCGCATTATCTCTGTTTTTGCCTCGGATACTGTAAGCCCGAACGACGAACACGCAGTCACGATCGTCGTCATCATCCTCTCCAGACCTTCTGATGATCGCGATACGATGCCCGCATCGTCCGCGTACAGCATACCCCACAATCTCTGCACCCCCTCCCCCTCCTTCCCCCTCCGTCCGTCGACTTTGCCTGTGCGTGAAGTGCCCTTCTCGCCTTCCTCCTTTCTCACGATATCATCGTCGCTGTGTGGAGGGGGGGTGGCGTACCGCAACAATGGAAAGATGCTACGATTAAGGTGCTTCACAAGAAGAAAGATCGGACTGAGTGTGGCAACTATCGTGGCATCTCCCTTGTGGCTCACGCCGGTAAAGTACTCCTCAAAGTCATCGCGGGTCGCCTGAGTGACTATTGCGAACGCGAGAACATTCTGCCGGAGGAACAGTGTGGGTTCAGACCCCAACGCTCGACGGTTGACATGATGTTCGTAGTACGACGACTGCAGCAACTGGCGCGGAAGAAGGACACCCCCTTGTACATGTCAAAGTTGTGGACTTTCTAATGGCCATCACAAGATAGCATAAGACCGCCCTGACTTCTTCGCCATGTCAAAGTTGTGGACTTTCTAATGGCCATCACAAGATAGCATAAGACCGCCCTGACTTCTTCGCCATGTTGCGTTCTCTCCCAGGTGCCATTGATGATGGACGTGATACCCTCTGTTAGCCCAATGCCATCCTTAGCCAGTTCCTAGGGTCTGCTAGTATGACATTTTCCTTTCTTTTCTTTTTCTATTTCTTTTTTTCTTTTTTCTCTTCTTCTTTCCTTGCTTTCCTGTCTTGTCTTTTCTTGCTTTTGTTTTCTTTCTCTTCTCTTTGCTTGCCTTTTTCGTCTTGTTTCGTTTTTTTTTCTTCTCTTCTCTTTTCTTTCCTTTCCTTCATCTTCTTTTCTTTTCTTTGTTTCTTTTTCTTCAATTGATCTATGCCTGTCGTGCGTATGCGTAGTGATAGATACTACGTGTAATATATACGTGGTAGTCTTCCTTGGGTGGCAATCGGAATATTTGGTTTCTCCAGGCGTGAGTAGTGAGACGTATGCACCGGCCTGGACCTGGCACATCGTACGATTTCACTTTTATATATTTCTGGTGGAGGCATGAATTGCGTCAGCTGTGATATATGCGTGTACCACCTTAGGTTGTGTGTGTTTTTCCCTGGGGTATTCCTCAGTTCCAGAGTGACTGGAGCCTGTCCTGTGACCACGGACTTGATTATGCGAGTTAATGGGAGAACAACAACAACAACAACAATATGCGAGGCCCGAAAATAGATGTATTTCGGTCGTAGTATGAACACAGTCAAACCACACACGTACCTGTAACGAGTATGATAATATATACCAGTAACATCAGTCAAAATGCGGCAATTTTTTTTTTCGACATTGGTTTTCGGTATTATAGTCCGGACGATGTCCGTACACGTCAGCCGGCTGTTCCGGTTGGAGTTAGGGCTAAGGTTAAAGTTAGGCTATTTGCCGTTTGATCCAAAAACCCTGCTCATAATACTGGAAATACACGCCGTACACACAGGCCTTTGAACATGTTTTCAGTGCTGTGTCCTACCAGGTACATGTTTATTTATATGGCCTGCATAAGTGAGATGGCATCTACAATTTAAAGCAAATACTAAGTATTTTAGTAACGATGTCCGCTATGGGTTCGACGAGTTTAGGGTCGATACTCACCCGTACAAGCTACGTGCTAGTATACCCATCGTGGCCTCTATATTAATATCGTCTGAATCACTTGCATGCAAGCTGCAGAATATATAATATAAATATTACAATACACTCCATCCAGCTGTTAGATCGAGTATTTTGTCGACCTCATCTTTGCAAGCTGTGTGTGATTCTCCGATCTCGCGTATTCCGGGATGTGTGTCCTCATTAAGGATATAGGTCGGCGACTCCCCTTGGAACTACAGTGTAGCTATCAGGGTCAACAGGGTGATGTTAGTCCGTCTGTGCGCGACAACTATAAAGCCCGTTTTTGAGGGGGACAGAACGTGACAGCTGAGGAAGGAAATGCATCAGTTTATCAAGTGAACCCTGTAAGTCGAATAACCGATGGGGGACGGCGCAGTTTTGAAGGACGTGGGGGCCTTATTTTGATCAAGAGGGGGGCGGGAGGGGGAGAGGGCCAGGGGGACAGGTGGGACAGCTCAATTTGTGCGTGGAAACTATAAATCCTTCTTTTGGGGGAGGGAGGGGGGATGTAGCGGGGTGTGTGGGGAGGGCTTTAGGTCGCATAGATGTAGGGGTTTGCTATACGCGTGGTGCTAGGTCTAGGCGGTGGTGCGGGTGGTAGGGAAGGAGGGGGCGTTGGGGGCGGGGGGGGGGGGGAATTGCCGCAACGGCATGGACGGCACTAAAACGACAATGGGTCAATATCCAGGGCGTGGAAGTGTTTGTTACTCTGGCGGGTTACGATATTGGGTGGGGCGTATGAGCAAGAGAGATCGAGAAAAAAAAAGGAATATATAATAGGCGGGGGGGGAGGAGGGCGGAGATGAGATGGAGCCACGGCATGGATATCTAGAAGGATAATGAGATGATGTCAGTTGGCTGGTAGGTGGGGCGTTTGAACAAGAGGGATCGGGGGGGGGGAGGGGGGGAGGGGGGGATTTTAATATGTGCGCGGAAAATATAAAACCTTAAAGGGGACGAATCTGACGGGTAGCAAGAAGATAACCCTTTATATCGCCCGCCTGGTAATGTGTATTACTCTGGAAGGTTTGATGTTACATGTAGTATCCAACCCAGTTCTTAGGTGTTGTAAACAACGTTTCAAAAGCTCCATAATTTGTTATTGTACATGGATCAAACGATAGGATATTTTAATCGATAGGTACAATCATGTAGATACCATTATTTTCTGACATCGCTAATTATTAGAAAGATATACATATTGCCAAATACAACAGGCGAGGTAATGTGGTCATGCAATGTCACCGCCATTGAGAACGAAAGGGAGAAATGCGAATCGTGAGCGTGCTTTGAAAAAGGACGCTTAGTGTACACGCGCTCAATTACGTTACTTTGTTAGTCATACTTCGGTTGGCATAGGTTGGAAGGCGATTATGCAGACGGTATGTACGGAATACCCTACGTAATAAGTTGGTAGTGCGGTTTACCGCAATCTCAACATACCTGTCTGTAATTCCTTTTCACATTATTATATAAAATTTCAAAAAATGAAAATACACTCCAGCTGTGATATCGAAGATTTTGTCGAAACTCATATTTGCAAGCTGTGTGTGATACTCCGATCGCACGTATTACGAGTTGTGTGTCCTCATTAAGGATTTAGGTCGGCGACTCCCCTTGCAACACTACAGTGTAGCTATCAGGGTCAACAGGGTGATGTTAGGCAGTTTATACGCGGAAACTATAAAACCCGTTTCTGAGGGGGACAAAATCTGACAGCTGTGACAGAAAATGCATCCGTTTATCCATAGAATCCTGTAAGTCGAATAACCGGTGAGGGGAGGGCGGAATTTTGAAGGACGTTGAGGCCTGGTTTTGATCAAAAAGGAGCCGGGTTAGAGGGGGGGGTGGCGGGCGATATACGTTTTTACGCTTGCGGTTTTCACCATGCCGATGTTGGGCTCTGAGGTCGCCAACTCTGAGACAGAGATACATATTTCAAATACACCAAGCGAGGTGACGTGGGCATGCGATGTCACCACTGTTGAACGCGAGGGTGACTTTACTTTGATATACATACGATACTGCGTTTGGTAGAGGTTGTCAGGCGATCATACGAACGGCCGGAGGCACGAAATACCCTGCGTAATAGGTTGGTCGTGTGGTCTACCGCAGTGTTAACATATCTGGCTGTACTTCTTTTTCACATTGATCTTGTCTAGTGTACGATTAGACTAAACGCCCTCTTTTCTCCCAACTGTCGTCGAAGATGTTGTGGTCCTGTAGATGTCGCGTCCATGTCCGCTGCTCTTGTTGGTGGTGCTCATGAAAACATGCCCCAGCGTGTAGTAGATGATCGCTGAATGGAGATCCTTTCCTTTACATCAAGCCAGGTAGTATATGTCAACGCAACCGCTTGTTTGAGAACGAAAAAGAAATTCCTCACGCACCTGATACAGGGGAGACTCGGCCCGAGGATTGTTTAGTATACCGACGGTCGGGAACAGGTTATCGAGCAGCGCACTTCATTTTTGCTACCGCCCTTTACTCTACCTAAGACACTACGGGCATGCGTTGGACCCAGTTCGCTGATACCCAAATCCAATTGCAGAGGAGGTGATGTGGTGGGCGAATGCTATAATGTTAAGCGCTGCTACAGTTACCACGTCTGTCTCTTGTTCTGTTCGTTGTTGTGTTCTTGATGAACCTGATATTTGGCAACGAGCAGTTTGGACGTATTTTAGGTGTGTGTAAATACCAGACTCTATATGTAGACTATGCGATGTTTCTTAGTCGTAGGGACCTCAATTTGAAATCCAGGGTACATGCGTTTCATATTTTGACTGGGTTTCGTATGTAGACGTGTATGTGTTTATAGTCGGTTGGCATTCGTGGTTGATGTTCTAGACTTCGTTATTATCGTGTTGTTTCAGAGTGGTGTTTTCGAATACATACCAGGTATTATTTAGTGTCCGCGTGGTTGTTGCGAATATATATGTTTAGTTTATGAATATATTTAGTTGATATACTACACACGACGCGTATGAAAATACGCGGAAGTGTGGTGAGCTAAAGCTTTATTTTTCCCCATCAGCCGGAGGATGAAAAAAAAAAAAAAAAAAGTTGATATACTTAGTTGACCCTGATAGCTACGCTACTGTGGTTGAAAAGCGAGTCGCCGACCTATATCCACCGGTCGCCCCGGTGGCGTATCAGGTTATCCTCGAGCCTGGTATAGGTCAGTTTCGTGAGTTCGAGCCCCGCCGAGTGCATACTCGTATAGATTCATTGGGACTTTTTCTTGTAGACGAATTGACTTGCGGAAAGCGCGAGAGCGTGAGTTAGCAACACTCGATGAACAATCGACGAGCAGTGGGATTGCTGAATCCTATGCGCGATAAAAATTAAGGCAAAAACCGGGGAGGAAAAGGGACGACACCTGTGACCACGGCTTGTCCAGAAGCTGGAAAGTGAAAGTGTGCAAAAAAGAAATTAAAAAAAAAAATCTCAATGAGGACACGCAACCCGAATTACGCGCGATCGGAGTATCACACACAGCTTGCAAAGATGAGTTTCGACAAAATCTTCGATCTCACAGCTGGAGTGTATTTTCATGTTTCATAATATATTTAGTACACCAATACATCTGGTACCAGGTCCCTTTCGACCAGAGAAACCTACGCTCTAACCCGACCCGATAACCAGGGGGTGGAATCAGGGTGTTGATACCAAGTACAATACATCGGGTAGGGGTGCATGGTTTAGAAACATCCCCAAGCGTGTTTTGTTTCTTGCAAGCGTAAATGCAACTAATTTAGAAGAAGTGCCTCTGAATTGCAGTCACTTGCAGTAGCTTGTACATGCTTCGGAATTTCGTGTAACTGCCATGAAATCTCGAATGAATGCATGGGAGTTGAGCATACAAGCCTGCAACGACGTTCAAAATGCATTAGAAGAGTCAAAGACGACGTTCCGTATATGCGCGCATGCGGTTGAAAACTTGTAGGGGATTTGTATTAGATACGATACTTGTTAATCTTAATCATTGTCGTTACTTGTTAAAACACTAGAAGAATTATGGCATGCATTGCGAGTTGCTTGTACGACGGGCAGTTTTCAGTCGGTTAGCTGTGGTCTATTGATGCATTATTTTAGTAAGCGGAAGTCTCAGCAGTAGTAGTATCTCGGATACATGATGCACAGCAGCTTACAGGCTAATCATATCCAATAATTCATGCATGTAGTACTTACTGGAATACAGTGGGAATGACAGTGTTTAGCGTCCTTCCGGGAACCGGTAGCAAGAGCTCAAGATAAGAGTTGATGCTGAAGTAACAATATAGGCTACATAGGGTCATGATTACGTCCCTGAGATATTAGTTTTTCAAGCAATATGTCCGTTGGGTCTCGCATTGGAGTCTTGCTTTCTTCGGGTCATAGCTTGTTTACGTTCTTTAGCTACGAGCAGTGGACACGCGCACCGCCTTTACGTGGCCACTTCACATTTCCACATTGCTCACTATCAGCTTTCAATATGCTGGGCAAAAACTTCAGTAGATAAACGTCGGCCTGAGGTCGCCAAATATCTTCTTCTCTTCTCTTCTTTCAAGCTCTTCAACATGGTCATCTAGCCGTGACTTACGTGTAGCCTCTTAAATCATATAGGCCGTGTCTTGTCGAGACGTCCGAAAACGAGCCTACGCAAGCGTACACCTGCTACGAGCTGATACACGCAACGTAAGAGACTATGAACCTCGTATCGCGTAAATGCAATAAAGCTGCTGGCACTACGGTTCACGATCGTCACCACCGTCTACGAACGGGCTGGTTATAGAAACCTGCTTCTTTGCGGATAGAGTAAAAACGTCTTTTTTTACAACGTTTTCTTCTGTCTCCCTCCTGCCCTCCATGTCTGGCCCATTAATAAAAAGCCGGGGGAATTTCAATTAATGTTGACTGTGCCCGCAATAATATTGTCGACATTTTGTGGTTGTTTGTGCCCCCAAATAAAATTATCAACAAGGAGATCACTCCGAAATATAAGAAAGAACAAGAACGCTCTTAACCTCGTCAGGATTAAGATTCAAAAGTCTATCCCGTGACCTGGAGTACGCGTTGCTTACTGCAGTGAGGGCGAGCGCTGTGATACTACAGTATATCGGGGTTCCCGGAAATACCAAAAGAGGCACTCGTGCGTGCGTAAGCTGCATGCACACCATTAGAAAAATGTATTCTCGGGAACCGAGACAAGACTGTGCAAAATTGGAAAGTGGGTATTCATGTGCGCGCCCACAAAAGGAGAAGTCAGCGTGAGCCCGATTTCGGGTTTTTCGTGAGAGGGCCGGCTCTGTAGCATTGCATGCAGGTCCACACACATAACGACGTCATCTCGGCATATGTCATGGTGGGTCCGCGTACTGTCATGGACTGGCCGGGAGGCTTACGAGGCAAGATGCCGGGTGGCGAATGAGGCGCGGGCTTTTTATTTGCTGGGAAGTGTGTGGCACCGATGTTCGTAGTTTCGGTAGTCCTCTTCCATCAACGACGGCAAATAACCCACCTTCTACATTTCTCCCGAGGATTCCACTCGCAGGACTAACTATGCCTCCGGTAAGGATTGCCTTGGGAAAAATTTACATGTTACCGTGTTCTTTGTGCCAGGAGCAACTACTGCCCACGTGGAGGTACCGCTGCCCTAAAGTCGAGAGGTCGACGTTCCCGCCGCTAGAGTCGTTGGGGCTGATTTCTGTTCCGATCGATTGCCCAAAATTCACTAAATCACATCAGCCACGAAGAGGTTGGAATGGAAAGGAGCGAATGCGAACAGCCTCGTTCGTTTCTAACCATTCCAACGAGGTGTAAATCCGTGAAGACAACAGAGTTCACAAATGGAAACGATGAGCTGTTTTTCATTCGTCACCAAAGATACGGTGGGGGGGGGGGACCCTGTTTTTCACATCCCTGGGTTAGGTCCACTCGCCCTAGTGACCCTGTACTTCCTCGCACGAACAAGTCTTTTGGGGGGTTGTTTTGGTGCGGCGTACCAAACCCCTCAATTGCGGTGCCCTATCGAAAAACAAACACGCGGAACGCTGAAGACCACAAATGATGAAGGGGTGGTTACTCGCGCGAGTAAGCCCCACCCACTGAAAAACCAAGCCCCAATTGTGACCTCTCTTCCGTAGCCTTGGGCTTGTCATCGGGGTCTTACTATGTTTTCTTGTCGCACCGACCACAAATCCCAACGGAACGTTTTTCCGTCACGTCAGGGTAGCTGCATCTTATTGCCGGCCATCACGGCGGGAGAAGTTGAGTCACGCTGAACTCAAGATGAGGTGCTTGACGGCGTCGTATACAGTGAGAGGCAGTCGTAAGAAGCCAGAAATGCCTCTGTAGAGGTGATTTGGTTACGTTAACGTGTCAAGTCATCATCAGGTGCCACTATCTCGTAATTTAGCTCCTATGTGACAATTGGATTCTTGATATTTATGGTATGTTACAGAAGACCGTTGTTACGGCATGGGTGAAGCAACGGCGTGGACCGGTTGGCTGGGTTCAAATGGATTGTTTGAAGTGTTGAGAGGTCATATCAGAAAAAGGTGACGACCGCAGCCTTGTTTAGACGTGGGTAACAACATGAAAAACATACGTTTTTTTTGGGCAATCATGCCTCCCGCGGGTTGGGAGTTGACACCCATAGGAAAGGCTTTTTTTTGCCCGATCAAACACGCTCGGGAGGGTTGTATGAGGCAGCCCGACAAGATTCTAGCGGAGAGACCACATGTCCAGGCTCTACTAACCCTGCGTGGCGATACCAGAAAGAAGTGTCTGGGCCAAAATATTGTCGAAAATTACCTGTCACAAGCTCAAAAACCGAAAAGTCGACTTTGGTGGTTTGTATTTTTCCCTCGAGTGATTGCGATGTGCTACGTTTGGAGGACGCCGGGTTAGATCTCACCTAGTGTGCGTTGCCCTCAACGAGCTGTGCACTCGCACCGGTCACATAACACAGAGTACGATAAAAGAGGCCGTTTGTTAATCACCGTGGCGCGAGCAGAGAAATCGCATGAGATTATGAAAACAATATTAGGTTTATAATCGACGCCAGCTCCAGTGTTCGAATTCGCTTCACGGCCGTTCCATTCCCAATTGCTTTTTCGACTTTTTGTTGTGATGGATCTATGACATAAATTGCATTTTTGGCGCTCGAATGAAATCAAACCAGCATACCCACGGGTAAATGCAGCGCGTCGATTTTCTATCATACCTAACGTCATAAATTTGTCGATTTTCTATCATACCTAATGTCATATATATGCTGTTCCTCACCCGCAGGCGAAAAGGGCGAGTACCCGCAGTTTATACTCCTGAGGCGCTACCAGCATACCATAATAGCCAATCCTTCAGAGTCAGATTAGTGACTCGAAAAAAGCCTTTTCCGACAGGATTGTTTGAAGACTGTGGACTCTTCCCGGCGTCATTGTTATCCTGTGGATTCTTCTCGGCGTCATTGTTATCGTTGATCGACTCGGTTTGATAGATAGTAACCTTTCTGGAGATGTTGTGAGGGCATTGAGTATTTGTTGTTGCTGGATGGCAGGCCGGAGGCGGTTCAAATCTCTGTGCGTCGTGCCTCCTCCGTCAACAATGCACGCGTCACGCGCGGGGAGATCTCGTCCAAGCGGGCCAATTACGAACGGCTTGCAAACTACTTGGCCTAGCCGCGAACGCTACCTTGTTCGTGGCGTTGCTCTCCACCGAAAGCCGCGAAAGCGACAGGACGCATAGCTGTTGTTACGGAAAAGTCATCAGTACCGCGCGCTATCTGCCATCGTGCGATACAGGCTGCCGGCAGGCAAGACGAGTAATAATGCTCCACACTTGCCTCTGGGTGAGAAACAGCAGCCAACCGAGCGCCTGAAGCTTGTCAGGTTTTAGGCAGTTAGACGAGGTAAACGTACCTAAATATCATCGTTGGAAGGACTCTTGTCGTATATTCATCAGAGAGAGCATAGAGACGTAAACGTCGGTAGCCGACACAACAACCGGTTCGTCGCGCCAGTTGCGCAAATGATACAAATCCCCGGGGCTAAACTGCTTCCCACGTACTACATGATACGTGTTTCACGACAAAGGCTTTGCGACACCTCACAGCCTTACCCTGACCATAATCAACAGCCCCCGTGATACCTGTGCAACATACATAGTAGTGTAACCGCTTACACACGAACAAGAGAGAAACCTCGAGAGAAACCTCATACGATGACAACACACGAACCAAACAGGAAAAAAATGCCATGAACATTGTTAACGACGTACAGCAGCCCTCCTGTTGCAAATCCCCTCGATGAATCATTACCACTGCCAGCTATAACGGCAAATATTCAACCACGTACACCGAGCATTAATAAACATAGCTCACTATCTTCCAGCAACATAAACCAAACTATCCAAAGTGTTTGTAAATGAATACCAAATTTTTGAGAAAATATCTCACCGTATAACCACAACCACGTTTACCCCAAAGTTGCTACTATCCATCTGCCACGCCAAATTCGTCCCTCAGTCGTACGTGATACAAGTCGTCTCTTCCGAGATGCATGCTTTCCGTTGCCCAAGAACATTCTTTAAGCAAACAATGACCCCCTTCCATTCACACATATTCCTGCTTCTCATTGGGCGCTAACCTCATTCCCCATTTCCTTCCAGCCGAAAGATCTACTAAAAACCACTCCATGTAGATGACACTGTTGCGGTGAAACTGGAGTGTTATGACGGTTAAAACAATCTAACCCCCTCACTCAGCCTACGGAAAGGGGTTTTCCTTTTTCCTATTGCTCGGGATCATCCACGCCTAGTTTCTTTGCGTTCTTAACCTTTGATGCTGTCACCACTTTGAAGCGGGAATCCCCAACTGCAGGGTAAGCCACACTGAGCAACTCAAACGACCGAAGTCTTTGTCGCCCCGCGAGGAAAAGCGTCACTCAAGCGTGTGGCTCAAAACCGGTAAAGCAAACGGGGGTTCTCGCCCTACCGTAGCCTACGTACCATTCCGAACGAGGGGTTGTTCGGCCGGTGACTGAGCGGTAACGATTACGGCGGGAGAACACGCAGCGGGCGGTGGCGACGACGCCGGTGACGGCCGCACCCGCAGCGGCCTCGGCGGCATGACAGCCACCGGCAAATACCACACAGCCAGCAGTATCATTGGCGTCCGCGTAGCAGCGCACAAAGCCGACCGCCCCTCTGCTGTCTGCGGCGGCGCCACCAGCTTGGAACGCCCACATCACGTTGGGGGAGGCTGCTGGTGAAACAAACGGATGCTATACGTCATCGCCAACTTCTTCTGCTGTATGCAAAGAAAACTGATTCCACAATCGCGCCTATTCAGCTCTATTGCAAGAGGGGGCGGGACATAATTTCTCTTGTCGGCAGTTGTCGACGCGTGACGGGTTAAGCGGAGTTGATTGGCCGTGTCCAAACCGTAAAGCTGGTTTAAAGTGCTAATTCTGCTCTACTGTGTACGCAAGGGCGAGAGAAAGGTGATCACCTGTTTCCTTACTATTTTGAATTTGGACGTAAGTTGCAAAGTAGTTATCGTTATATTATGTGTAAAATACTATATGCGCACATGCACTCTGTGATACCGCCAAACCGACATGACGGTCAACCGCGCCGTTGACCCAGAGCCACCGCAAAAGGGCTGTAAACGTAACCGTCGTATCGTAGCCTTGGTCCCTGGGACAACTAGAGAGGTTGGTCGGGGGGGGGCACATTCTCGGAAATATATTAGTTTTCTGACAGGAAAAAGCAAGTCATACCCCACCATTGGAGTGACTGTGCCCAGGGAACTGCCTCGGAGGTGTTTATGACATCGATGTTAATCGGCATAATTGCATCGGCATCGCTACCGTTTCGTAAATGGAAGACACTTATTATGCATATCTGTCTCAGTTGATGGTTGTTTTTGACATCAGGTTTTCATCAATTTTTTCAACAGACCCCTGGCATCGTCAACTGCCGTTTTCTTGTTTTTTCGATTGGTGGTCTGCCCAAACACCGTAAATTGTGTTGCTTCCTGCGGGCCGTAGCTTCGGTCACGGCTTACGAAGCTGTTACCCAGGCCACCGGCGTAGCCCCCTTGTATGTTTACGTAAATATGCAACTTGCCGTGTTTGACATGGTGTTCTCCGAGAGATCGGGGGGGGGGGGTCTCTCGCTTCGGCTGCGGGGCAAGCAAGGGTGCCTTTGTTACGTTATGACGCATGTCAGGATCCCGATCGAGCTCCGTGGCGATGCTCTGGCTATCCAACGTCGCTGAACTGGTGATGGTTTGTCCAGGGGTTGCATTCGGTCTCGCTGAGCCCAGTAGGTTTGAATGGAACCCCCACCCACCAATAGTTTGTTGTTCTTGTTCATCAGATGTTTCTCCCGCTCCGATCTTCCGCCCACTGTATATACAACACCAACCACAAATTGCTTCTACCCCTAGTGGTGTAGGCTACCGTACGAGGCGGCCACATTCAGACAGCGGCAGCTGCCGCGCACATCTCGAGCATCACTCGTATACCTCTGGCATGTTGCCCTGTGAGTTATGTTGTGCACCTCGCACCAAATGTGTAACTCACACCTCGGCTGCGACAAAGCTGTCTCGCTACGCCTGTCTACCTGTAAGATCGGCACTTAGCTGCGATTTCTCGAGTTGTTGTGCTCCCCGCATCTCATATCTGGGAGGTAGTGGCACCGCGAGGAAAATCGACGGAGCAAGGCTCATTCTGCCGGCTGCCTCGTTTTCTCCGAGCCATGCAAAGGCCTACACGAAAACAAACCCTTAGTGGTGAGGAAAGTAGGTTAAGAATGTCGATCGATAAAGCTACTACGAGCAGACCCTCCTATACACGGAATTCCATCACATCCCCCCACACTAAACCTAACATAAATCTCGGAATATGTCAGGAACCCCGATAAGATTCTACCAAGTTTAGCTTTGACATTCAATCTCGGTATAGAGAACAATACGCAATGATCGCGTCGTCCGGTTGAGTACTTACAGCTTGCATCGTTTGGGCCAAAGGTTAATCAACATTTTTCTGACCGGTTGAGCTCCTCACGCGTGTGGAACTATTGGTTACGTATAACTTTGCATTATGTCAAGAAAGAGCAGAAGAGAGATCACTCCGGCACAGTAGCGATGTAGCGATTGATTGACGTTCACCGCATGTTCCATCATGACTCGACAGCACTAACAACAACTCGAGCATCAGGCGTGGGCTGGACCTCCGCTGGCCTACCACATTTACAAGGAGTTCACCGGAACTTGCGTACCAACCCCGTAGACCCAAGCAGCCCACTGTAAAAGTTTTCTCACAGAGTAACAAGGATTTTTTTTATGCATACTGAATTTTGCGGATGTCTGGTGTGGTCCCCCTAAATGCGGGTTATTAATCATAAATTACCGTATACATGGGTCACAGGTACACTTTCTACCGTTACGTAGACAGATCTTCTCGTGAAGATTTGTATGAACGGTAGCCGTTCCAGAGGTATTGGATATCGTGTCTCGTTGACCTAAGAGTGGTCGTGGAGTCTCCGTAGATTCTGATGACAGAGAGGCGGGTAATCACGTTTCCCGCTGACAAGTAATCTCTGTCGACTCTCTGTTTTGCCTGCAAAGCACCTTTCGTTGCCTCAAGGCACTTCTATTGTTACCGTCGCTTGGTTCGCCGTCGAACCTTGCTCCAACCTGGCGCGTCCTTCACGCTACGATGAACAAGAAGAGAAGTAGTTGCAAGTTGCGAGTCGAACCTGGGTTACCCCAATCCCCCATATATGTGAGACAAAAATAATGTGAAAAGGAGGTACAGACAGATATGTTAAAATTACGGTGAGCCGCACTACCAACTTATTACGTAGGGTATTCCATACATATCGTCTGCATGATTGCCTCCCAACCTATGCCAACCGAAGTATGACTAATGAAGTAACGTAATTGAGCCCGTGTACACCAAGCATTCCCTTCAAAACAAAAACGATGCGCATTTCTCCATTTCGTTCTCAATGGCGGTGACATTGCATGACCACATCCCCTGACCTGTTGCATTTGGCATATGTATCTCTTTCTTATAATCAGCGATGTCAGAAAATAATGGTATCTATATGATTGTAAATATCGACTGGAATTCTATCTTTCGATCCATGTACAATGACAAATTTTTGAGCTTTTGACACGTTGTTTACTACACTTAGGAACTGGGTTGTATACTACATGTAACATCAAACATGTATATATATGTAGTAGCACTACCAACTGAGCTACTGAGTCAAATGATTAAATGTGGCTCAGTGGGCACAGCTGTAGGATTTCTCGGTCAAATCACTTTTTTCAAAGGACGCCGTCCAAGGGAGAAGCGCGCAAAATTTTCTATGTTGAACGGTACTCTCTACTTATTCTCCGGATCTTGATGTATGAAGTGGTTGATATAATAAAACTTGGCAAGACATTATTTCCAAACTGGCGAAAGATTTTGTGCCAAAACCACGGTCGCACAAGGAAAGTTATCCCGCACACCTGCCCCCCCATCCCCCCCCTCCCCCGAGGCCCGAAGAAACAAATATACATTTTTTTTACTTTGTTTCCTTGCTTGTTGGTTCGTGCCTTGGCTGCGCCCCTGTGGATGGTTTACTGCCCAATCTTGCGTCAACAAAGAGGCTTGGCAAGCAAGCCAACATTGCAAGAGCAAGGGATGTCAAACTGTACTTTAGGTTGTTTAGGTATGTAAATCCTTGCATTAATGCAAGGTGGTCAATGTGGTCAGAAATAATCAATGGTGGGCAAGCGCCGCGCTTGGGCACGAAACCCTGTAAGCCTTCGTGCCCTTGATGTCCAAACGCGGCGCGCACGTGCCACCTGGTTGTTCCACCGTTCTCGCACAGCCTGGGTTCAAGATGCCGCGGGAGGCAGATGGCACCGCGTGAAGAGACGCGCGATCCAGGTTATCCGAGCCTCCCACGACACCCCCTGGTTGCCAGCACCATGGAGAGGTGATGGGTAGTGTTGGAGAACAGGTTCCCGGACAGCCGGACGTAATCCCACGCCGTAGATGGGAGCGTGGACAAGCGTCCTATCGGGGGGGCCACTCCCGTCTGCAGCGTCGGAGAAAACATCATCCATAACAATGCCCGCGCCCTCACAATCCTCAAACCCGCTCACAACTCCGTCGCAACCACGTCAGTGAAACTGCCCGCGCCCACACCACCCTCACTCTTGCTCACAACTGCCGTCACAACCACGTTGGCGCCACTGCGCTCGTCCGCACCACCCTCACCCCTGCTCATAACTCCCGTCGCAACCACGTCACCTTCACCGCTTGCGCCCCCGCCGATACTACTGTCCATCAATACCGGCGACTCCTTCGCGCCGTCCGTGGCGCTCTTCGTTTTGAAAAACCCAGCAATGTGCGCCCGCTGCTCACCGCCGCCGCGGCACCAGCACCCCTGTCGACACACGCTGGTCGACATGCAACGTGCGACATGAGCAATAGCAATTAATTGATCAGGTGTGGAGAGAAAATACGAGTTTTCTCCTGCTTTCGCATACACACATCGACAAGGCCTGCAGCCTCATACACTGCGCGACCAAAATACGTCCAGCGTGGCAGTTCCCAAACTGCTGAACACGCGCGAACGACCTCCCGCAAAAAAATTGAAGCAGTGTATTAACAACAGGTATAATTCACAAACACCATATCATAAATGAAACATAGATATATCTAATGTACCACGCAGTTTGCAATGTTGAGTTTCAATCATTCAATCGGTCGTTTTCACAGCTCACGTTTTTCAATTTTTGATCGAAACTGCTTGTACTGGCGAACGCAACAACTGCTGTCCTCACAAGTCCTCACTTGTGCTGAAGAGACTGTTCGTGAGTCTGAACGTGGGTCAAGCTCAGATGCTCTAAATTGTGTCCGAAGTCGCGCTTGCACTGTGTGACACCCAGTCGCCGCTGCTGGTCTTCGCGGTGATTTTTGCGATAGGCTTAAGTGCTCTGCTCGCATGCGAAAGGCGTGCAGGGGCCAACAGGAACGCTGGGTAACTTGGTTGGTCCGCATTTCGCGCGCGTTTTTTTTGTCGATTTTGATCATGCGGCTACGGCTTCTAGTATTGCTGCTCTGCTGCTGCTGCTGCCAAGGCTAGGCTTCTGCTACTGCTGATGTTGTCAGTTTTTGGGAGGAGGCAGCACGGCACACCCCGCTCGATGGTGAGCACTTTTACATATGATAAACAAGAGTTTTGTCTTTGCAGTGCTTGCCGCTGCTGCTGCTGCAAGGTACACAATACGCTCCAATATCATACTACAGCCTTCATACCTATCCACTCACTCTCTGTGCTGTCCCGAACGCTCATGCTCAATGGCCTGGCCCTCGTCCATTCCTGATGCGTCACCGAAGTTGGCCCCGCAGCAGATGAAGTACTCGCCATCGGCTGGCTTTCCGCAGATGCTTTGTGGCCAAGCGGTCTTGTCGAATGAGGGTTGTAGCAGAGGTCCCTTCAACGTGGAGGCTATGCTCACTGTGACCACTCTCTCTTGCTCTCTCCCTGTTTTACCGTTGCTCTGCGCTGTGCGTAGCTGGTACGCAGGCTGCTGCTGCGCGACCAGGGGGCTGCGTGTCTGCTCTACAGTACCCCCCTGCCCCTTTATTACACGGAATTTAGAATGGGAGTTATTTGCATAGGACATTCTGTGGCGTAATGGGCGGGGGATGGGGTCTTCGTACCCCTCTCCCCCCTCTGGAAGAGCAAAAAAAAGGTTTTGGTACGAAGGTGTCGAATAACAAATTGTGCGCTCTTGCCAAAACCAATAATAATATTACTGAAATATTATCCCCACGGTACTGCGGTAGGGATCAGAGTGGTGCATTTGTTCACCAATATTGAATTTCGGTAGGTACACGTACATATATATATGGATATAGACGTGGCAAGCGCACCCATGACTAAACGAGGAGGAGGTAGTAGTAGTTAAGATTACTGCGCCAGGAAAAGCCACGCTGCAGCATTGCGAGTGGCTGCGTCCCCGGGGCCTCGAGGGTTGTATTACACAATTTCCTCCTGCTGTTAAGCTTATCCACTTGAAGGTGGTGGTAAGTAGACAGTACGATGGCGTGCTTTGTTGTTGCTGTGGTCCCTGACTCCTTTGCTGAGGTGGTACGCCGGTCAAGTGCAGGCGGTCGTGTTGGTATGTAACGGACAAACAAGTTGTGTTGCTTCCTACTTGACGTGCTCCTTTTTGCTCCTAGTTGCTGATTGATCATCTCTTTTAGTGATTATTTTTTTGGAACACTTCTACTTTCCAGCTTCTGGAAACACAGGCCGTGGTCACACGTGTCGTCCTTCCTTCCCCCCCCCCGCGGTTGTTTTCTTTACTTTGTTTGGTGCATAGGGTTCAATACCCACTAATGGTCGACTTTGAATCGAGTGATGCTAACTCACGCTCTCGCGCTTTTCACAAGCCAATTAGTGCACAAGATGAAAATTTATACGAGTACGCACTCGGGGAGATTTGAACTCACGAACCTGACCTATACCAGGTTCGAGGATATAACATGATACGCGACCGGGGCAGTGAGTGATATAGAGCCGATGGCCGCGGTGGTCTAGTGGGGTTACCCTCGAAAACTACTACAATTTACACTAGCGTTGGTGCTTGAGTTGAATAACCACCGTTGTGAGCTTTGTTGGTTTTGTTTATTTGCAGAAATAAACAAATGCGAAAAAAAGGATAAACTTACTGCTGAAATCGCCTAGCAGCGTGGGTAGTAGGTACAAATCAACGCGAATCGACGGGGGAAAAAATGCTGAGTTCTTCTCGCGACAGAAACTAGGGCAGATACCGTAGTGGCGAGGGGGGCGGAGGGCCCGATATATATGACCCTGGATCTAAGTAATAATACTGCATTGGTAGGGTGAGGGTAATGCGAGCATAACAATATATGGGATGGGAAAGAGAAAGGAAGTGATGAAGTGTATTACTGCTGCTGCTGTATTAATACGATACCCAAGCAAGTTTCACCGATCGAGTCGACCTGGTCCAGGCTGACTGCCGTTGTATTATTAAAAAAAAAAAAAAATCACTCCAGCTGTGAGATCGAATATTTTGTCGAAACTCGTTTTTGCAAGCTGTGTATGATACTCCAATCGCGCGTATTACGGGTTGTGTGTCCTCATTTAAGGGTATAGGTCGGCGACTCCCCTTGCAACTACAGTGTAGCTATCAGGGTCAACAGGGTGATGTTAGGCAGTCTGTGCGCGGAAACTATAAAACCCGTTTCTGCTCGGGGGACAAAATCTGACAGCGCTGTGGAAGGATGTGCATCAGTTTATCAACTGAATCCTGTAAGTCGAATATCCGGTGAGGGGAGGGCGGAGTTTTTAAGGACGTGGGGGCCTGATTTTGATCAAAAGGGGGGCGGGAGGGGGAAAGGGGGGGGGGGGGGACGGGTGGGGCAGGTCAATTTGTGCGTGGAAACCATAAATATTTCTTGTGGGGGAGGGGGAGGAATGTGGCGGGGGGGGGGGCGGGGGCGGGGGGGGAGGGCTTTAGGTCGCATAGATGTAGGGGTTTGCTATTCGCGTGGTGCTAGGTCTAGGCGATGGTGCGGGTGGTGGGTGAAGGAGAGGGCGTTGGGGACGGGGGTGGGTGGGAATTGCAGCAGCGGCATGGATGCCTCTGAAACGATAACGAGGCGATATCCAGGGTGGGGGAGTGTTTATTACTCTGGCGGATTTCGATAGTAGGTGGGACGTTAAAGCAAGAGATAGCGAGGGAAAAAAAAGAAAAAAAAAAAACAGGCGGGGGGGGAGGGGGGGGGGGGGGGGGGGGGGGGGGTTTCAAGAGGTTTAGGTCACATAAAATACTAAAATCAAGGATTTGGTCGACACTGATGTTCGCAACATTGTGTGTGATCCCCCGATCGCGCGTATTATTCATATATGCAGGGGCCTACGATACGCGCGGTGCTTGGTCTAGGCGATCGTGCGGGGTGTGGGGAAGGAGGGGGCGTTGGAGGGGGGGAGGGGGGATGAATGAAAGCTACGTCATGGATGGTTAGAAAGATAATGACGTGATATCAATGGCTTATTAGTGTTTATCACTCTGGCCGATTTCGATTGTAAGTGGGGCGTTTGAACGAACTGGGCGGGGAACAAAGGGGGGGGGGGGGGGGGGGGATGAGTTGGAGCTACGGCATCATGCAACTGGTCCATGTTCAACTTCTCTAAGAGTGGTTCTACGGTAGCCCCCCCAGCATTTCTTGAACGAAATCGCCGGTTTGGAACCAGCTCCCGGCGATATCTCCTGAAAGACGGTAAACCTTGCCATCCCGACGGTCATCGATCGATAATCCTTTGTATACAAGAAAGTCATGAAGATTACGTTTTCATACCACTCTTCCTCGTGCCGAGAAGTCGTGAAACCTTCGTTAAAGAAAATCGCTGGTTTGGAGGGGGAGCTATCGTAGAATCAGTCCTAACCACACGCAGCGGACATGCTCAGTCTCGTTACTGGCCCCGGATGCTTAATTCAATAACAATACCATAAGAAACACGCTCGACAAATTTCGTCGTTAAACTAAAGGGTCAGTCGGCGTGTGCTCGGATTTATCCGATAGAAATCTGATGAATGAAGCTCCGAGTCCGATCCACCCAAGAAATGGTAGATATTGGTAGTCTAGTACATTGTTAGGATTGTTTACTTTAGTCGAACTCTTGGCATTACCTTACATACTGTACGCGCAGACTATGATTGTGTGTGGTGACCTTTTTTTTTCTACCAAGTATTGAATCGAACAATTCGAGGTGCTGCCCTACCCTACCCGAAGCATGGGTGCCGGCATCCGTCATATGTGTGTACCATGTGCGACAGTGAGTATCGATCCAAAATTCGTCGAACTCACAGCCGACGTCGTTAGAACAATTGCAATGTTGTGTTTTGTAGGGTTTGTGTATTCCGGGTAAGGGTATGGGAGGCTTGCAGAACTTCCAGAAGTTCCGGGTACGGGTATGTAAGTTGTACAGACAGAAGTCACAGAAGTTCCCCTGGCATAGTGGAACCGGAGTACAGAACTTATAAAAGTTTCGGCCGGATACCACCCATGCTGTACCCGTACCCCAGGTACTGTGGCACGGATCGTACAGAACTCACAGACATTCCGGGTATTGGTATGAAAGTCGTCCGGATATTACGGGTATGGGGATGAATGTCCTACACAACTTACAGAAGTTCCCAGTACGGGTAATACCCGGGAAAAATGCACGACCATGGGGGAGGAGTTCGATTTGAAGTAAAGGATTTTCCAATTTCTAGCAATGGCATGTTATCATTGTGGTTCACCGTCCCCGAGGCAATCCGTCGTAGCTATGAGGGCTATCGAGAACCATCACCGACACGATCAACCGGTAACCTCAACGAGTGACTACCGGGGCAACAGCCGCACTCAGGCCTGCTGCTGGTCTGTAACAGATCATACCAAGGCGTACGCAGGGTGTGGCGCCTCAAAAAAAATGATGGCGGTCGCAAGCCCAACTCCGCTTGATAATACGAAAACAGCTGCCATTACAAAGGAGCGAAGATACCGAAACACAGAGAGATCAAGACTTCGATGATATTATAAAAATTAAAATACACTCGAGCTGTGAGATCGAAGATTTCGTCGAAACTCATCTTTGCAAGCTGTGTGTGATACTTCGATCGCGCGCATTAGGAGTTGTGTGTCCTCATTAAGGATATAGGTCGGCGACTCCCCTTACAGCTACAGTGTAGCTATCAGGGTCAACAGGATGATTTTAGTCAGTCTGTGCGCGGAAACTATAAAACCCGTTTCTGAGGGGGACAAAATCTGACAGCTGTGAAGGGAAAGGGGGGGGCTGGTTTTGATCAAAAGCGAGCGGGTTTGGAGGGGGGCGGGGGGGGGGGGGGGGGGGGGGGAGGGCAATTTGTGCATGTAAGCTATAAATCCTTTCGAGAGGATAAATCTGACGGTTTTGGCACCAGTATATTATTGGGGGCGGGGGGGGGGGGGGGGGGGGGGGGTTGGGGCGGGGGGGGGGGGGGGGGCAGCTCGATATGTGCCTGGAAACTATACATTATTTCGAGGGGATAGATGTGACATTTTTGGAAATAATACATCAGTTTATCGTGATATTATAGCGAGATTTGCATTATTCCGCCCAGAGAAAGCATTGACATTATACGCAATACGTGGCTTCCCTGTATGAGACTAGTTTTTATGTTTCACCATCTGCGTATCGAACTCATTTCGATTAAATATTAATATACATTTTCGACTCAAAAGTGTCCTTCGCTTTCAAATACGTGCCCCTATAGAAGAAGCGAAAAAAACATGAGTAACAGGACAAACGTGCTATGATTGTAAGATACGCACTGTTGTTCGGTGTTCAGTTTGTTTGGCTGACAAGATAACGCGTCGTAATGCATACCTGGTAATGCACTCAAATGATTAAACCTGAAGGAATACAGAGCTCCCCGGGTATTGTAACAAGGACATACCCGTACTCCGGGTATTGCCCCACACTATCACAGAAGTCACAGAAGTTCCGGGTACGGGTATGGGGATCTTACGGAACTTCCAGACGTTCCGGGTACAGGTACGGAAGCCATACAAAACTCTCAGAATTTCCGGGTATTGTGCCACAGGTGTACATAACTCACAGAAGTTCCTAGCGGGTACCAAACACGCTGAAATCGTACCCCGGGTATCGTGGCACGGGCGTACAAAACATCCAGAAATTTTGGGTAGGGGTACGAACGTCGTTTTAACTTCTAGACGTTTCGGGTACAGGTATGAATGTCCTACAAAACTTACAGAAGTTCTTTGAAGGGTATATTTTGTACGTACCCTACAGAACGCAACCTTGAATATATATATATATATTTAAAATAATGCATGAAAAATCCAAGGTAATGCGTCTGAATTTTTTTTTTTATCCTGTCGGCCCCAGTATCGGAATCGCGACACTTCAATATCTCGTGTTTTTTTTTTCTTTCTTCGAGCGCTTTATACGAGGATACGCTTCAACGTCCCTAGTATTTTGTTCCCCCTGCTTACCTCGCCGCGAACGCGTGCGGAAGCTTAGGGAGACAAGCGAGAAGTAGGCACGATATTTGATTTTGGGTGGCATTTCGTGCAATTTTTTAATCTTGGCGGGGGGAGTAGTAGTGATACGGTTCTGCAACAACTTGACTTCACTTCAAGAGTTACTATGACAGAGGCGTTTTCGTTATAGTAGGGGCCGAGCTATCTACGTCCCCTCCCTAAGTCGGGTGTGGCTACCCCACCCGGACGAAATTCCTTGGGTTCACGTTCATAAACCCTGCGGATAAGCAATCAAGTTACCATCTACACACTACATTTTTGGGAGAATTCATACCTTGATCACCTTCACAGGGGTCTTGCTCTCTTTCCCCGAGGCACGTGCAAGCGCCCTCTGGACTCGGTCGTATCGGTCCATCGGAGGTCAGTCATTACCAATAACTGAAGCGTGTAACAGACATAGCCCACGTGTGGACCCTGCGATGCCAGTAGGCTAGATATCCTCGTCTGTTTCGCCTCGACTCTAGAGCTCGTTGCACTAAGGCACGGTTCGCGACATAGTGTCCATCCCAGATACGCGCTTGCCCTCGCAGGGGATCACTCGGTGTATCTCTCTCTAGTTTTGGGTTTCTCGTCGTAGTTCTGTTTGCTGCTTCTTTTGCTGCTGAATCTTCGTGCTCCGAGCGCGTCACTCATTTCGTTGTTCTACTTTTTCAGAGCGGGTGCGCGCGACTTTAGCGCACGTTCCTGGGAGCTACCGTTGACTACGCGCTCTGGCATGCCTGCTCGCACCCTTTAGTGACCTTGTGTACCCAGCCCGTCCAGCAGCAGTTAGATAGAAGGGCACGGTGTATTGCTGCTGTGAGGTGGGCACGGTGCCTACCTTGCACGCGTCTTGCGTAGATCCCCAATGGCTTCGCTTGCAAGATCTTCTTTTCTCGTCTTTTCCTTTGTTTTTGTTTCTTCAATTTCACTTGAATATTGTTTTTTCTTTCAACCTTTTTGCGAGTTGATCCCATATTACAACACAGTAGAATTGCTGCTGATGATGTAGACTATACTGTTTTGACCGTTATCCGCTGATCGTTTAGTCAACGGCACACCCAGGGAAGCGCGCTACCCTGGAGTGTGCCTGTCTAGTTGCTCTCACCATGGCTCCCTCCAGTTTCGCTTGCCCTCTATGGCGTTGTCCGATGGCACAGGTGGGAGTTGAACAGCAGGACACCCGTTTAGGCCCCCGCCATTCCTTGCACTTGCGGGCAGCTGAAAAATGAATCATAAAAAAAAACAAAAGTCCGAAGTGATGCGGGACAGTGGTTTGCGTGCGCGCTACGGGTGTACTCGCCGCGAGAACTCCCACGCCCTTTATCCAAGCGTGTGTGTCTCTTCCGTCGCTGCCGTTGCGGTTGCCGCGCGTTGTTGCTTTCGCTGCTCGTTCCTCCATGCCCGGTGAGCTCTTCCTGCAGCAGGAGAGGCGCAAGGTAGTACGGCACGTTGTTTACTACACCTAAGAACTGGGTTGCATAATATATGTAACATCAAACCTTCTACAAAAATGATCATTACCAAGCGGGTGATATAAAGGGGTGCCTTCTTGCTGCAACCGTCAGATTCGTCCCCTTCAAGGGTTCATAGTTTCCGCGCACATATCGAAATGCTCGCCCCCCCCCCGCCCCCCGCCTCCGATCCCTCTTGTTAAAACGCACCACCTGAAATCAAAATCTGCCAGAGAGGTAGACACTACCAGCCAGCTGATATCATCTTATTATCCATCTAGCCATCGATGCCGTAGCTCCAACTCATCTCCCCCCCCCCCTTTGTTCCCCGCCCAGTTCGTTCAAACGCCCCACTTACAATCGAAATCGGCCAGAGTAATAAACACTCATGAGCCATTGATATCACGTCCTTATCTCTCTAACTATCCATGACGTAGCTTTCATTCATCCCCCCTCCCCGCTTCCAACGCCCCCTCCTTCCCCACACTGTGCACGATCGCCGAGACCCAGCACCGCGCGTATCGTAGGCCTCTACATAAATGAATAATACGCGCGATCGGAGGATCACACGCAATGTTGTGAACGTCAGTCTCAGTGTCGACCAAATCCTTGATTTTAGTATTATATGTGACCTAAACCTCTCGAAAACCCTTCCCCCCGCCCCCGCCCCCGCCTTTTTTTTTTTTTTCCCTTCGCTATCTCTTGCTTAAACGCTCCACCTACTATCGAAATCCGCCAGAGTAATAAACACTCCCACGCCCTGGATGTCGCCTCGTTATCGTTTCAGAGGCATCCATGCCGCTGCTGCAATTCCCACCCACCCCCGTCCCCAACGCCCCCTCCTTCCCCACCATACGCACCATCGCCTAGACCTAGCACCACGCGAATAGCGAACCCCTACATCTATGCGACCTAAAGCCCTTCCCCCCCGCCCCCGCCCCCCCCCCCCGCCACATTCCCCCCCCCTCCCCCACAAGAAATATTGATAGTTTCCACGAACGAATTGACCTGCCCCACCCGTCCCCTCCCCCCCCCTTCCCCCCTCCCCGCCCCCCTTTTGATCAAAATCAGGCCCCCCACGTCCTTAAAAACTCTGCCCTCCCCTCACCGGACATTCGACTTACAGGAGTCAGTTGATAAAAAGATACGTTTCCTTCCACAGCTGTCAGATTTTGTCCCCCTCAGAAACGGGTTTTATAGTTTTCGCGCACAGACTGCCTAACATCACCCTGTTGACCCTGATAGCTACACTGTAGTTTCAAGGGAGTCGCCGACCTATATCCTTAATGAGGACACACAACCCGTGATACGCGCGATCGGAGTATCACACAGCTTGCAACGATGAGTTTCGACAAAATCTTCGATCTCACAGCTGGAGTGTATTTTAATTTTTATAGTATACGAATAATATTTTTACACTCACAACAACAGTACCTTGCGCTGAGAAATTGAACAGAAGTAATGTGTCTGTGTTGATAAGAGGGGAGACAGTCGACTTTCGAGCCCACGCCTGACGTACTTGAAATGTATTCACCGGCCACAATGGCAAAATGGAAGGGTCTGCGCCTGCGGCTGGTCGAGACGTAATGCTATACTATTACTACTACTACTACTACTACTACTACTACTATTACTACTACTTTTACTGCTACTACTACTACAACTACTACTACTTCTGCTATTACTAATACTACTGCTACTACTACTACCACTACTACTACTACTTCTACTACTTCTACTACTACAACTACTACTACTACTACCACTACTACTACTACTACTACTGCTACTACTACTGCTGCTGCTACTACTACTACTACTACTACTACCTCTACTACCTCTACTACTACTACTACGACAATGACTACTACTACGACTACTACTACTAATGCTACTACTACCACTGCTGCTGTAGGTTCACATGCCCCACTTCCCATTGCTTGCTGTGAAATATCCTCAACTGACTGCTGAATATGAAAGTATATAAACAGCTATAATGATAAGAGTGTGGTGGGTCTGTACCCGTCATGGATGCATGTGGATCTGCGCACAGGATGGATAGGTCGGTACCTTTTTGGACCCTCCTGCCTGATATGCGATAGACGGAGACAGCAACCAGGCTCCATGAGGTCTCTACCCGTTGTGCAATGCTGAACTGCTGTGCTAACATGCTCCGCGTCTTGGCACTCTAGGAAGAGCTACTACACTCAATGATTTTCTGAACTGCTGTGTGTGCTGACAAGCTCCTCGTCTCCTCACTTTAGGAGCTGTTTTACTCAATTTAAATTATTTTTTTATAGTCGAATAGAGTAGTAGACTAGACTATAAGTTAACTTAATTAAATTTAACTTAATTATTAGCGCTGTGGTACACTGAGCTTACTGCAGCCTGTTATCCTTGTTGTTTTGCTCGATATGCTCTCTAGTATCCATTGCGGATTCATTCGTGTACCGGGTACACATGACTGAATGCGGAGCACGGTTTTCTTGTCATGTTTTCACTTGCTATCTCGCTTATTATATCGAGGTTGATGTTTCCCTGTTATTGCTCTAGACTAATTCGTTCGTGATGAAACCGGCGATGTTTTCTCCTGACACTGAGCAAACAAACGTATACCCACGAGCTAGCACCATAATCACGCACGTTTGCCAGTGATCGAACCCAATTTCACGTTTGCTCGTGATCAAGCTGGAGGTGGTCGCTCTTGAAGATAAAAAAAAAAATAACGTTGACTCATTGTTAACGCTATACATGCCTATCTTCATCTGTAATTCATTTCAATTTGCCGGGAAGGGATCCACTGTTGTTGTTACTGCTGCCTCGTTGAGTTGTTGATGCGGTTGTGGCTACCGCGACATTTTTTCTGTGTGCAGTAGTTTTGCTGAACCACCCTCCTGCTTTTCCATCCCTTTCTTTTTTGCTTTTTTTCCCATTTTTCGTGTTCTGTTTTGGGGATCCGTGGAGGGCATGCAGGCGATGATTGCGGTGTGGACATCGCTGTCGTCAAACACAGCAAGCAGTGACCGCCAAATTGGCGCTCTCTAGGATGAGGCAACGGCACGGATACTAAAGCCGCATTTTTAGTTCTGCATTCATGATGTATAGGTCTGTACCTTCTGGAAGCATTTTTGCTGTCTCCTACATGGTGGGCTGTATGTATACGGAGGCAGCAACCAGATGCCTCGAGGTCTGAGCCTGTCCAATCCTCAGAATATCGAACTGCTATTTTGCTCAAATACTCCGCGTCTCATCCGCCAACACCAGGTGCTTTACGACTTCCTCCTTGTTTATTAAATAAATAGACTACTTAATTAATTAATTAATTAATTATTTAATTAATTAATTAATTCAATAATTAATTAATTAATTAATTAATTCATTCTTTCTTTCATCCATTCATTCATTCATTCATGCATTCATTTGTTTTTTATGTATTTTTGTAAACACACACAACACACATGACAAAAATTGTTCACTTCGTTGTGGGAAAAAAAATCCCCTCCCAAAAATCCCGCCTCGTCCTTACAAACCATGAAATTCAAACGGCCGCGCTTCAAATCGAACAGCGCTACGAACTACACACTCAGGCACGCAAATACCCTCGCAGCGCACACCGCCCTGCCAACCTTAGCGCTGGTGGTGGTGCATTTTGGGACACACACCAACACCAACACCAACACCAACACCAACACCAACACCAACACCAACACCAACACCAACACCAACACCAACACACTGCTAGTAGCATCTGAGAACCGTTCGGCTGCCCTACCAACCCAGCGCTGGTGGGGCGTTTGGGACGCACACTGCACACACAATACACATAAAATTCAGTTCACTTCGTTGTGCGCTGAGCTGCGGAAAAAAAATCCCCTCCCAAAAACACCGCCTCGTCCTTACAAAACCAAAAAATTCAAACGGCCGCGCTTCAAATCAAACGGCGCTACGAACTACACCCTGGCACGCGAACACCCTCGCAGGGCACACCGCACACCCTCTACTTCTGTCTCTCGTCGGATACACCGCGCTCCTTTTGCGCCTCTGCTGTTTGATCCTGCCCGTGTGGTCTGCCGTGTCTGCGTGCTTCGGCGACTTTAGTTCGGCTGCTGCATCCTTTCTCTCGCTGGTCCTCCTGTCGCAGCTCATCTCCACCGCGTGCTGTGGGTGTCTGCTATAAGCCTTTTCGATCGTTCTAGGCCCCTCCTTCTCTGCGGCTGCGTGTTCTTCGCTCTCTTCAAACCTTACAGCGTACCACCTCCTCGTGCTGCGGCGGAATCTCTGCACACCATGCGGCGGAACGTCCTTACAGCAGAGCGGTATCTTGACGACTGGGGGGACCAACTCTTCCAATACACATTCACAGGGCTCTCTCTGTGTAGTACATAGTCTACATGCGTAGCGCAACAGTACTCCTGTGTGTTTGCGTGTACAGTGTGTAGCATACGCGTACATGCTCCTGCGTTCCTACGGTACAAATCCCTTCCATCAAATGTGAATGCAGGTGTGTACACAGCACTGCCAATACGCTGCGCACTCAGCATGGTCACAGCAGTGTGTGTATGTACAGCGGTGTGCACACAGTTCTCGCTGTGTGTAGCATATGCATGTGTAGCGCAGAGGTACTCCTGTGTGTTTGCGTGTGTAGGATGCGCGTTCGTGTTCGAACCTGCCATACCGCCTCACTATCCTCCAGCGTTCCTGCGGTACAAATCCCTTCCATCACCGGTGTATGCAGGTGTGTACAGCGGTGTGCACACAGTTCTCGCTGTCTGTGTGTGTAGTACATACATGGCATGTGTAGCGCGGCAGTACTCCTGTGTGTTGGCGTGTGTAGGATACGCGCAAGTGTTCGAACCTGCCATACTACCTCCATTTCCTTCCAGCGTTCCTGCGGTACAAATCTCTTCCATCACCTGTGTATGCATCATCTCCTATATATGTAGACTAGTCTATGCGTCTCCAGATACGGCTGTGCGTCCTGTAACAAGTGTTCGTGTCTTTCAGCACGTTACATCCTACACCTGAGTACAACCTAACCCATGCGCACATTGTCATCACACCATGCGGCCTTCCGCGCGAAATTCTGCTGTTCCCCTTTACAGGGGACTAGGTACGAGCATACTATCGGTGACATTATCCGCCTCAAAGCGAAAGTCGCCGACTAAACATTCCGCCACTCCCGGCGATCGCCAAGTAAGTGCCTTCTCGCGCAGTCAAGTGTGACAAAACATTCAGCCACTCCCGACGATCGCGGCTCCTTCTCGCGCAGCCAAGGGTGATAAAACATCCATCCACTCCCGACGATCGCCAAGTAGTGCCTTCTCGCGCAGTCCAGTGTGACAAAACATTCCGCCACTCCCGACGATCGCCAAGTGACTTCTCGCGCAGTCAAAAGTGATAAAACATTTCGCCACTGCCGACGATCGCCAAGTTCCTTCTCGCGGAGCGAGCCACCAGTCAAGTGTGACAAAACACTTCTCCATTTAACACCAAAAAGCACTTGACTAGTCTACACATGTACCTGGTGTGTGTGTGTGTGTGTGTGTGTGTGTGTTCTTCACATTAAACCGTTCTTCTACTCGTCGACATCCAGCACACCCAGTGTCCGTACTGATTCTTCACCCTAGAAAGATCAGCTCTGTGGTCACAAGCTACGACACAGAGATAATGCATCGTAATGCATTCGACAACGCAATGTCATGCCCTAGTACTGGGTACGACAGGCACAACATACATACGTCAGCAACAGAAATACATTGGAAGAGAGAAATACGAAATAAACAAAAACAAAAAACAAAAACAAAAAACAAAAACAAAATAAGAAAACAAATAAAAACAAAGATAAAAATAAAACAAAAAATGAAACAAACAAAATGAAGGGGAAATCGAAGAAACAACCCAACCGGAAAGGAGAGCCAAAGCTCGGAAAAGAAACATAATAAAATGAAATAAAATAAAGTAAAGAAAACCAAAATAAGATAATCCGAACACGAGCCAAAAACCTGGACACGGAAGGAGGGAACAAAGGGGAAAAAAATACCCCAGAAAAAGACGAAAAGTGCTATGTACCTACTAGTCGGCCTGGTACCTTGCTACCCTGTCTGCCATCTCCTTCCTGCCTTCGTCCACCGCGGTCTCCCTTCTATTCCTCCTGTTGCCCCCCCTGCCCCCATTCCCTTGGACGGCTTTCCTTCTACTCCTCCTGTTTCTCCCCCTCCCCCCTTTGTGTTCTTCTCATTAAGCCAAAATACCTGAGCAAAAAACTTGGTATCCAGCTGCACTGAATCTCGTGTTGCCGGGCCGTCGAGTTTCCTGCAGGCCAATGAAGTCACAGCCGAGTTGCTGGCCTTTCGCCAGTACACGCTCGTCATGCCCATACCCGTTCTTCCCCTTTACGGCCAGGGTACGCACGTTGTAGGTCGCTACCGCCACAAGTGCCGCCTTCCGTCTCTTACGAGTCTCGCGTGCTGCTTTCTCAGCCAGCCGACGAGAGGCTCGTCCCCTCCTCCGTTTCTGTTTCTGTTGTTTCTTTTTTCTCTCTATTAATGTGATGATTGTGGCTCTCCGTTTCGTAGCCCGGTTCGCGCCTTGGTTTCCGCTGGCTGGGTGCAGCCGTCCCAGCCAACGCCGACACTCCCATCCTTCCTGTCGTGCATGCGTACCCACGCGGTGGCCAGCCTCTCCACTCCCCAAGCTGCCCACGCTGCGCTCTCTGCTGTGGTGATGTACCCGTCCTGCCCCGGGGATGAACTCCTCGGCGTCGGGGTTAAAAAGAAAACCCATCACCACCACCCCACGCGGTCCTTAGAGTGAGCAGTTCACTAGCCAGACCGCGCAAGGTTCCCTCTCTACCCAGCCCGAGGCTCGATGCCCGTGTGACTGCCGCTAGACCGCTGCAGGTCCTCGCGGGCTTCCTCGGCCCACCCCAAGGACGGGGCAGGCCGAAGGAGAACGGTAGGTAGACTAGACTCTTGGTATGAGTTACTTGTTGTTATTTTAGGGTCTAGTAGTACAGTAGTAGTTGCTGTGATCGGCATTGATATTTTAAATTTTTATATAATATCTTCTTGTTTTCGTTGTCGGTAGGAAGGATTTTCGAGCTTGCCATACTAATACTATAGTTACACCTAGTATGCGATATGCAGTAGAATTAGACTAGTTTCACTGCAAAGTTTTGTTCTTGAGCTGCAGCACGGTTATGTGGGAGATAAACCTGTAACCGCGGAGGAAGTCGTTGCTTGGGAAGTTGGAAAGATTCTTACTGTGAAATTTGTGGAACACAGCACCAACGCAAACGGGCTTTATGAACGAAACCACGCACAACAAAAATGGGCCACCATGGTACGTATATGTATGTGTTATTTCCTATGAGTGCATGAGTGTGCGCAGTATGCCAATCGCAGTAGTTGGAATGCGTTCACAGTTCTGTGTGCGTGTTTTTTCCGGCCCAATTCGTTGTTTCTTTGCCCCTGTTGAGGCGGGTATTTACCAGGGAATCACCCGTGCCCGGGACTTGTGTGGGTTCTGTACAATCCCATCCGTACCCGGAACGCCTGTGAGTTCTGTACAATAATCATGCCCGTACCCGAGCTTCTTTTTTTCGTTCTGTCTGTCGTGCTTTCGCTCATTGTCTGTCAACCGCATGTGCCCTGCAAGCGCGTCACGGCCGACACGCCGGTAGCGAGACGTATGACGACTATATCTAGACTACAGTACCCGCACGTAGGAAGGGAGACATCGGTTATTCGGAAAAAATCGCCGCGACATAACGATAATACCTCGCGAGCTCGGCAATTTTTCAGTTTTGTCCCGAGGTCGTCTCTCAGCTGCTCGCGGCTTTTGTAACTGTATACCCACACTAACAGATGGGCATGCCATGTAGGCCGAAATTGCCACGCGGTCTTGCCGATATACGCCTTCACTTTCCCCAAGGCACCTCCGTCATCATTAGCTGCCCTTACCCTTAAGAGACAGTTGAAAACGGCCTGCTGAGTCTCATGAAAGAACGTCGCAGATGCAACGGTGTCAGCTGCGACCGTTTTCGGCCTCGATGTATAATCCGGTATTTGTATATTACATGTAGACGCAAGGTCGATGTTGTGACCTCCGCAATGCATAGACAAAGGACCATTCATGTCCGACGGGTGTATCGCTGACGAAAACATGGCTGACCGAGTATTGTCATCATTGAAATCGCCTGCATCCATGCGGCATATTTGTCATGATCTGTTCAGCTCGTATTATTGTGTGACACCACCTGTGATGGTCTTAACGGCAGGACACTACGAAGATGGGCGTTTAGAACGGCGTTCAACCGCTTCCCTAGCTGGAGCTGTGCCGCAAAGGCTGCCAGAACATTCTTTGATGTCGTTGATAGAGTATCCGCGCCGTCGAATACCACACCCACCCGCGGGGTAAAACTGCACGTTGCACAGCGATTCGTGTCTGAAAATAATGTTCAACCACGCTGAAAAGGAAGTAACGGTTTTCGCGCGACCTGTTGTCGCGTCGGTTAAACGAAGCCATGGCCCGTCGTTTAAACGAAACAGCCCTTTTTCTTGAAGGATCTTCCGGTCCGCATAGTCTTCTGGAATAAAGTCACGAACCCTGCAACCCAAGCGTCGTCTATGTGAAAGTCGATCAAGATGCTGCCATGGGGTACAACGAGAACGCTGTATTTGCGTCCTGACACATGTTTGCCCATAAGGACAGCGGTTCCCGCCTCTGCGACAGTATTCATGTCGAGGGCGTTCCCCAATTTCCGACGTGCACTTGGGGGTAGCAGTGACGAAGTTACAGTGTCTTCAGCCGAATCAATGACCGCCTACGTATCGATCATATAAACCCATCCGTCTTTGTTTGCGTCATTCTCCGAATCACACTGTCTCCTGAACTCTCCTCGTCATTGCTAAAGTTATCTTCGTCCATCGCCTCCCTTTGCCGGCGGCCGTTCATATATGACGATGAGGCTCTCCTCCGAGTATTATTTGGGTCCTGTAGATCTAATACCTCCTCCAATATCTCGTGTGGAACACTACTGTCTGAGGCGTACGTATCGACATTGTCCTCGCCTACCGACAATTCTTGCGCAAGGCCAAAAACATTCAAACTGCCGTCTATGTCCTTCATATACTCGATGACATGTGCTTGCCGACCCCTAGTGAGTGCTTGAGAGTATGTAACGAGGTTGACTTGCTCTTCCAGCTAGCACGGTGGCAAACACGCCCAACAAACTGGTGGCATCTAGTGGCAACCCTTGCCCAACCGAACACGAACCGGTTGCATAAAAACCACAGAAAGAGCTGCCCCGGAGTGAACGTTGGGCCGACTCCGGGATGTTGCGAACTTTTCTCGATTCGAGGGTAATCACGTGGACTTTCATACGGACTGCAGAGGCAGCCGCACGCTCGATCACCGTACCACCATCAAACTTGTGTGGCATGTCACCGATCTTAAGACATGGTTCAAAGCGGCCTCAGGAATCCTGCTCTGCAACAACGAGTTGCAGCAGTCCTGGCGCACATGCAGCTTGCCGCCGCCGCCTTCTTCGCAAAACCCATGAATACAAAATAATAAGCCATCAAGCAAACCGCTAGGATCGTTTGAATAACCACGAAACCCCGACATCATTCTTTATTTCTTAGGTACATTGTCCGCCGGTCGGAAATGCTCTCTATGCAGAAGATCACAAGGTTACAAGGCGTTACAATATGGTGGTCTCGCACTGGGGTTATGACGTCACATACCACAGCAGAGAAACCTGGACAAGGCAGCGATGCGCCAACTGGTTGTTCCTGTTTGTTCCGAGCGATTTCACGAGTACTACGAGCGTGGAGGGTAGCCGAAACTACTCAACCGGCGCTAAAGAAGTTCGACTGAAAATATCAGACAAGAAGAATGTCGCAGATCGTCAATCGAAGTGGATAGATGACTGTTGTGTCTGCCTACAAAGGTGCTGCGAGTCGGTACCCCAGGATGGGAATCCTTTCTTTCATTTTCGTGCGCGCCTAATGCGCTTGACGATACACTCGCCTGGTACTTTCGACCAACACACGCTATTGAGAGTCGTCCATGCCGAGCTGATGGATCTCGGGGGGAAGGCCGAGACGTAGCGTAGCGGACTGTCGACACTGCTCAACCGGTGCTATAGAGGAGCTTCAACCATGAAAATTGAGAGATGGGTCGTCGACCGAAGTTGACAGATGATACAGCTGTTGCGTCTGCACGAAAAAGTGCCGAAAAAATCGGCATACCAAGATGGGAATTGTTATATTTTTTTCTGTGCGCGCCTAATGTGTTTCATGAGACGCTCACCTGACACTGCCAAAAAACGTATGCTGTTGACACCCGTCGATGCTGGACAGAGGAGCTTTGGGACGAAGATCTCCGACCAAGTCCACTTTGTCCAGGCACCGGGATTGATCTAGAGGGGTGTCGACGGGTGCAATTTAAAGAGGGACGAGGAAGATCGGCCGGGACTCCGCAGACGCACACAAAACTCAAAACTTAAAGGGACGAAGTAGACGACGACGGAATGATGTGGAGAAGTTTTATTTCAGAACAATAATTTGTCATGCTGCGTACCCACTGCGTACATATAATCAATTTCAACAGCAACTATGTAGTTAATGAGTGTATTCCTTCGGTAAAAATGCAAGGCAGGCGGTTGGAGTAAGACACCTAATACATTAAAACAAAGGTGTCCTGCAGCAGTCTCAACAGCAGTCAAACAAGAGAAACAGCTGCGCCTCCTCGCATTGAAGGCGTACGCTTCTCACCGCGACAGTCACAGCCAGTACCATTGATTGTGTGGAGGCCAGCGCCATTATGGTTCAAGCTGCATATCCATCGCGTGCAAAAAATGAGTATAAACAGCAACGGCAATACTATGCAGTTCACGAGTATACTGCTGTTGTTCGAATATAAGGCACGTGGTTAGAGTAAGACACAAAATACAACAAAACATAGATGTTCTGGAGCAGTCTCAATGTGAGTGGCACAAGCGAAACTGGCGCGCAGCCTCGCATTAAAGGCGCGTATGCCACTCTATAGATCTGCCCCGCCAGCTCTCCAGCACTACCATAATTGATCGAACTGTATGCCCACCGCGTACATAGAAGTATTGATATTAGTATAAACAGCAACGACACTGTGCACTTCAAAGGTGTACTGCCGATTAAAAACTATTACCAAGGTGGTTGGATCGAGACACAGAATAAACAAGAAACGAGGTGTTTTTGAACACAGTCTCAACGTAAGACGAACAAAAGAAACTGCTGTACCGCATGGCATTGAAGGCGCACGGTTGTCGTCGCTATATATATCTTCCGCGCCAGCTCTCCGGCACTATACTCCTGTGGCTTCCTGTCAAACCCCAAACGCGTCGTGGAGGCTGCTGTATCACAAAACCCCATGCATATCATGGGGGCTGCTGCAAACGTTAACACAAACCACAGTAAGGCTAAGAGACATAAAAGCCTTTAGGCCAACCGCAGCTTCCACCATTATCTTCTGTCCGCAATCACACATAGCCACATACCCCGTATTACTATGTACCCCGAAACGCCCTTAATCATTATGGGCGACTTGGCTATAAGGGAAATAATCACCCACCCATCCGCGCCACAATCCACCTCCACCACGACGCGAGGGCGTGGGCGAATGAACAATCAAATCGCAGCACCCGCCGGTCATTTTCCACGCTTTGACAACGGGCAGCAAGGAGGGAGCTGTACCTATTCCAGGAAAAGCCGCACGCTCATGACTACCGTCTCAACTCCCCCCCCCCTCCCCTCTCTCTTCTCCCCCCCCCTCCACCAACCCATGTCTACCACGATACCTGGGCGACGGCGAATTGACGTAACAATACCAGCCGCTTAGTTTCCACTACTTCAAAGCAGCAACAACATGAGGGCATCCAATCCAGTGAATGGCACGCGCTCATGACGAAGACTTACTCGCCCCTCAACCTCCCCTCCTAATCCCTGCCCCTCGTTACCTCGACTCGCCCCCCACCCCTCTCTCTCCATCCCCCTTTCGACGTGCGTGCAAATAGCTCTGAAAGGTCTATCTCTCACGAAAAGAACCACAGGGTTCCCCACCACGGGCACAAATCTCACCGCAAAGCAAAACACGCCCAAACCCATACACTTAGCACTGTCCGTCGGTTGACCCTACAAGAACAGCACGAGGTCTTTTTCTTTTCAATTGTTAGTCTTCATCCAAAATATTATCCTCGCATTACTCCCGCATTCCTTTCAGTAGTAACTCAGATTCGGGGTCCCGTAGCCGGCGCTCCCCCCCCCTCCTCACTACGGTGCGTACCTTCATTTTTATCGCGTGAGGAATCCAGCATTTTCTTCCCTCGTCGACTAGAGTCGAAGTGTACCTACCCACGCTGCTGTTAGGCGCACTCACCAGTTGATCCTTTTATTTTTGTTTTTTTTACAAAGTCGAAATGTCACTACGGTGGGAATCGGACTCAAGGACAAACGCAGTAGTATTCGAGGGTAGCCACTAGACCACCGGAGCGACCGGTTCTAGGCAATGCGAAACATTATTGCGTGCGGTAGGCGTGGTGGCCTCAACATCAACTATCATCCTCTTCCGCCGTTTTGAGACCGGAGGCTGCGTGTTGATTGGCCGCGGCCTCCACAGAGTCAGACCTCTTGCAACAGTCTTCGTCGTGGCATGCGACCAAGTCTTTTAACATTTGAAGCCACCTGAACATCGGCAGTACAGCGGGCAAGGCGTGGACGACGCAAGCATAGTTCGTGAGAAAGCGTCCGTCACCCTTTGTATCGGCGTCGACGTGGTTAGCGCATGCGCAAATCGGGATAGCCCCTGCCCCCCTCACCCCTCTTGTTACGAACAAATACCCACTCCCACGGCGAGCCGCGGCAAGGGATAGGGGACCGCTTGAGCGCCATCGTCACTTCCATGCACACGGCTATGTGGTGTGTCTTGCAGTGCAAATATCTCCCTGCCAGGATCGAGTTTGAAGCGGTTTATGTGTTTAAAAAAAAAGTGGTACGCACGTACGTCTACCTGGTTACCTTTCACCAGGTCAATGACAACAAAGTTATCCCAACCTGGATACCTTTTACCGCTAAAATTAACAAGTAAGTTTCCCGTATCTACCGAAGGTGACCCTACCTCGCAGCTGACGCGTACCAACTACGCCTACAAAGTACAAAAGGCGAACATTTTGCTTTTGTCAAAGTAGTGCTATGAAGCGATGGAGGGGAACCTCGAAGTCATACCTGGTCGCCATGGGCATCGGGCACCCTATTAATAGAACGATCGGCGGAATTCCTTGTCCTTGCTTTCCGTTTAGGGTTCTGGTCATTCCCTTCCTATTGCCCTCCGTACGCATGCCTTTAATCGCAAAATAAGCCGTCCGCCACGCCCTACGCTTCCGTTTGTTTTCTCCGCTTGCCATGACCTGCAGGCAACGCCGGAATATCGTCGTTATCGTCCACGACATCATCGGGGCGTCGATATCATCCACGCCGAGAGGCGCTTCAGACAGGAGAACCATGACATATAAACGTCCTTTGCGTGGGGGAGAAGGTGTCAGAGACGCGTGACCGAGTAGTGCCGGAATGAAAAACGGGACGACGGCGACAAGCCCTTGACGCTTGGTACTAAGGGGTAAATATTATTCGAAAAAACTTGCAGAAAAATAAACACAGCTTAAGGGTAAAGCACTTGACTTCCATTGTTGCTTCGGCGTAAGCGACGGTCGTACTTGCTGTGTTCGGGTATGCACAACGTGGCGCCCCCGGTGCCTCAGTGGGAACAATGCAGACAGAAAGAAGACAGCCATTCACCACGCATCGGGTGGGGATGCTTTTGACCACGGCCCGGTTCCCATAATATTGAGGGGAAATATTCTTCTGGTTCGTTCCTTTTTCAACAGGTTTTGTGGGTGGCACAACGCAGGTGTCTATAACCGGCCGAAAACCTCACGACGTCATCAAGTGCATGTGGCTGCCACATCGGGACTCTGGGAAACGTTCGGGTGCATATGGACGTGGCGTGGCCGCCAAACCGAGAGAATAGAGGTGCCTGTTATAGCATGCTTTGCAGCTGTTTAGTCATTAATATTCAAACGTCCACCATGGAACACTAATCTCCGAACAACATATTCCGGAGCAACCCGAGAGAGAGTTTTATTCCTTTCCTGTCCATACTATTGACCAAAGTATGGTTGCCTTTTTGCCCCGATCTCGATTTTCTATTCAACACTAGAACAAGGCCCCATTATTCAAGAAATAGGGTCACACCTGGTGCAATATTTCGTCGCCAGTATCGGGCTTTCGTGGCAATATCGACGGCCTCGCGTACGCGGGCAGGACAACAGCCGCTCACGGTAAAAATCCCACTGCGCATCATGGAGACAAGAGCTGCATCGTTTTCATCGCCAACCCAACTTGGCATCACCTGCAATGACTGCGGGCGCCTCGGCACGCACAGTTCCCGCCGCGTTGCTCCCACTGCTCGCGCGATGCCCTCTTACTTACCATGCCGGGTCCACATCCGTTGACTCCCGAGGCGGTCGCACTTAGCGTCAGAACATGGTACCCGTCATGACCGACGAAAACACCGTGGCCGTGCTGATGACGACGAAAATGTCCGTCCACAACGTATCCGGCCCGGTTAACCCAGTGTCGATTAAATCCGGCCCGGTTGAACACGTCGCGGTCGTGTTTTTTCCGGTGGGGGTTTCCGTAGGCATCATACCTTGACGGTAATCCACCTGGGGGAGAGGATGACCCCCGATGTCTGTTTCCCCAGGTTTGGGGAGGATATCGTGGAAGGCGGGCCCGTTCGGGTTGTCTCTGGCGGACTAAGCTTCGGAGAAACCCGGCCCCCTTTTCACTCCGCACGAAAAGCTCGCGTCGCCGTTTTTTAGGGCAGCGTGGGAAGATGAAGATTAAGCGAGCCGCATCGGATGACCCTCACCATGAACGGTGGTGGTTGCCGCCGATTCCCCCTCTTCCAGCCGTTCCGCCATCGTTGCCATGTCCGCTTCGATGTACACCTGATGGTTAATATCGTGAAATGTCGAGGGCCGGCGTGAAGTGGAGCTTCTGCTATAAGGTCGAATGAGATTTGTCCCTGCCGGGGCCACTGTCTGCATCGAAATTACTGCAACATGTTTCTAAGCAAAAACGTTCGACGTCGTTTCAGGCGAATGTTTGTTTGGTGTCCAACACCGGGAGTGTTTTTACTTTTGTGTGAGACTAAAACGGCTCCGGTCTACACCCCGGCAGCGGATGACGCGCCAGGTTACCCTTGCGCAAGGGACAGCCAACTGTATGCGAAGGGGGCAACAAAACGAGGACCACGATGTGGTGCAGCTAGGTAAACATTTGATACTGCTAAGATTAACTTGTGTGGGGGCGATTGTCCTGTACTGTTTTGTGTGATCAGCACGGTGGGTAAAAAACGCGAGGTGAGTCGAGGTGAGGACAGCAATTAAATAAAGGAAAATAACGAGTACAAACAAACGTACCGGTACCGCGTGCCTGGCACTTCGCGTGATACCTGGTGCTGTGTGCTCAAAATAATGCTCAGCACAGTGCAGACCGGCTTACCACCGCATCGCAGTGCAATGCGCGGCACCGAACGGCGCTGCGCTGCGCTCTGCTGAGCGATAACTGAGATGAGATGACCTTAAAGCGTATCACGAAATTCAACAGTTAAGGGCGTACAAACATGGTGTGGCTTGCCTCGTTACTGTTGGACGATACTCCGTCCAACGAGACGTGGCACGAACGAAAGAATAAGTACAGTACAGCACGCTGCATGGCACAGGACGGCACAGCACGGCACGGCCCTACTCTTTGGAGCTAGAGCTGCCATGCAATACTGAGCCGAGCTAAGCCCGGCTGGGACCTGGTCAGATGATACTTCGTAATGAATTAACAGCACGTTGAAGCCAGCTTTCAACGTGCTGTAAAATATGGCATTGTTCCCATGGGAACGCTCGGAGAACCTCAGCCGTTCGTAAAAGAGAATACCTTGCACCTATTAATAGTGTGCGCGACAAAAATATTTGAGGCCGTTCAGGAAATCTGTATTTGTGAATAGTTCGATGTACTTCCAGATTATACCCAGCGGTAATAGCCGGCCTGGACGAAGACCAAACTGAACACAACAACGGCGGGTGCACGGTTTTCACACACCGTCAGGAAGGACAAGGCCAACTTTTATTTGGCCGCCTATTAAAGCCAATGGTACAAACCTGCCAAGCGTAAACGTTTGCCCCGCATCGACGCAAAAACACCTCAATATTGCGAGAGACAGGGTTCTTGCCTTGGGTGGGCCAGCGTCCAGACGCTCCCGACGCTCCGCCGCTCGAGCCGTTTGGAGCTCCATCGCCTTCTCAAAATACCAGAGGAAGGGCCACGACGGCGAAATTCGTGACAAAACCATGCGTGGGCGCGTCAGGGACGATGTGACCACCGCAGGATAGCGTATAAACGTTCCTCACGGCGCAGCTACAGAGCGAGCGCCTGAAAGCGTAGAGGAAGGCGTTTGGGTTCAAGGGTAACGGTTTCTACACAGTAGCCCGGTGGGGATATGACGGTGCACAAGGGCAATGATCTTTCATGTGGTGGGCCGCGAGTGTATATCGAAGCACCAACCAACCCACGACCGAGTGAGCTCAAATGACAAGGTCCTAGATAGGTAACGACAACTCTACCTCCAATGACCACAGCGGGGACTAATCTACGATAGCCCCCCCCCCAAAACCAGCGATATAATTTGACGAACGTTTCATGGGTGCTCGACACGAGGAAGGATACAACTGAAAAGAAAGTTCCCATATATTTTCTTGTTATCAGAAGCCTAACGATTGACAACGTCAGGGTGTCGAGGGACACCGTGTTCCAGGAGATGCGACAGGGAGCTGTAAACCGGCGATTTCGTTAAACGAAAGTTTGCGGCGCTACCGTAGAACGACTCCGGCGGGAGGGGGGCAAAGTACGGCCCGTTCATATCACCAATCCCATCACACGCACCTGCAAGTGAGCATCCTTGTTTTGTGCTCGCTCCCTGGCTTTGCCCTGGATTTCAGCTTCTCTCCTCGTCTTCGTTGCCTCCCAGGCGCGCTCGGCGTCTTCAAAGCGCTCGGCGGCTGCTTGTATCGACATTCGTCTCAGTGCGACTTTCGTTTGAGGCGATTGGAGCATCCGCAACTCGGTGGGAACCACACGGGTCCTCTGACACCACTGTTCTGGCCACCCCGCCTGCCGCGGCCGGTGTGGCTCCCTGTGCCGGCGCTGCTGTCGTTCCCGGCGCTACCCCGGCCCCGGCCGGCGCCCCGGAGGCGGCTCCACCGGTGTAGGCCAAGGTAGTGGGGGGCGGGAGATACCGAGCGACACACACCATCCCCACCTGAATCGAGACGTTGGCGGTCCAAGCCCACGTTCGCGTGAGGAAGGGGCGTGTCCCTGTCACCATCATCAGCGGGTTTCTCGCTTTGTGCATGCCCAACGCCGGACGCATCGTCAGTGTCCAACTGCTGTCGTCTATCAGTCCGTCCACGCAGGCCGCGCACGTCTGGGTCACGTTACTCGCGTCGGCGTCGTCGTTCGCACGCACGCCAAACTGCCGACCCTGAGTGGATGCGGCGGCCGATGGGGGAGGGGGTCGGCGGTGGTATTTGGGGCAGCGGGAGGAGGTGACGAGGGGCGTCATCGTGTTGAAACGTGGATGTCGAAGACGGGAAGCGGCGCGTAAGACGCGCAGTGGACGTCGTCCAAACGTAAGATTTCGCGTCGCAAAGGTTGGACTTCACACGCACTTTATCCTCGCGTTTGACATCTACCTCCCATGGTTCTGCTTTCCTGTTCCTCTTTGTCTGTGTCGTGCACAATAGCCTGTGCTCTCTGGCAACGACCACGGCTTGAGGACGTATCGCTGAAATATTTGGGCATGACAACCAAGGCTTGTTTTTACTGCGGTGTAGAGATATTGTGAGAGTTGGATACGTGTCAACACTTCCTTGTGGCATCTGGTAAATTTATGTATTCCACGACAACTAAACGACGGAATTTATCACGACGCAACAATTGCCCGACAACCACCTCCAAAAGAAAAATCGTCTACGCAACAACAGACGTCTCGCCCTCAACCTGGGGTGGGACACACGCACCAGCTGGTCCCCGGCGCCGATGCTCGCGATGTCTTTAGCAAATGTTGCGACTAGGTCCGTTGTCCATTCCGCTGATGGCACTGGGTATGACCTTGTGCCGCTTCACACGGTTAAGGCGTTTGTCTTCCTAGTGCAGAGGCCGTACCCGTGCATCCATACGAGCGTGCCACGGTCGGCGAGAATATGACGCCTATAACGGGCAAGGTATACCCACATTCAACGGCTTCTCCCGTTACACATACGAAACAGAGCCAAACATTACGCCACGCGCGCGTCTCTTGCACCTTGGCAGAAAACAGGCCACAAATTAGGCTCAATTTCTGGGACATTCTGGAGCGGACTGCGCCGTTTTCTGATCTCCCGAGGCACGGAATGATACGACGTTGTGGGGAATTGACGATGACGGCAACGAATGTTTCTTGTAAAATGGTTATATGGCGGAGGGCATCAACTCGTGGATCCACAGTGTGCCTGCTAACGATAGGAAAGGAATGCGCATTTCCTAGCGGTCGCTTCAGTGGTTAACGCTGCCAACTCGACCCTGGGCGATACGGAGGACGACATAGGCTTTGAAGTCTCCGCTGAAGGCTGGTTGCGTACCTTTACACGTAGACTACAGCTTCGTTGGGAGCACAGTCGACTGGGCAACGGCTCCTTGTTCCTGCTGTAGATTCGCGACTGTCAGTTTGTACCTCGCCGATGGCGTTCATATGTGACGTGAAACAACATGACATTACGCCTCCACCGTTGCTGTGACACAGACGCGATGTTATTACCCGAAGGACTTAAAAGGCCATTGAATAATGCGTGTCAAGATGACGACGATGTATCCTGCACCGTTCTTGTCACTCCCTTTTACTAGGGTTCAGGCACATTGTCAAGCAGATGCCTCGAGTGATGGCGGAGTTCTTCTTCTACCAGTGCGTTTGGGTGAGAAACGAGGGCCTCTTGGCTAGGGCCTTGCTTGACCAAAATCTAGACTTCGACAATTAAGCATTGGAGGCGGAGGACTTCTTCCCCCGAGTGTGTGGGTGCTGTGGGGGCCCAAGTAACATTGATTGTAGGGGGTGGCGAGTGTTATGATCAAGAAACAACACGCTCATGATTCCCAGGGAGAGGGGGGGAGGAGGGTTGGGGAGTGGGGCGGGGGGTGGGGAAGGGCGGACATGTGGACAAGGGTTGGATGATACTCGCTGGGGGTGGCGTGCATTACAGCGAATGTATTGTAGCAACTGTGACGTAAAGGGGCAGTATTCTATGTCCGGTCTAGCCTTCCTTTAGCGGTGTCGTACCCACGGACCCACCACTGACCGTCGACAGGTTGCACGCCGGGGGTGGTTTAGGAGTGGCACACGAGCCCCTTGCACCGGGAATGTTTGAGCGCAAAGAACGCCCGTACCTTCGCCGGTAACGCGTACAACCTAAGTTAGGATATGTTTGCATAGCGCCCGGGGCCGGGTTACCACATCAAACGGTACTTTCCAGGGGAACCTGAGTCATCAACGGTGGTTCACACATGACCCCTGATGTTTAACAAGCAAGTTCCAAACTTCAAAACAAAAAGCAAACAAGCACCTTGGGCACATGTTTGGCCAGATCGACCAGAGAAATTACCGGCGAAATGATAGTTCGAGACGAGGAGATTACTCGTCTGCGACATGACACCGATGGAGGAAACGAGCAACTGCGCCATGGAATGTCAACAAGGCGCACTGGTGAGGCGCTCTGGCCCAGACTATCGTCACAGTATTCACAACACGGCCGTGATATGTGGCTGGCGCGAGCCAGGCGTTTGATAGAAACACCTTTGGCCGCTGCTGTGTGGAAAATAGGTGACAAATATGTCCTTTCGTTCCGTCTTCACGTCAGAAGCGACACTGGGGTATCTTCCACCGATGTATTCTCTGAAGATATCGGAAAAGAGACTTAGCAGCATCGCGTTTCCATTGTTATCGGCATTTCGACCTTGATTTGCGTATGGTGGCGTCGGTGGCGGGCGGGGGCGTGAGGTTCGAGACACCCTATTACGCCGATATCGACTCTGAGGAACAAAGGGTTTTGTCCGCGCAGTATCCGCACTTACACACGGTTGCGGCCCCGGTGCCCAACGTAAACTAACGCAAATGATCGAGCACATTAAACATGAAATATACTAAATACCTCACCATTCAAGATGGAACTAAGTATTAGTTCGATGCGGGTGGCCGGTAATGCTTCCGTGCAAGCTGGCCGGCCTTTCTCAGTTTTGTTGCCTGCTGGTGGGTATTTGATGTCTTCGCCGCTGGTTCATATGGTTTCCGTGGATGCTGGTGGGCTTTTGGTATAGAATCTAACGTCACAGCTGGCGTTTTGTTGCAGGTTCGGGCACAGCTATTGTCCGTCTGTGCAACAGCTGAAGTTTTTGATTGAGGTGGACGAGGTGCATCCTGCATTTTTTTCAAGTATGCGTCAGACCTACTTACCTTCACATTTTGCATGATGTTAAGTTGAAGGTGGGGACACAGAGTGCCCTCTGCAGGTCTGCCAAGTGAGCAGGTCCTCGGAGAGTACACACTTTCTTTTCCTTCGTAGAGACGTAGCTATATTCGTTTTTTACCAGAGCCCCGGATAGCTTCTGAGATCGGAGGCACGTGCCTCCGATCCACGTCCTAACGTTCCCGCATAAAAAACGCCAACCTTATCATACGAAACCCATCGAAACGATCTCGAATTCGGATACTTATAGGCCTTTCGAGGCCGTATCTTAACACCAGCCCACCCTGATCAGTCGCATATGCACAAATACGGGAGATTCGGGGAAACTCCGGTTCTACAACCTAGAACATGAGTCGAAGATGCGGCTCCTCAAAACCCACTCCCACACCTCTAACGTTCTGGCTATGGAGCCAGGAACACGCGACGAAAAGCAGTAGAAAGAAACGCAGATTCTACAACAAGGCAATAGTCACCCATCAAAAACCTGCCGCATGCCGCCGGTGTGGCGGGGGGGGGCAGAAAAGACTCTACAGCAAACCAACCACGGAAACGGTACTATGGCGAGGCGAGCCCTCGTCGATATGGAGGGGAACACGGGCGTTAACACAAAGGAGAAGTCATGCGCAAAACCTCCCGCGGGCCATCGACAAGGCGGGGGGTTAGACGAGGAAACGACAAATACCCGGGATGGAAGGTGGCAACACCTACAGCCCCGCTAGGGGAGGAAGTGTTTAGACGAAAAATAGAAAAAAAACAATTACAACACATAAAAGATATAAATGACCTACAGACCCGTACATAGCACTGTACCACGTTACGCGCGAACAGGGTACGCTTGTCGCCCCCCGGCTCTGGGCTGAGGAGGGCGTCGGCCGGGCGAAATTGGACAATGACGAAAAAGCGAAAGCCCTGCGCCTGAGGTAGCAGCGGTTTACCCGAACCCTGGCCGGGCCTTGAGCAGGGGGTTCGGCAGGACAAAAAGAAACAAAAATTGGAAGAACCGCCCCAAAACCCGACGAAGACTCTCAGGACACTACAAACAACTCAAAGACAAAGACTCAAGACTCATAGCCCCAAAGTTGAAGAACTATCGGGGAGCGGTGGCGGCTCGGAATTCAACTTGCCACGGCCGCGCCTCGAGATTCGTCTACGTTACGTTGAATTCCCCGAGGAAACGCCCTGGCGATGTAAACTTGCAAGCACCAAGAGCCTCGTACGACTCCCGTCGAAGTCGTTTAGCGCGCTGGGGGAAGTGGAAGATTAATCGGTCCCGGGTCGTCCAGAAAGCGGACCAGGTATACCTTGTCCTCGGTAGTGCTCGCGCTAATTTTTCCAAGCCACCGTAACCCATCGTCTCCATTGTACCAAAAGTGGGCTTCCTTTTTTTTTTTTTTTTTTTCGCACACTTCTACTTTCCAGCTTCTGGACAAGCCGTGGTCACAGGTGTCGTCCCATCTCCCCCCCGGTTCTTGCCTTCACTTTTTATCTCGCATAGGGTTCAGCACTCCCATTGCTCGTCGATTTGTCATCGAGTGTTGCTAACTCACGCTCTCGCGCTTTCCGCAAGTCAATTTGTGCACAAGAAAAAGTCCCAACGAATTTATACGAGTATGCACTCGGCGGGGCTCGAACTCACGAAACTGACCTATACCAGGCTCGAGGTTAACCTGATACGCCACCGGGGCGACCGGCTCGCTTCCATAGGGAGTACTGTGTCGTGGAAGCGACGGATTAATTTGCCCGGGGAACACAGGCGTAGCCCGGCGCTAGGAAACGTCCCCCGTTGTCGTGGGAGAGCTCACGCTGTGCCGCCCCGATCCGCAGTCGGCGGTAGAGGCGGTTGGTTTGGCGGTGCTGGTCCGGGGTTCCGGCCCAATAACGCAAGATGTGGGAGCGGGAGGGGTGAAGGTCCATTTCCCGCTCCCAGGAAGGTTCGGAGAGTTCCGCTTAATGCGTCTTGTATAGCACCGCGATGACGCCACCTCGCCCCCGTACCGACTGATGACCAGTGATCTGCTTCACCTCCAGCCGTTGGAGGGGAGTCGAAACGTCGTCTTGAGTGACGTGGTACGGCGAGGACTTCTTAAGAAGTTTGTTGAGCACGTACTGTGTCAGTCCTGCCGGTAGGTATTTGGGCATGTCCCCGCTGCCGTGGGGGTTGGCACAGGGGTTGCAGCGCTCGATAGCCACACGCCGACGAGCGTCCGAACCAGGCAGGTCGGAAGGAAGATCCAAATAAAGGAGGTTGATCCCGAGCGGCGAGCCGTCCCGGTCCTCGGCGGCGGAGCAGGAACCGACGGCCAGGACCTTGTACGGCCCCGTCCAGTTAAGCGCGAGTTTGGCCGTGAGCACCTTGGCGTCGGTGTTCGCATTCACACCCTGGCGGATGGTAGAGGGCGAATTGTATACCCATGCCCAACCACCCACAGTGAAGTCAGGTGCTTGACGCAGTGCGTCGGCGAGAGGGGAGTTTCTGCGGTTAACATGGGAAATGGTGAGGGCGTGGTGTGCGCGGACAATGTCGTTCGCGCGCTTTTGCCGGTCGGTGGCCAAGTCACAATAAGCCAGGTGGTCGCAGGCGAGACACTGGTGTCTCACGACACCGTCCGGCCGTGGATGCCACATGTTACGTTAAAGGAGGGGACACAGAGTGCCCCCTGCAGGTTTGCCAATTGAGCAGGTCCTCGGAGAGTACTCACTTTCTTTTCCTTCGTAGAAACGTAGCTTTATTCGTTTCCACCAGAGCCCCGTCCCGTGCCTCCGATCTACTTCCTAACTTTCCCGAACATAAAACGCCAACCTTATCATACGAAACCCATCCAAATGATCATTAAATTCGGATACATACAGGCCTTTCGAGGCCGTATCTTAACAATGACCACTCGCAAGTAACTCCGTCTGCCTCGAACCTCTGCGACAGTCTGACGGTAGAGGACAGTTCATCGTGCACGAAAACACTACCAGTTCAATAATACTCCCGCCCCCTCGCGTGGCATCCCCTGAATGCCCCTGTTTAAACTCTGCCACCCATGGTCGGTCAGTATGTCTCTCAGGGTGTAACGATGCCGGAATCCTATTCGATTTGTGTTGGTTGGTTGGCCTCGCTCGTGCCAGATTCATCGCAGCAGCCGTCAGCCTGTCAGTGCACTACTGTTTGTTAGAATTGTGGTCTCAGACAAACCCTTGTCTCAGCCGACTCCAACGTCAGTCGTCGGGGCGAAGCTCCTCCGAGGATGAAATATTTACGCCCCTGGATCGCTCTGCTGCCCCAGTCTTTGCCTGGAATGCTTGTGTTGTGTCTGTTACAGCTCTATTGTTTTGTCATTGCGCGAAGCCCCATGCTTTGTTGTTCAGATACGTTTTAATTTGCTTTTGACAAGAAAAGCGCTGCTAAAAAAAACTGATGCTGTAATTTGCCCAACATACATAGTACGCAGGCCACGGAAGGGTTTCCAGTACTCTGCTTTAATTCTTTATTGTTCGGCAGTCAGGGTTTGCGCCTCTCGGGTGGTTGCGGCCGCGCGAGGTGTAGTCTCGCTCACACGATGATCTGAAGCACCCGACACAGCTGCAGCTTCGAGTGTATCAAAACGGCTGTTCGCACATCAAAACTCCCCAACAAATTGTTACGAATTGATGGCTACCCATCGGTCGGCGTACTTCCCAAACAATGTGGAATACATCCAATCGTTCGTACTCACAGCTGACGGTTGTGAGTTTTTTGTATACATTATTTCAATCTTCAAAACAAACGACAAACACCACGCAGAGGATCTTTAACAAATGCGTGAATTTCCGAGGGACATCACCGCCGTGTTCACTTTTACTACTCTCTTACGGGTGCACTATTGGTTTCTAACCTCACACACCACCAGCAGTGCGCAGGATAATGATGATACTGTTGACTGCTTGGTATGCACGGGGTAGATATTTTTGCTGGCTACAGTACAGCATGTTGGTAGCAGTAAATGATGGACTGGTTCACGCGCATCACATGTGCTGAGCACAACAACAAAAATATGTTTCAAGCTGCACCAGAATGTTTTTTTTAGGCCGGGTACATGGACGTCGCAGCTACTTTAGCTTCGGTGAACTTATGTGCGCAGGACAGTAGTAGTCCCATGTAGGCTACTACAGCAGCATCGACCTAATTCATCTGGGTTGTCCGTACACAGCAGTAGTACCTTCAGTTTCCGATGCACCCCAATATATTGAATTGCAGAATAAGTTCATACTCTACCGTAAGAACACGAGCGAGCGCGTGGGGGTGCAAAATGCAAAAGCATCAGCCTCTTGCGTCACAGTTCCCTTCAAATGGGAACCTTGCAGAACATTCGATTTATGTTGCGATCAAGTGCGGTGCCCTTCGTTTTGTAATCGAGGCGTTAAGCGGACCCATGCTACGGTAGGGGGTCCCCTTTTGGGCCTTTTATTTCAGTGGCTAGGGGTCACTCGCGCGAGTAACCCCTTTATTCCTATGCAATCTTACGTTTTCTTTATGTCTTACGTTAACGAAATCAATCCGCAATGCAAAGGTGATCTAAGCTGCGCCAAACCAAGTGCCTAAACCATCTTCATCCGTAGGGTACAGAGCTACTCGTGCGAGTGGCTCGAACACACCAGTGAAAACGGGGGTACCCCCCCTACCGTAGCCTTGGTCAGCGTTAAGTTTATTCCCTTGCCCAGGTACCATAGGTGCGGGGACTACAAGCACGGCGTTGTCTCACCCTTCTTGGTCTGTTTAGGCTGCCGTGGATGCAACACATGATCGACATAGTTTGTCTGGGCCGTCCCTACACAGCAGTACCGTCATATCCGATACACCCCAGTAAATTGAACTGCAGTATAGGTGTATACTCTACCGTTAGGATACGAGCGAGCGCCTGGGGGCGCAAAATGCAAAAGCACCAGCCTCTGGCGTCGCCGTTCATCCGAATGGAAACCTTGTGGAAAGGGCGTTTGATGTTCCGATCAAACACGGTGTGCTTATCTTTGCATACGCCGCGTTAAGTGACAAGTTTGTTCCCTTGGGCAGGTACCATAGATGCGGGGACTACAAGCACGGCGTCGCCCTACCGCGATTGGTCGGTTCTGGCTTCAGTACGTTCAATACAATCGATATAAAAGTTGCCGTGGAAGGACGTGCACTTCGGGCCGTGGGTGCGTGTATGGTAGTTGGTAATATGGGAGTGCGTTCGTGAAATTTCTCGTACTACCTCCATGGGCGTAGGCCGATGATGATGTATTCCGGAACCGTCGTTTGGGCGATACAGTTGAAACGGAATCTTCTTGGAGGAAATGTCCTAGAAAAGCTGCGGGGTTACCACCAATTAATCTACTGCAGTTTTTTGGTTTCAAGAAGATCGTATCGTAACAGGTAGTTAAGTTCTCGCAGCCACAGGATTCTGGAAGGAGTAGTACTTTGGACGCTGAGACGGAAGATGCGGTTGGCCCAACCCCATTCACTCGTTTCTCTTCTCCCATCCTCTATTCTTAATCGTCAGTTATCAGTGTCCTCTGAACTCTGGACACAGCAGTCCGCTGTTCTAAAGTGTTTCTTTGCTTGGCCAAAAGCGCCCGTTTAAGCATCAGTATATTTATGCCTCGTGCATCTGGCACGCTCCTTCGGTTAGCTTAATTGGTGCCAGCGGCAGTCGCAGCGACCACGTCAGGTCGTATCGTCACATACGCCAAAAGAAGAGGGCGTCGTATGCGGGGCAAACGTTATCGCTTAGTTATCCAGAGTTGAGCGGATCGTTTGTCGGAGGCTTTGTAGGATAGCCAGGGAGCCATAACGTTGGCGAAGAACCCTCTTAGCTCTTCTTGGAGCGACCATATTGACGTGTGTTTGCATTTCGTTAGAGAGCTACTTCGTGCAAGGAAGTTTGATATTCAGCGTATAGGTTCGGAAGAGCTACACCGGGAAATATTTGACGAAATCCCTTGCTGCGGCTCCTTTCAAATACCACCATAAGGATTTGCTATACTTACCGTTGCAGGATGAGAAAGAGGTGTGAGCATTGTTTGTTGAGTACTGTGTTTGAGTCATGCGATGAATAGTTTGTCAGGCCGCAGCCCCACGCCACTTTGAAGGACACGGGTGAGTTGGCCGCTACTTGGCACTTTAGTTTCTGGCCATGGTCATCGTTTTTTTTTTGCGGTCATTGTTACAATTGCAGTGGTTTGGATTATTTGAGTGATACAGGGGGTTTTGACCTGGTGGCCGGGTTTCCTCCTGTAGGATTTTCTCTGTCTGTTCTTAGGTCTAAGCTTGTTGTCTTGGATGCCCATTCGGTCTCGTCACTGCTGTGAAAAGCCAGGAAGGGTGTTGGTTTGGATCATCATAGCAGCGACAGTTACAATAGTTGCAGAGGGTTGCGGGTTTGCGCACAAGTTCGCAGGTGAATTTTAAGCAATTATTCTTAAGCTAGCGAAAGGAGGCTTCGAGCACCTCGCTCCCTGCTCCGTCACTCCTCCCTGCCCTGTTATACAACGACAATAACAAACTCGTCAGACCGCGCAACGGTCATGGCATCCGGGCTCGTACACCAGAAACAGCCTCCCCGCCTCCACATGAACCCCCTTGATTCCCTTCGTCACGGCCGTGATCCTAAACTGCAGCAGCGGAAGTGACAGCCGCCCCCACAGCTCCTGGGAGAAGTCAACCGCAATATAAACGTCTCTACCACGGTCGCCTCTTATCATTCATTCCCGTGCAGCAGTTGGCCTTAACGTCTGTCAGCTCATTGATCAATCCCCACTCGTTGGTCGTTCTCCGCAGCCAGTTTCCCTTTCGTCTCACGACCCTCCAGCTTACCCACGTTCTCCAACATAAGTCCTGCGAGACGATTTTGCAACTCCCCAAGTGCGTGTATGTACTCAAACTTTCCGAACACAGGCCCGATCCTCCCACCCCACGTTTCTGGGCCTGCCACGTAACGATGCGATACTCTTTGGTCAGCCTGGATTGCACTTCATGTCCCTTACACTTCGCTATCCCGTCTGCTAACACGTTCTCCACTCCCCATACGTGTTTTTCCAGAGCACTGTCCCTCAATCTACTCCAACGTCCGCACGATCGTTGCCATGCCTCCTGATCTAGCTCTTTCCTTGCCCCCCTTGCAGTTCATCACCCTTTGCACCCCCCAAAAACTACCCACTCTCATCAACACCGCCCCCCCACCCTCGCACATCTGTCCTTTGTGATCGCTGTTGTCACAAACGATCGTCACAAACACTTTCATTACCCTCTGCCATTAATCTAACGAGGCGTCTGAAAACGTCGTCCTCCGGTGGGGGGCTGTTTCAGAACCGGACAAACGGCGCAAACCAAGTTCTCTTCTCTCCTCGCCAAGCCTCCCGTCAGGCACAGTATTCACCAATTTACATCAAACATGAACTCCTCCGTCAGCTCCAATACCATCCGTGCTTCTTCCTTCTTCTTACCCTTTCCCTACGCCCCCCCTATCCCATACGTTTCTCCTACCCATCCATTCAGATGCAGCTTGATCAGCTGCAATAGCCGACGCACGAAAATCCTCCCTGGTCTAAATACGCACGCAAGACGAGGACCCCCCCTACGGTCGCCTTGCTCCTGTCACCGGGCCATCCTCTAGAATCTCCTGTAACTCGTTGATCTTTATGTCTTGTAGGGATATCGTCCTTCTCTCCGGGTCTAGGTGAAACCTAAAACTTACTACCGGAGTCCCCAGTCGGTCACCATCTTGCGGAACAGCAGAAGCTCTCCCCTCATCCCCACCGCCTGGTGTTGATTCGATGCCAGCGTCGGCGACGGCGCTAGGCTCTCCTTCCATCTACGTTCCGCTGCACCTCCACCTATTCCCTGTCATCCGCGAAGAAACCTACCCACTCGGGATCCACCGTCACTCCCACCTCTGCCCCTTTGACCATGCATCCTTGTGGCAACGGCTCCACCGCTATTCCCGTATGCCCTGGGACGCGGACATAAGCTGTGGTAACCGTACCCACGGCCAGGATCGTCGCCGATGTCTTTGTCTTCTGCCGCTGTACATGTTGTATCGCGGTGGGGATTGAATCGCCCCATAGATATCGTAGCCAAATTTGGTGGGATGCACACACTTGTGAGGAGATGTAGCTGCCGTACCAGGGAGGCGTCTTCGATCAGCTAGGATCTTCATTTTAGGTCTTTTTTTTTGTGCCTTGTTGGTTTCTGCCGTTTTGTACTACTGCAGCAGCCCCAAGTCGCCGTATAGACCGTTATGTCCCTCGCGGCCTTCAATAGGACCGACGCTAAGGCTTTCGTCAGAATATCCACGCTCTGTTAATCCGTGCCTATAAACAGAATTTCGATCCTTTCAAAAGGTGTAGCTCTCTGATGAAAGGAAGTCGAACGTGAGTGTGATGGATTCGAGGAGAGCTGTGGCATGGGCTAGCAGCCAATGCTTTGCCCTCCTGGTTATTCGCCCCCACCACCCCGGGCTCTCCCTCCGTCCGACCTGCACCCGCAAGTCAATAAATCTGAAATCGCCCCGTGTCAGTCGTTCTGCGGTATCCCCCTCCCCGACTTTTCTTTGATGAAATGGTCGGTTTGGAAACCAACTCCCGGGCGTGTCCGCTGAAACCCGCTACCCGACGTCATAGGTCGAGATTCCTTTACAAACAAGAACAATATGAGTATATGCTTTTCACGGCATCCGTCCTAGTGTGGAGCAGCCATGAAATGTTCGTTGAAGTATATAGCTGGTTTTCTGGGGGGCTATCGTAGAATCAGTCCCAACACGTACCCGAAATTCTCTGCCCCCGCCGGGTCCACTGCCACTTGCCGAGATGATCTCTTCGCGTGTATCTTCTGTATCAGGGTCCTCCTTCCCTTCCAAAATTTGTCTCTCAGCCCCAGCACTCTCTTGGTAATTTGGCCCAATACACCCGCAGGTGGCATTGCAGAATCAGGCCCCACTATGTCGTCATCGTCTCCGGTTCGCCGGCTGTACGTCAAAACGTTTAATGTCCCTCTCGTCCCTTTCTCTCCCATTTCTCCTACCGGGTTAATCCGCTGTACCTCACAACATCCGCGATAATCTCATCGGCATCACGATCGCCTTTTCATCTTGACATATCCCAACGCTTTCTCCCATACCTCGGCCACGTGCATCCTGGTAATGTACTGGTTATCGTATGCAAGCTCCCGCTCGATGTCACCTCCGCGGCCTAACTCCACCGGCACGCCCGCCCTCATTGTCGGATCCAGCAGTTGAAAATATTCAATATTGTGTTGTTGCCCGAAGCATTCAGTCACCCGTCCTACGTGAATATTCGATACAAGCATCTCCCCTACCAACCCCCACGTCATCTGCCCCACAACCCCTTATCTCCTTTGAAACATCTCGCCCCCCCTTGTTTTTGCACGACCCCCAACAGTCGATATCTCTCATCTGCGTCTTCCCCTTGTCTTTCCGAGGTGCTCCATCGCATTCACCATAGAATTACCTCTTGTTCTTCACCTTATGCTTTAGTGGGTGGCTCCGTTGCCGCGCTTTCTCCCCTCCCCCTCGTGCGCAACCTCTTTACCACGCACATCCCCCATGGCCCCGTTTCCGACACTTAACCTCCCCTGAATATGTATGGCCCTGTGGCTGCCCGCTCCGCTTTTCCTTATTCCGCGGTTCCCTAGCTACTACCCCCTTCGGGTTTACCCTGCACAGCCTGGTTGCTGTTTAATTCTCCTTTTTTCCCACGCGGCCCTTTTGCCTCGCACCCATTCGGCGCCCTTGCCACTGTCTCTCTCTTCCTCATCGTGCGCGGCCCTATCGCCGTGATCCTCCTCTCCCTACTTGTGTACGGCTTAGTTGCCGCACAACCTCTTCCCACCTCTTTGCACGGCCCGTCTTCGTCACTTACCCCCCCTTTCGTCTTTTGCATAGTCTGACCGCCGTTAGCCTCCCGCCGTTTTCCCGTGACGTCGTTTTTCATGGCAGCCGTTCACCCCCGTTGCCACTACCTTCCGTCTCCTCGTCGTGCACGTCCCCATCACCGTCCCCTTCGCCCCCCCCCCCCCCCCCCGTTTGAGAACCCCTTTGCGTCCTCCCTCCCTGTAACCTACTGCCACCCCCGTAACTCTCTATCATGCCCCACATCCTCCTTTTGTTCCCCATTGACCTCTCTTCCTTTCCACTTCACCCTTGGCCCCTCTGCCCAAATTTTGGTTCACCTGAGAAGACTGGTTTAACCGATACTTGTATCGCCCCCCCCCTCACACGACGTTGGTCTCCCAGCCGTTCTGATCCCTAGGGCGACCCTGGATGTGCTCGCACAATTCCATGTGTAACCGCTTTTCTTCAACTAGCCCTGCGCTCCCGCGGAATCCGTGTCCTCATTTTTGAATTTTTGTTTTTTTTCTCCCACCGCCCCTCCCCCTTTGGTGCAAAAACTAATTGCGCGAAGGGCAAGAAGGTTTGAAGGGTTGGGCCAAATTTTAGCTGCGTAGACCATATGTACGCATTAGGTAAAATAGTTCAAGATAAGAAAGACGTCATGCTAACAACGTACAGTTACTTCCTAGATGTACAGAAGGCTTGTGACACAGTATCAAGGGATGGGTTTTGAAAAATATGTGGGAAATTGGGATCAAAGGAGAGATTATGTGGAGAGTCATCCTACGGTAGCCCCCCAAACATTTCTTTAACGAAATCTCCGGTTTAGAAACAGGTTCCCGGCCGTATCTCCTCAAATACGGTGCTCCTCTCCAGCCCGACGTGATCATCCAGTAGTCCTTTGTGCACAACAAAATATTATGAAGGTAGTGTTTTGAGTGCACCCCTCCTCCTGTCGAGCACCCGTGAAACATCCGTTGAAAAAAATCGCTGGTGCTGCGGAGGGGCTACCGTATAATTAGTCTGGAAAATGATGAAGAATATGATGGAATGCGCGGGAAGTGCTGTGATGCTGGACGGGAAAATATAAAAAAAATGATTATATTTCACAAAACGTTGCACCAACATGTACACTATCTCCCGATACATTCAAGGTATGTATTGATGAGATGATAGTAGATGTCGAAGCAGCAAAGCATGTATTCACGATGGGGGAAGGTACGGTGTCAGGGTTGACGTTTGCGGATGATTTCCTAGGGACATCAAACACGCTCAAAGGACTGCTAGAATATATTGAAAAGGCACTAGGTAGGGTACATTAGGGAGTGAAGAGCGACATCGAACGTAATATAATGCGCAATGGTTTTATGTAACGAAGATAAGGTGAATCCGTCAACTTTCGAATGGAAGTGGGAAGAACATGACCTACCGATCGTAGACCAGTAAACGTAGCTTGGCGTAGATATATCATACTATTGCTTTTGGGATGCACACATACAGAAGTGATAAGGAAGGGAAAATACATCACAAGTAGGCAAGATGGATGCCATCCTAACAGACTCGCACTTTGACCGTGGGATTAAGATATGCATCCTGCCTAATGTGGTGTTTATATAGCTAAAACATGCAGGAGAAACATGGGAAGGGAACGTGAAGTTCGTAAAACAATTGGAAACAGCAACGATGGCAGCAGCTAAATAGATATTAGGATGCTCAAGTACGACGAGTAATACATTATCAAGAGCAGAACTAGAAATGTACGCACGTAAAATGAATAGAGACACGGGGAACTTGAAACGGCAATATAAAGTAAGCAATATACCAGAAACGAAGTTGCCAGCCAACGCTGATAGGGCTGAATGGGAGAAAATCAGAAAGGGACGAGCTGGAATAAGGTGGGATAACGTAATCAAGAAAATTTGGAAGGATTCAGGAGGAGACCAAGACGATATACGGTCTATAGAGAAATACCGCGGGTACAAAACAGGAGTGAAGAAAACAATTGAAGAAAAGCTAAGGTTAGTGTTAATGAGTAAGATGGAAGAGGAGAAACACTTAGAGATCGGGGAGTTGAGGGAGGATATTGAAATGAAAGAGTACTTGAACGGCCCAATGGACTACCCGAAATACGTGAAACTGCGATTTCGTGCAACGCACTTGGGGATACGGTGGCTGGCGGGTCGTCCTTACTGCTCGCTCACTCTGCCACCGGGAGAGTTCGTAGTATCCGGCTAAATATTTTCTATGGTTGCTCCTTTCCTTTGGATCCTCAGATATGCAATCCGGACACATTGGTCCGGGCCGAGACTTCGGATCTCCACCGACGTCACATCGTCGATTCTCACAAGCGCGTGGGATCGCAGATAAAATGTAATGCGGATGCATATGAATAAAAGCGAACGGCAATGTCCATGCACACATGTGAGCAGTGGTTTGCTGTTGCGCAATTGTTCACTTTTCTTTAGCCACTTGATGGTATTTAGAACTGAATACCAGGCGCAATTGACAGCGATGCTGCTATTCACTGCCTTCGTGGAAGGCGGTATTGCCACGCTGACGGCTTCAGTTTCTTCACCGACCAGACGAAACGCCTTTCCGCGCCGACATACCTACACTCCGGTGTTTAGCGCCTAGTTAAGTCACGAGCGTGAAGCCACGGACATGACTCCCCGTATTTTTATGTCCTACGTCACCCTGCCGACGCAACACTCGATTTACCAGAATGAAGAAAGAGATATACCAATAATCGGGAAAAAGAGGACATGGATGTATATATGTGCTCATGTGGCACAACAATGCAGAGTAGGCCTCAACTAGCAGGAGAGTACCAAATATACAAGGAGGAACGGGATGCGTTAAAGGAGGAGACGAGGAAATTTGACGAATGTGGAATGAAATAGTTTGGAAGACTAGAGAGTAGCGAGAAAACGATCGCTTTCCCAGGAGATGGATGGTGGCCACAGACAGCGAAGCAGGACGGGAATAGAACAAGCACAAACAAATTTATGTTGTTTATGGAAAAAGCGTAGTGAGCGCCTAAAGGTTGGAGGTCTAGTACGAACCGCGTTCCGCCTTGAAAGGGAGTCTTGGTCAATGGTGAAATTACCGAATCAAGCACCGAATACGATTCCCCCCCCAGACCCGCACCTTGACTCTAGAATTGAAAAAGGTATTCTGATGAATGTGTTTTTGCCAAAAATAGAGTATGCAGGATAAGTATGGGGAGAGAACCCGAAGTTCGCAAAACAACTGGAAACAGCGCAGATGGCAGCAGCAAAAAAAGATTCCAGGATGCTCAAGTACGGCGAGTGATACAGTATAAAGATTACCAGGACTTTGCACACACAAAGCCAATTGAGAAGCAAGAGAAAGTTGAAAAGGCATTATGTCGTAATGAAAACGCCAGAAAAGAGGTTGGCAGCTGAATTACATAGGGCTGTATGGGGTAACACAATAAAAGGGCGAGCGGCAATAAGATGGGATGACGTAGTCGAGAAAATATGGCAGGATTTAGGGGGAGACCAAGAAAATGTACAGTCTATGGAGAAGTTTACCGGGTATAAGACAGACGTAACATAAAAAAAAAGGAAAGGGCAACCTAAGCGCTAATGAACATGGTGGAAAAAGAGAAGCACTTCGAGACATACGGGGGGTTGACGGAAGGTGTTGGAATTAAGAGGAAAGTTGTCGTTGGGGGAACCTGGTGTTTGGGGGTAACGGTTGAACAGCAGAAGAACGGGAACTGTCGGGGTTTCCAATATAGGGTGCAGGATGTTGGGTACGGGGTATAATAGAGAAGATGAAAATTCCGCATAATTTTGAGAAAGTAAGATCGAGAGGACATATACCGACAAGCAACTATTGTAGAGCCGTGTGAAGCGGGGGATCATCGGTGCACCGAATCGCCAAAAAGAAGTAGCTAACGGACGAGGCCCTGCACGAGCTGAAGAGGACCGGGGCAGTAGACGAGGGACGTCAGGAAGTCGTCAAGTTGGTTTTTGTTTCGTCAAGTTTTTTTTTCTTTTTTTGTTTTCGCTTCTCTTTCGGGGTTGTTGTGCTGGAGGGTGAGCATTGCCGAGAGCAGCTGTCGTCGGGAGGAACGAGCAAGGATGGAGGGCCTCACCCCGACCCAACAACAGGACGAGGACCGGGACAACCTGGTGGGAGGCCCAGGCCCAACGTAGTCGGGAGGCGGAGCAACCGGGAGCGTGGAAGAGAGTACAATGCACGGGAATACGCTCGCAACCGTAAAAGCGTCGTCTAGTAGAAGCGTGCAGTTCCCGGCGGTCGAATCACCGGCGGGTGACGGAGACCGCAGACGGTCAGGTAGAAGGAATACTCGCATATCACCATGCAGAGAACGAAGGAGCTCAGTTAGGCACCACCGCGAGCAAACCAATCACGCCCAACATGTGCCACCCTCGCAACGCCACCAAAGTTTTCCCCGAGCGGAATCTCGGGGCCCCCCATCGGCGGGTGGGAAAAGTTCGTATCGGCAGGAGGCGGGTTCAGGGCGGGATTAGCCAGCTGGAGGATTTTAACGGGGCACCACAGGCGCCCTGGGGACCGGTAGGAGCGCTACACCACCCGCAGGAAGAGTGGACATCCCAGGGGCAGTATGACACGGGCGCACAACAGCAGCCGCAGCAAGGCGAGGTACCACAGCAACACAGGGCGGCAATAACGAAGGGGGGGGGATACAGCAGCAACAGCAACAGCAGCGAGGTTGGCCACCGCAGCAGCTGAGCGAGGACGCACCACGGCAACAGCACCAGCAGGGGTGGCCAACGCAGCAGCCGCATAGCGGAGGCACGACACAGCAGCCGCAGCAAGGGTGGGGACCAGAACAGGGGAGGGGGGGGGAGGCGAGGAGGTGCAGTAGGTGTAGTGAGCCCGCGACAGCAGCAGTCAAACTGGCAGCAGCGGCTACAGCCAAGCAGTCAGCAGCAGCAGCTAGACAGGAGGGGCTTCAGGGAAGTGAGCCCGTGGGAGTTAGAAGGGTCAGGGCAGCGACAGCAGCAGTTGGGAGCGCCCTTAGGGCAGTGGGGGGGGGGGGCTGGGGGTGGAAGCCCGTGGGAAATGGGTCCGCCGAGGATGCAACAGCAACGGTATCAAGAACCGGGTACGGGATGGGGAGACGGGAGCATCATTTCATATAGAAACGACTTACGGTGGGGGGAGGGCGGGGGGTGATGAGTTTTTTGTCGGGGGCACGGGGGGGGAAGGGGCAGGCGGAGAGGGGGGAGTTGGGAGAGGAGGGGCTGGGTGGCGAGAAGGATACAATAAGCTCCGTGACGGAAACGTTGTGGCGGAAGGGTAACCGCACGGTAGTAGTCTGGGGGTCTCTGCGCGGGGACGGGAAGGCACCACCGATCGATTCGGTGGAGGCGATGAGCATATTCACGGGAGGATTCATCATTGAAGGAGAGGGCGCCAAGCAGATAGCAAGACTGAGCAACATCGATGTCCGCAACTTCTCCCAGAGGGACCATTCTGGCTTCCGAGGTGGGACGGCGCAGGTATCCCTGGACCACAGGGTGAAGGCCGTGTTTCTGTTGCTAACACACCTCATGCGGTACGTGTTGGACGCAAATTTAGCCTTCGGGCAAGCATCGCTCCGACGGACGGACAAGCTAGTGGAGCGCTTTCGCGCGGTAGTGCACGGGGTGAGGACGTTTTACGCGCAGAATCCACGGGTGGCCTTATCAGAACCATTTAGGGGCAAATTCATCCCATTTTTCAACAAAGATCTTCAGGAGTGGACGAAGGAAGTATTTCGGCAGGCGCACATGCTGAAGCTGGAGATCGGGACGTTCCAGGGTCCGAGCGACGTATACCCGGTGCCACTATCGCTTTCATGCGAACCCATACGTGGGTTACAACGGCACCCATCTACCTGGCGGAATAGGGTACGCAGAGGAGCCCACGGCAGAGGGGTATAGGAAGAAACGGGGGGCGGGGGGAGGGCAGGGGGCAAGCGAGATCGGGGCGGCGGGAAGATGGGGGAGGGGTGGCGGGGAACGAACAAGGAGCGGAGGGTGTTGGGGTGGGGGGGGCGGGAGAAGAGGAGGAGGAGGCGGAGTGAGAGGGAGAGGAGAGTGGGGGGGTGGGTGGTGTGAGGGGTGGGTAGGGGGGGGGAGGAGGAAAAAGGGGGGGGACGGAGGGGGAGGGGGGGGAAGGAGCATGTTACCGACCATGCTGCGACTGCGAAGAAGTCGGGGCATGCCTCCACGAGCCAAAAACTGGGATGCCATGCAGATACCGGCACGAAGGTGGTTAAAAGAACTAAAAGGGTGAGTTTTTTTTTGCCGAAGGAGGCGGGCGAGTAGGGAGAGCGAAAGAGGGGGGGAGAGGAGGAAGAGAGGTGGTCGGGGAGGAGGAAGGGGGAGGGGGGAGGGGAGGAGGGTAGAGTTGGACCGGCAAATAAATGAGGGCACCGGCTCCGCGGCGCGGAGGGCCCAACCAAGCGAGGTACCGACGCCAGTTCTGAGGAGACCACGTCGAGGGCAGCGGCGGGGGGGTCGGGTTGGGCACCGGACCAAAGGGAGGAGCCGACTCCTTAAGGATTGGTGGTTGTGTCAGATACATATGCGATATCCGGTCGGCGCGTAGAAGATCAGAAGTGTTGGCGAGTTGCACAAGGATTATTAGGAATGGTGTCTGGGCAGTCAACGAAGGCGACAAGCTTAATGCGAGCTTTAGCCACGACCGCAGGGGCAGTATAATCGAGGGTTTCCCTGGGGGGGGGGGGGGGGGGGGGGCAGGTAGTGCGGCGGTTGGGGGGGTCGTTGACGGCGCCCCATGTGGACCCGGAGCGCGTACAAGGGTTCTTTGGGGACAGACAACAATTTCAGGGATTTGATAACTTGAGGCACATAGCGCGTGTAGGGGTGCCGGTCGACGTGCGACCGGGTGCAAACCTGACGAAGGAGCTCACATACGGAAAAGGTTCAAGCGCACAGAAGTTTCGCGTCGCAGTGTGAGTACGGGCGGTTGCTGACGTTGCGAGTGGTCGTGCTATTGTTTTTCCGAAGGAATACGCGGGGCAGGCAGAAGGATTGCGGGTGTCACCGGTCGGGGTAGTGGAGGAGCGGGAAAAGTTAAGAATCATCCATGACATGACTTTCGAGCATAGAGACGGGAGTGGGGGCGGGTCTGTGAATTAGACGACGGATTGGGATGAGATTCCGACATGTGCGCTGGCGGGGGTGATGCACGAGGTGGAACAGAGGGTTCTCGGGCTGAGGGTTAAGTTTGAGGATCGAGCGCGGATTCTCATTCAAAAAATGGATGCCAAGAATGCGTTCAGGCAGATTCCAGTGGACCCTGACCGGGACAGGGTTTTCGGGTACGTGTTGCGGCAGTTTCTTTTCATCGATTCGCCGTTGCAGTTTGGGTGGAGGGGCAGTCTGAGGTGGAGGAAGGTAATTTCGGCTGCGATGCGGCATGCGCAACGTAATACCACGAGAGTTTCCGCGTTGTTCTCGCTGGCCCCGCGCGGTGGAGCACGTGACCGTCGGCCGGCAGAGCGTGTCGTGAGAACGGCGGAGGGTGGGAGGGGGAGACGACCCGGCCTTTGTGGCGTTTTTTTTGGACAACGAAATTTCGGTAGAAGTTCAGTGGGATACGGAGAGGGCGCGTTGTTTGGACTTGTCACGATCCTTAGCTTTCATCCATGAACAGGCTATGGGCGAGAGATCCGGGGGGAAGCAGCCACTGTTATCGCGTGAAAATGGGGCGGGCTGGGCGACGCAACAGGAGGTTTTGGGATACGATATCAATACAGAGAGTATGACCATTGCCCTGCCGGCACGGAAAGTAGACGACTTGCGCGCGCGAGTAGCAGAGTGGACGGCGGAGCGGCCATCGGCAACGGTGCGGGAGGTGTTAGAGTTAGCCGGAAAGCTGCACAACGCTTCCTTTGTGATCCGGCCCGGACGGTACTTTGTCCGTACGCTGCTGCAGAGTTCTAATCTGCATATTTGTGGGACGGAGCGAGCCGGGCGGGGGGGCACGTTGGGCAAGTACAGGAAGCGAGCAGAAGCGAGGCGGGTTTTACGGCTGTCGCGTGAAATCATGGCTGATGTGGGGTGGTGGAGATGGTTTTTGGGGAGGGGGGGGGGGGGGGGTATTGGGGGGAGAAGATAACAGCACCGTTCGTTAGTTTCGTTAAGCAGCGGCCGAGTAGGACGTGGTTTTCGGACGCATCCTTGGCAGCCATAGGGGGGCTACGTATGAAAACGGGGGTGTACTGGAGATTCGACCTTTCGAAAGAGGTGCAGAAACGGACGATTAAATGGGGGCGGGCCGTAGCCGATTTGATTTCCATCAACCTACTCGAGGCAATGGCAATGGTAGGACGGCGTACGTCGTGATCAACATGAAATGGAGAGAGACCGCGTAGAAGAGGGGAAGCAGTTCTGATGAGAGCGGATAATGAAGCAGCGGTGACCTGGGTGAGAAGGTGTCGCGGAGGAGGGAAGAAGCAAGGGAGGGTAGGGGCGTTGATGAGGATAATGGGAGCCTTGGAAGCAAAAGGAGGGTGGTGTTTCCAGGCAAGGCATGTGCGGGGGTTGGATAATAGGTCAGCAGATGGTCTGACCAGGTGGTAAGAGGGCCATATTCTCGACAAACTGAATGAAGAATGTCCTGGAATTGCTTGGCAAGTGCAGGAGTTGGGAACGGGGGAGCAGCTCATGTGCTCGGAGAGATTGCGAGAGGGTACGCATTTGGAAGAGTTGCAGCTTTGACTCGAAGGACTTACGAGGTGAATGGGAGGATGTGGGTGAGCTGGCGGTCCTTTATAGGAAAGGAGTGTTGGCTGCGGAAGGACATGGGGGACATGGAGCTGGTAGGGGAATTGTCGAGTTCATGGGATAATGTTTCGCATGGAAAGGGAACAAGGAGTCGACCATAGCGGGCAAATTGGTGGCGATCAATTTCTACCATGAGCAGTTCTTGGAGCTATCAGTGCCCATGAGTAACCCGTTAATCAGATCTGTCAGGCAAGGTATCAAGAGGGCGCACGTTGAGATGGGTAGTCAACAGAAAGTGAAAAGGCCGTGGACGTGGGGGATGCTGACGGAGATGCAGGAAGGCGTTCAGGCGAGAAATGGACGGGAAGGAAATAGGAAAAAAGAGCGGTTGAAGCAGATTCATAAACAGTGGATGAAACGTAATATATATGGAAGGCAAGGTCAAATGGCAAAGCTGTAGTAGTAGCCAGATCTTGGCTGAGTCTGGAGAAGCATGCGGACACCATGACATGCGCCGAGAGCGCTGAAATGTGAGAGACGAATTCCGTTTGTTTATCATTAATTCGATAAATTCTACCACTACTGACGAAAAAAACACAACGCCAAATGTAAGCGGTCAGACCAAGTCCCTGACACTAAGTACGCGAAAAATGCAAAACCCACGCCGGAAGTCAGTCCATATCTGTCTTCTTGCGTGATGGAAATCTAGTTGTACTCCCGAACGAAGAATACCAGCGCCGGACGGTATAGCGGAGAAACCCAATTCGCTGCTGCTGTTTGTATGAAAAAAAAGAACATCAGGGCCATCTCCCGCAGGAACAGAAGCACGTTCACAATGGAAAGCAGTACACACCAGTGAAATATGTGTGGTGCTATGCTGTACGAATATATAAACAAAATTAACCCTCCACTGTGCGCCCTTCCCCATAAAGCCACAGCAGCAACTGTTGGTTGACCTAAATGATCCCAACAATCATGTTCAGTTTATTCCACCTCGTCCACTTTAGTCTGCCCCGTGCTGAAAATGTGCTTCTCTTGTGGGTTGTTCGAGCTGCACGCGTGTGTTGGGCAGATTTCGCAGCATGTGTATATGATACGAAGCAACCCGCGCTTCGGCTACTACAGGTAGTAATTTATATTGTAGACTACTAGAGTTTCACCTGAGTGCCAATATTTACTCCCAGCAGTCCCAGCAGTATACAGTATAGACTATATGCCGGCGTCCCCGATGGTGGGAAAGCAAGCCGCGTAGCTATTATTGGGGTCGTAGTCGTAGGTTCGAATTTCACACCGCGAATTATTTCTTACAAATTAACAGGAAGAAATCGCGAAATCGGGAGTTGGCAAAAAAAATCGATGCACATCCACGAGCACAGAGTGCCGATCAGTAGAAATGCTGCACCCTACACGCGAAAAGAATGACGATGGGGGGAGAGGGACATACGTGAGCCTGGTCCGGTTGTCCAGAAGGTTGCTGAGGGTAAACCCTGTTACGATTTGACGTGGACCGTGAAAGTGGCCATAAAAAAAGTAAGATCGAGATGCCATGAACTCAGATACTCTACTCCGAAGTATACTACTCTACTACCGTACTGGCTGGTAAAACGTCCACGTATTGAATACCGGTAGTTGTCGATAAACGACACGAAATATCATGCGCCCACCTATTCCAAGTAGTTTCACGAAAGCAGGAACAAACAGCGCATGCATACAGAAAAGAGACGCATGCACACGGACGACTCCCGGTCCCGACTGATTGCAAGAATTTTGAATATACTACGAAGAGCGATAGCGACGTGAGCATGGTCCCCACAAATTCAAGGAATATTGACGAAAGACAGGAAGACGGTAGGGGACGCAGCCAATAAAATGCCGCTAGCTTCCCCGCGTGAAATTGTCCAAACCAATCAAGTCGAAAAACCATACAATAAATGCTGTTGCTACTTCTTCTGGTCTTCTTCAAATTAATACGATGACGCTTGCAACGTTTAGCAAGCAATCCGACGAATGAGAGAACTCGAATTCTTGCGAAATGTCGTCCGCCGTCGCGCAAAAACAAGTTGTTGGTCCCCAATAATTTTAAAGAGTTCCACGAAGAGTGATAGCGACGAGAGCAACGAAACTCTGTATCAGGTACCGGACGTATTACGGCATTCCGCGGTGTACCATAGACTTACTAACCTGTATTCAGATCAGCACCGCAAGCTGCGTGGAGCATTTTATTTTTTTTTCTTGGCGGGGGAGAAGAGGAACCGATTGGAAACAAGTGTGAACGGGAGCAAGTGCGAAGGAGCGGGCCGAGTGAACTAAGGCGATGAGGCGGCCACGGAGAACCACAGCAGGAGGAGGCACACGGAGACCCACGACCGGCACGCACATCATCATCATGAAAGCAGCAATCGTCTGTTTTATGTCACGGTTATTTCTACGAGGCAGTAGTACAACATGTTACTTACGTCACTGATTTTTGTAGAGTTTGTAGAAGAGTTGTATCCCTTCATGGTGAACGACCCGCCGCAAATCCAATTTTCAGGCACGGTCGTCGTAGCTCCGCTGCAACCTGTCAAATAACTCGGGAAGGAGGGGCGATCATTGATATCTGCACTGTGTTTTTTGTTCCATTGCCCTTGTTTCACTGCATGCCCGCGGGTCGTCACTCTGACAGCACTCCAGACAGCAGGCGCGTTCGTCTATACTCACGATTACCGTTCGGTTCATACAGTGCAGGCAGCCCAACCGCTGTAGTTTGTAGCCGCGAGTTCGTTAGTTTTGGGAACGGGGGAACTCTATGCTGTAGTTGAGTGGATATCCGCGGCAATGTAGGTTCAGTTTGCACATTGGACCTTTTCACTTGTGCGCCTTTTTCAGCATCGTGCGTGTTTGGGCGTGAAAACTTAGCATTTCCCGGACGAATTTTATTTCACTTGGTTTTTCATATCTTCCTAGGGCTCCAGCACCGTTGTGTGACCATGGACGTTAGATTTTTGACAAGAGTTTATGTGAGGAAACAACAACAACAATACGGCACCAGCATACCAGGTACTGAGCTTACCACGGTCTTCGCGGTGTATACGGTGTCTCACCCAAACCCCTTGGTATTTTGTCATATTATCACGGTACACCACGGTATGCTACCGCCACCAAACTCCCATTGTATCGCCATGATTCCCACGTTGTCCCACCGACTTCGCACGACATCCCACCGACCCCACCCTATTGCACAAAGCACGTTGCCGCTGCCGTACTACTGCCGCGGCTGCTGTTGTTGCTCTTCTGTAGAGCCAGAGTAATACTGTACTGCTATTGCTATACCCCGGCTTTGCTTTTGCGGCCTCCTCTTCCTCATTGCCGGCCTCCTACGTAGCATAATAAGTCACGCCAGAGAACCGTGCACTTAGCACGCCGCGACCAGTCCATCTTGGTATCAAACCTCTATGTTGCAGTAACAGGATCACTGTGAGTATCTCGTATAGTCAGCAGATCAGAGGCAGCTAGCAAAAAGAGCTATGCATCCTTTCCGATATCTGGAGTTCCGCGATGCGTACGGTAATGTAGTTGACACTTACGCTTTCGCCAATATTTTACCTCACCAGTAAGACACCCTACGAGCACCTCCATGTACGTTGTAAACATATAACTCCGCTATACCCAACCGCAGTTTACGGCAGTAACCAAGGCCCTTTCCCAGTGGACTCATCCATTTACTCTTCGCCTGTGCGTATGGCAATACGTAACCGGTCGCCCCGATGGCGTATCAGGTTATCCTGGAGCATGGTACAGGGCAGTTTCGTGAGTTCGAGCCCCGCCGAGTGCATACTCGTATAAATTCATTAGGACCTTTTCTTATGCACGGATTGACTTTCGGAAAGCGCGAGAGCGTGAGTTAGCAATTAGCAACACTCGATGAAAAATCCACGAGCAGTGGGATTGCTGAACCCTATACGCGATAAAAATTGAAGGCAAGAACCGGGGGGGAAGGAGGGACGACACCTGTGACCACGGCTTGTCCAGAAACTGGAAAGCAGAAGTGCGAAGAAAAAAAAAATGTGCACACAGTCCCGGTCCGCCATAAAATATTTACCACGTATCATTATTTTCAACGCTTGGCCAATCGCCGTAATTCAATCATAGACAGAAAAACGTTTAGCCCAAAGGTGCTACATTCATCGTAGCACGCGTTGTATAGCGTACACCGGTTCCTTTCTTAAGCAGCTGCAGCTGCTCTATACCTCCCCAATCCTTTCCAAGGCTCCTTCGCTGCAATAGGATTTCCCTACTCCCTCTGTAGCCTTCGGCTTGCTCCACGACACCATGCCTTCTGCATCGTGTACAACGTTCCATTCCCGCATGACTTCCGTATCATTTATCTTGTTCCATGCCATGAAAGCGACAGCGAGTCTCATCGTGCCGATGAGGTAGAACACGAGATGAAAGTCGAAAGGGAACGGGTGGCTGCCGTCGATAGAAAACGCGAACATTGCCGAGAAGATCACGGGAGAGATCGTCCTCGCCAAAGAGGTCAGCGCAATCGACATTCCGTTCAGCTCTCCTCGCCGGCTCGGCCCCGTGGCATTGTTTATGGCCAGCGAAATGCCAATGTAAAACTGCAAGGGAAAAGACAGGGCGGCGAGTGAGGGCGGGTTATACCAGAAGGGATACTAGAATGGACGTACAATCATGCTTCGTGGAAGTTGTGGTGTCAAATCTATCGTAGGCAGCTTTAGCACCCCCTCTCCTCTAGCGGTGGCCACGCACAGGAGATGCACTCACGCCTCAGCTGTTAATGTACTTCGTTTATTTTTATTTGCGATGTCTCCGCTTTCGTTGCCCAGTGCACTATGAAAGTAGAGCGCCCTATATGGTTACCCCCGCGCGGTTGAGAGCGATAATCTGTAATAGTGAAAACTGATCAGGCGTTTATTCAAAAGACCCAAGCACAAAACGACGCTCTTCTCGTTAAGTTTGTGAAGCGCTGGTTCCATGCTCTAGAAGAAATATCTCCTCCAAAGCGAATGGGCTACGGTGGTCCCAACCACACCCTGCGTTCTATCCCAGCCGTGACAGTATTAGTCCTCACCGTGTTTGAGCACACGTAGCACATAAGTAGGAGTACGAGCGAGGCGAAGGCGACCGGAAAGCCGGCGGCACTAACGGTGGAGAGTACGGGGAACAAGAAGTACGTGGGGACTTCGAAAACCGATCCGATCCGCTGGAATAACCTGATGCCCAACCGCGGCGTTAAGTTCGGAACAGCAAACATCTCGAGGATCATAACCAAGAATCCACAAGTTAGAAACACCTGTTTCGGGGGTGAGCGAGGGAGTGGCGGGGGGTGAGGAGGGTTTGTCGAGACCAGGGAACAAGGCATTGCACACAGGCATAAGGAACGTCGTCATTAACACCACCATCGTCATCGCGATGACACTGCAATGCGACGTCGTCAAACGCTTATTCGACCCATCGCTCTGAATGTTGTGCACGGCTGCAGAGGAACAGTCTCTGTCGGAGAATGAGCTGGCGCGCTGACATACCGGATCTCTCCTGCCACCCCGTCGACGACAAACGCCACGCCGCGCCGAAACCCGGATCACATGCGTACTGGATCAAATGCTGCCCCGAAGTTGCCACTTCCAGCACTAGAAATATCAAAAGCGTTGGAGACTTTCGCGTCATGCAAGAACGTGATGCTATCGGTACAGTCCGAGCGAAACGGACGAGAAGGTGGCTGGGGGTTAGCAACATCGAGGACAGGGAAACGCCCGGCCTGCAGCGTGATCTGCGATGGACCCACCTGTCCGATCTGCACAGTTGACCAATCCAGTCCCCCTTTGGCGATGGTGCTGAGGGACCACAGGGAGTACACCTCATTGAACCCAGAGTACGATAACTTCAGGGCGTGAAGAAGGGGCGAGTGGATGGGTCGGGGGGCATGTGTGGCCTCACTTTAGGTACCCAGAGTACTACTTCTACAAGCAGGATAATATCGTGTTGTGTCCTTCGAACATCGGACGTTGCGCTATAGTTACGGGGTCACATTGCGAACGGAGGCAAGCGTAGACATCGTTCAAATGCGCTAACACTCCAATCAGCCGTAGTTGCGAGCGTCCTCGTACGTACCCGTCCGACGCCTGAACGACCTAACTCAAGCTGAACTGGTAGAACCGGGCGACAACAGACGCGGGATACGGTAGGAGGATGCGCGTCCTTTTTCTGAGGCTGCTCGTGGGAAGAGAGCTCAATATCTCACCCAAACCCTGACCTTCAATAAACTGTACTTGCGACTTCAAGGTCCAGGAGATTGTCGAGTGCCAGCTAAAACACACGTATGATTCCTGGTAGTGTCATTCTTCGGAGGAATCGCCATCGAGAATGAATACTGCGGTGGAGTTTCGGCAATACATGTATGTATAACGATCCTTACCGTACTAGAGGTACATCTCAGTCGAACATTGATTTTGAGAAAGCCCAACAAGCGGAACCCGATGACCTCAACCTTAGGACATACCCAAACGACTCGACTAACTTTGAAGAACATGAAGGAAAAGTCTCCCGACGGCTCTGGATTTAGGAGCCTCAGGCAAGTCCGACGACGTTTTTTTTTTTATAACGTGTCATCCCTATCGTAGCAACTTGCGCCCTAATGTACCATTGTAGCACGCTTCAAGGACACACCGAATAAATTCCCTCAATGAACAAGAGAGTACGGATGCGTGGCTGAGCCAGCAAGCTCTGCGGCTTAAGATCGTCTCCCGTGGTGCTGCTGAATGTGTCACCGCCTGTTCCCGACTTGATGCTCTTGACCACCATGGGCGTCGTCTCCGTCCGCACCCGGGATTGTTTCTCGTCAACAAGTGTTTTGGGCGGTAACGCTAGTGAGTGACCCTCCTCTTTGCCGTCACAATCTGTCGCGTTGCAATCGTCGTTGTCGTCGCCGCCACTGTACCAAGGCAGACACCATGTGTTTGTGGGTTTGCCGGGTGGAGCACGCGCAGAGGTTGTGGTATTGTCGAAGGCGTGCGACACCGGGGTAATCACCCTTGGTTGGTCGGTAGTAGCGGGCACAGCCGTTACGGGGTGCTCAAGCCTCTCGTCGGATCTGTCGATGGCCAAACGGAAGCGGGAGGCGAGGGAGTGGATAAAGGATGTATTGTATGATATGCGGCTCAGCACGGTGAGAACCACGGTGACAAACGGTCCGGTTCAAGATTTTGTACGTCATAATTATATTTTTCGGTTGCTCTGAATGCCTACCGCGAACATCTACCATCTGTAACATTGTTGCGTTGCTGGGTGAGGCGCGGGCTACGATGTAGGTTGTACCTTTTGGTCAAAATATTCTGGATCACAAGACTCTTTACACCAAACGTTTTCGTAATATATATATTTTTCATTTTCGAAATGATCATTTTTTGTACAGCCAACCATTAGGCCGCGGTTTTTGTTCGTCGGGTTGCATCTTCATCTAGCTCAAAATCCGTTTTTTCGTGTGGTTTGCAGCTCCAAACGAGAAAAGCCCGAGAAGTAGCAAAAGGTGCACCTCTACGGATGGCATGTGTCGTGATATGGAGGAGCATGTTCTCTGGGAATAGCGGCGGCATGCATACGCGGCGTCGGGCTACGAGACGCGCTAAGAAACATGGTGCTGGTCCTAACGCGAAGACGCGTGCGGCGACAGAGGTGCACCACTTTTTTTCTGAGGTTGTTCCAAAATTCTGGAGCACAATACATATCTTAACCCCAAAAAACGGATTTTTGGAGAAAATAAAACGGCTACAATATAAAAAATCCCATGGCCTCAAGGTACACGACGAGAACCATGACAAAAAAACATCCTGCTTCCGGCGATGTGGGGTTAAGGAATCCGGTAGTCCAGAAACCGTTTTAGACGAACACTGTAAACTCTATCGTAGAATGTGCTTGAACGAGCCGGCAAATGGGCGGATTTTACACCAAGTAGAATTTTTCGATATCCCGGGGACGTGTTGCTTGAGCTATTGCTGACGAATTTATCTCCTGATTTGTGGTCGGAGGAACTCAGCCGTGCACCTAGTAACGAGCGACGGGGCGCCTCTCGCTCTGCCCAAATAAGGTCGAGTTTGGGGTTTTTTGTACTCATTGGTGCAAGGGTACGGCAGGGGGATCACGCTTAGGGGTCGGGCAAGCGACTACACAATTTCAGCGATCTCAAAGCATTTTGCGATTTTCAAGCTCGCGATATTCACCGCCGCCATAAAATGGCTTCTTTGGCTTGGCCAAGAAATAAAGTTTCAAATGCAGGTTATTTAGGTTTAGCGAGGTTCAGCGCCTCTCGCGCGGGTAACCGTCACCCTCACAGTAGCAAAACAGGGGGTATACCACTAGACTATGTATAACGCACTATACAATAATATATAATACTCTAGTCTAGTATAATACCATAGCATTTTTATCATGTGTGTTTGACACATCTCGTTGGCCCCAGTGCACGTTCTCGAACTTCATGGCGACCAATACGTTCGCTCGTCGCTCCTGTTGTGCTCGTTCAAGGCGTACCGCTTTCTGCTTTGTCAGGACCATACAGCAGCATCGACACTTATAGAGACATTATGAATTATGCTATATTCCTCTAGTTGCATCCCGCGCCGTCTTCGTCGACGTACTTTCCGAAACACCTAAAGTATGGGTTGCCCCCATAGCTCATACCTCTTGCGAATATAGACAATATTGGCTTGTCCGTTTATCTTAACCTAACCGCATAATGATGGCGTTGATCTCGCCGTAGTAGGGAAGATATGTGTTCCATCGGACCCGACATGAAGTTGTTTCATTCTCGTTTGCCTAGTCGGTGCCGGTCACACGGAAGTACCAACGGGCCAAGGCTACGGTGTCATAGTATCAATGTATATAGTATAACACATATCACAGCATAATACGGTGTGATAAAATCTCCTTCGGGATATGGTTGACTTGGTGCCGCGGGGCCGTTGCAGGTCGAAAATGACAAACACAGGCGTTCCAATGATATGTACAGGTTTCAGGCTACAGTACTATTTATAATGTTCCTACCGCTTCAGCATCAAATGCCTTGTATGAGGTTCAACGACGTGTGTTTGACTGTTGTTGCATTGGACGTGTTGTTGTTGCCGTGTTGTGATCTCCTGCTGTTGTGCACCAGCTACACGCATATGCGCGGTGACTGCTGGCACAGAGCCGAGAGATTGGTGCACAGGTGTCAATGTGTCGCTGGTGCTGCACTAGTGCTGTACTGTTGTATGCTGTCTTCGTGACTACTGGGCTGAGCGGCTGGCTACTTGTGTAAAAACCAACGCATCGCTCATTTTTGCTTTCCTATAACAGAGCACATCATTCACAGATAGATGCGCACGCGCACATACAAACAGACACACTCTCCATGGTTGCCATGGTTGTCACAAAGGAGTGCTGCTGCTGCTGCTCCGCCGTGGAAGGCAGCAGAGAGGGTACATAAGTTGGACGGATGGTGTTGGAAGGCGGGCGGGAAAACAGAGCGAATACAAGTATGCGGGAGGGGTCTATTTCAAAGTTTGTAGGGTTTTACCTGAATCTGCGCGACTTGAGCAGCGGAACGTACACTCTCGCAAAACGATCAAGCTCAGCGACATTGGATGCCCAGAGCACCGGCACGGGACTCGGCCGGGATCAGTACATGAATCATAATGTTTCGACGATGGGCGCCTTGCGTGCCCCGCAGCCGAAAGCACGAAAAAACACTCGGCCGCCGTAGAACAGCAAGCCAGAAGTAAAGGGGCCTATATATCAGATATACAATATATCGTATTGTACCCTCATTTTATCGACCGAGGTTTTGCCACTCTCGCACGTGGCTACCTCGCTCCATAACGGACGTTTCATCTTGATTCTGTTGGTGTAGCGTAGCCATCACTTCCACGGAGGTGCATGTCGGCAAAATCAACGAGCACATTGGTAAGCCCTCGCTCGAAAGGCTCTGCAAGTGGATGAAAAACGAGTCTCTGAAAGGGATCCGTACCGTAGCCTTGATGCGTCTGATGCCGTTATCCATTCTACAACACGTTGTCGCTGTAAAAGTTCACTCTCGTGTACACGTGTCAAACCCAAGAGAAGTAAGCAACGGCACACGCCGCACAACAGTTGCGGAGCAGGCACACTCATGGCATGGAAAAGTGTGGATCGCCGGCCGGAGCTTGTGTCTTGAGAGCTGCGAGTGCTTACATCACTTGAAAATCGGATATGCCCATGAAGTGACTCACATTATGGCGCCCGGTTTGGTGTGCTGTGTGTCCTTGAGAAATACCAGCACCAAAGGCAACGACAAAAGCGCCAACGTAGCCCCGACGAGGTTGGGGAGGAGGTAAGGATACCTGTCGTGTGTGTTCCGGCGAAATGCAAGCAACTAAAATGTGAATGCGTTACAACTCGACGTCATTTAACCCGTGGACACGGCACACCAGCACGAAATATTGGCTTTGGACTAGAAAGGTAAAGCAACAACAATCTTTTTCGGTGTCAGAACTTGCCTAAGATGGAACTGAACTGGTAGAGGTATGCCCAAAGCCCAGATCTCCGTTCCACGTTTGCGGGAGCCAGTGGCTCGAAAACTATCGAGAACTGATTCTACTAATACCCCTCCAAGAACAAGCGAGTTTCTTCAACGAATGTTTCATGGCTGCTCGACATGAGGAAGGTTGCTATTAAATCAAGGTCCATATATATATTCTTGTTTGGAAACAACTATCGAACAATGACGTCTGGGTGGCAAGGGGCACCGTATTTCAGGAGGTACGGCCGGGAGCTGGTGTCAAAACAGGCGACTTCGTCGAAGTCAAGTTGGGGGAGCTATGGTAGAGCGACTCCGAGACGTGTTGCCGGTGGGGGTGCCACATCCTCCGCTACTGTTCACGGTCCTGAATTTCCGCCTTTAATTCACACGCAGAGCTTCGGTTGATATCTCTATGATTACCTTCCGAATAGTCCAAGCTTAGAGAAGGTGAGAGGGTAGTGCTTCGCTGGTTCCGCTAAAATCCCACCTACGCCAGGCCCGAGCACGTCTCCGATTGACCAGGAAGCTGATGATTGTTAAAGCGTTAGGTGTTTTATTAGGAGTGCAGGCACCCCGGAAAGGGACGAGGGGAGGGAGACGGGAGGTGGCAGGTTGGTTACGACCGCGAAAAATTCAGGTATTTCACGCTCCCAATCTCGTTTGGGGGCGTTAAACTGGTGACTTGCTCTACTATGCTGCAATTTGGCTGTAGGAGGCCCGCGATTGACAATACTGGCGAGGGAAATTCCGTCACCATGCGTCAATCTTTGCACGTCTGTTGTTTATTCAACCATCAAACATGTTCATGTCGTATCCATTACGACTTGTCCGAGGAGGTAGCAACCAGTTTCCGTGCGGAACGAGCGCAATATGATTACGCAGGACACACGGCAGCGTATCTCAACGCCTGCTAGAAGCCGAAAATAAAACGGTAGGAAACATGATGTCCATAGATAATCAAAAATCCAATGAGAACGCTAAGCTCCAAACGTGCACACCTTACGCGAATTGTGCCTTGCGCGGAAAACGTCCCCATTAAGTCAACTTCGCTCGTGTCGGTAACTTTAAGTTTACCCGTCGTTCTGGTGCCATCTAGGCGTACGGTTCCTTGCACCCGAATGCATTGGCTCGCTATGCCCTTTTTTCCCGAGATGGACAAGCGAAAATTGGGTCGCAGCCTGCCCCATAACGCGTTTATTGCCCTTGCAACGGTGTGCATGTTTTTGCGCACCTCGGCCTACGATATACATCAATGAAAACGCTACTCTTTCTTGGTTACTTACTCGTGACGACGCCCATGCCTACGGTCTCGTGCTCCTTGCCGCACACGTCCGAAACGAGTGTTTTCGACGCCACCATCATGCCGTTCAACAGCCCGAGCAAAAACCTGAGGTGCAGGCGGAGTAGCGACAACGCAAGATAAACGCCTTGAGTGCCCGGGTTTGCACCTGTAGCCTGCCTGCGTCGCCCAGAACGTCTGGCATAACCAGCATCCCATTTCTGTGAGTGGTTCATGCAGGTTACGCAAAAATTCACAGGGTCGCAAGCACATCCTCCGTTTGCCTCCCACATCACCGGCGGGCAGTTCTTGAACGGAATCGGGTCCGAGACATTCACCTTACCTCACAGCGATCGCCTGAATGCTCACATCTGGGCACGGGGTAGTCTACCCCAACCAACGGGCGAGCATTACGGCACACGGCGGGGTGCCTTAAACCACAAACGGATCGGCATTTAAAAAATTTACGCAGGGACGAAAACAGGTTTGTTGAAGAAGACCGACGGGCCAGCGGAAAAGGTTAGTCAGTGCTAGCGATGGCGTGCTCGTTTGTGCTCTATGATTGAGCCACACGATAGCACCGGCTTTCTACAGGTGCCGAAGACTGGCATGAAAGCTGGCACCCTCCCCGCCCCCCCCTCTCCGCTCTTGATAGTTTGCTGGGTATGCTCGGATGCAGTCACGAGGAAAAAACCATTCCGCGGCGTCGGCACTCGTGGCAGGGGGTTCAACATTCACTTCGTCGGAAATGCTAATGTCTAGATCTTGCACCACTTTTTTCTTAGGCTCCTCACTCCACGAGCTTAAGACATACCCTAAAAAATTATTCTGAGGAAAGACCAAACTGCTCCCGGATGAAAATTCCCATGGCCTGGTTATATAACAAAAATTGCCTGTTTCCGACGAATTTTGGTTAAGGAGCCCCCATCATTCAGAAACCATTTCAGGCGAAAAATGCTACGACCTACCTCTACCGTAGCACGCGTGTACAGTTGGTAGGAAATGCCAATGTCTAGATCTTGCAGGCAATGTAGTCGGTAGTGCGACTAAGGTTCCACCGTAGCCCCACCCCCAACATAGCAAATGCCACGCATATCATATGGTCTTGTTTTCCCAAAGGGCAGATGCTCTTTTTCACGTGAATTGTGGATTGCTGATTAACTTTGAGGATTACACATGCCACGTTAGGAGGAGTGCAAATCGTCAGTGTTTTGAAAAGAACGCTTGGGGTACGCGCGCCCACTTACGTTACTTCGTTAGTCATACTTCGTTTGGCATAAGTTGGGAGGCGATCATGCAGACAGTAAGTTCGAAATACCCTACGTAATAGGTTGGTAGAGTGGTCTACCCCAATTTGATCATATCTGCCCGTACTTCTTTTTTCCATTATTACTAGCTCATGTACGAGTTTACGCCCATGCCTTTTACTGTGCCGACGTGGGGCTCGCCGATGTGGGGCTCTTAGGTCGCCAATTCAAAGACAGACATACATATTTCAGATACAGCAAGCGAGATGATGTGGTAACGCTATGTCACCAAAATTGAACACGAGGGGGGGAGGTGCAAATCGCCAGTGTTTTGAAAAGAACGCTTGGGGTACCCGCGCCTACTTACATTGCTTCGTTAGTCATACTTCATTTGGCATAAGTTGGGAGGCGATCATGCAGACAGTAAGTACGAAATACCCTACGTAATAGGTTGGTAGTGTTGTCTACCCCAATTTGATCATATCTGCCCGTACTTCCTTTTTCCATCATTACTAGCTCGTGTATAAGTTTACGCCCATGACTTTTACTGTGCCGATGTGGGGCTCTTAGGTCGTCAATTCGAAGACAAACATACATATTACAGATACAGCAAGCGAGATGATGTGGTTACGCTACGTCACCAAAATTGAACACGAGGGGGGGAGGTGCAAATCGTCATTGTTTTGAAAGGAGCGCTTGATGTGCCCGCGCCCGATGGCGTTACTGTTTTAGGTATATGCTACTGCGTTTGGTAGAGGTTGTCATGCGTTCATTACAAGACGGCAGGTAGGCACGAAATGCCCTGCGTAGAAGGTTGGTAGAGTGTTCTACTGCAGTTTTAACACATCCGCCTGTACTTCCTTTTCACATTATTATCACCTAGTGTACGATTATACGCCCCGTTTTTTCCACCCACCCCTGTATCGTCGAAGATGCTGTGATCCTGTAGATGCCGGTCCACGTCTGGTGCTCGTGTTAGTGGGGCTCATCGAAGCATGCCCTATGGTGTAGTAGATGATCGCTGAGTGGTGTTCTTTTCTTTACATCAAGCCAGGTAGTATATGGCAACACAACCGCTTGCTTGAACAGTGAAAACAACAAAATAAATTCTTCACACACCTGATACAGAGGAGGCGCGGCCCGAAACTTGTTGAGTATACCAACGGTCAAGATCAGGTTATCGAGCAGCGCACTTAGTTCTTACTACCGCTTCTCACTGCACCTAAGACACTACGGGCATGCGTTGGACCCAGTTCGCTGATGCCTAAAACTAATTGCAAAGGAGGTGATGTGTTGGGCGAATGCTATAATGATTTGCGCTTCTGTGATTACCCCGTCTCTCGTTTTGTTTGTTCTTGCGTTCTTGAGTAACCTATTATTCAGTTTTGACGCTTTCATGTTTTTGCAAAAGTCTTTATGTAGACTATGTGATGTTTATGACGCGTAGGGACCTCAATTTGGAACCCAGGGTATATGGGTTCCATCTATTAACTGGTTTTCGTATGTGAACGTATATGTGGTTTTGGTGTGCCAACATCCTTATGGTTATGAGACTTTTGTGTTGAGGTGGATGCTGCTACATTTGCATGTTTTGGTTGATCTTCTAAACTTCGTTATCGTGCTGTTTTACAGTGCTGTTTTAGAGTGGTGTTTTCGAATACGCATAGTTTTACGCTGGTTGGGGGACTTGTTGCGTATATCGGCACAACCTTTTGTATACGCCGAGAGAACTGTTTCGGGGGATTGAAAACGAAGTTGCGGGCGACGTTTGGGAATTTCGACGTTCCCCCTCGCGTATTTGGTCAAGTATGGTTGAATATATATATGTATCCCTGAAGATAAGCATGCAATAACCTACCTCGGGAAACATGGGTTGTAACGGTACCATAATACACTTATAATACCGTAGTTTGGTTATGTGTGTATGCATTATTTTGCTAAACGGTGTGGGTTAAATGAAAATTCTGAGCGAGGCTAGGGTTGAAAACTTACAATGGAAGTTTACGAGAAGGTTATATATATAATTAATCTGCCTATTGAATGCATTGATGTGGACGAAGTAGTTGGTGTTTCATCAGTGCGATCGCTGAATCCCGACATTATACCATAACTTTGATGAGTGTATTTTCTGTTCAACCGTTCGTTAGTGGGGATATCCAAGGTCGCAGTGTAATAGATCACGTTTCTGTTGCTTCGCTGGGGGGGTGAAGGTGGGGGAGTTTGTCTTGAGTGTATACAAGGTCACAGTGTTATATCATACTTTCCATGTGTGTTAACCTGTGCCAAAATTACGTTGAATCGGTCAGAGAGCCGGAGAGGGGGTCAAACCTGTGGCATAATTCTGTACATATGTCCGTCGTGAGAATTCGGGGGGGGGGAGCATAAGTTTGTCGTGACGGTATCCAAGGTCGGTCGCAGTGTTATACCAAAACAAATCATGATTTAGTTTCGTGAGGATGTATCGCAGTGTAATAGCATACTTTTCTGTTTTATCGTTGGGGAGATTTCGGGGTAGGCGGGGTAGCGCGGTGGGTGGGTGGGGGCGGGGGTTTTTATAATAAAGTTTGTCGTGAGGGTATACAAAGTTGCAGTATTATATATTTTTTTTCATGTGTGTAAACCTGTGGCATAATTTTGTTTAATCGGCCGGAGAGGAAGGGAGGGGGGGAGTGGGGGGAAGGGATCCGGTGCTTTTGCTTGTCCATCAACTGGTTCTACATGTTGTGAGGGTATACAAGGTTGCCATGTTTTGCCATACTTCATATGTGTGTGTGGGCATGTGACATACACCCTTTCATCCGGTCAGGGAGGAAGGAAGGACAAAAAATAACAAGGGAAAGAGAGGGAAAAAAACGGTGAAAAGAACACAAATGGCTGAAAAATAGCAGCACATTGATGTTATTCTTTATAGTATTCTAGCATATGCACGTGGTACGACAGGAGTGGGTAGTACCGGGTGTCAAACTTTCGCCTCATCCACGTTGTTCGTATCTGGTAGAGAGCGGAACTACAGCAGTATTCTTCGAAAACCATTTTTTTTTCAAACATATTTGTTATTATTAATAGTTAATTCCGTACATGCGAAGTATAGGACAACAGAGGGTCACGGAGTTGCACTGACTGTTGTGTTGCTGTTTTCGGAAAATCAGTTGTTCGGTGATAGAGCTTATCAGGAAAGGATTACACCAAAAGTCAAACAGGAGCACCTCTACTGCCGCAGCGTGCGTCATTCTACTACTACTACTACTACTACTACTACTACTACTACTACTACTACAACTACTACTACCACCACTACTACTACTACTACTACTACTACTACTACTACTACAACTACTACTACCACCACTACTACTACTACCACTCCCACTACTACTACTGCTGCTACTGTATTCTGTGTGGGACGCCCAATGCAAAAATTGAACGAGGTTTTTTACCTGCTAATGAACGCCCACGCAAATGTGGTCGAACATCCGAAGGCTAGAGAAAGTATCGCCGTTGACACGAGGCCGACAATCATGACAAGTCGGGTACCGTGGCGATCCGAGACCATCCCCCAGAAGCGCGCGGAGAAAACACTGCCGAACATGAAAGATGCAGAAAGCAGACCGGCATAGTATCCTGGCATATATATGTACGATACGTGGAGGAATGCCACGAGTATCGTCAGCGAAGGAATATCAGATATCAGTGCACACATGTGAAGGGGTGTTGTTAAGAAGACGTATGGTCGGTGGGCCAGAACTATAGTCAACCGTGAATGAGAGTCGCAGAAGAAAAAACGCCGTCGTGGTGATCTCGTACAAAAGACGAGGGAGAAAGCCTCTTAATACTGCTATAGAGCACACTCGAGGTTGGGCCCACCGAATAGGTGCTGTCACGGATACTAAATTTATAGGCTATAGACCATACCTTCGACAGCACATAAGTTCCAGTGTGAACACTTCTACGGAGACTATCGAGACCATTCAGTGCATTATAAAGTCAAAGCAAGAATTCCATCAAAAAGTAAAAAAGGAAGCACCGCAGTACGAGTAGCATCGAAAAGTGATGGATAGATGTAGCTTCAAAAAATGATAGACATTAGACTCTATACAGCAGGAGCCATCACACAATTGAAATACATCATATGCTGGAAGATAAGCGTAGTCACTCAGTCGGGGCAGGTTGGTTTAGTTTTGCTCGTTAACCACCGCCGGCGCAAGCATGTACAGTAGGGTTTAGGATATTCGGAGAGCAATACATGCCTACGGGGGGACATAGGATACAATACAATATGCACAGCAAGGAAGAAACACGGACACATTTTGCTGTGTCTAATCTTCGACGTAAGGCGTCGGATTACAGGTTCATAGGATTTCGTTGCAGTCGAGTCTCACCCGCCTTATCCTTGTCGTCAACAACGCCTAGGTGTTCGACCATGTACCCCGCGTAAGCGTACAAGCTCATCTGGACAACCAGATAGCTGACGAGGCTGGTCATGATCGCCAGCATGGGCATGTAGGGAAACGGAGCCATGTTCGCGCCTATAAGACTCGAATTAAAACCCTTTTCTCGCCGAATCCCTGAAGACGATGTCCACTGCGAACTGTACACGGGTACAAGGTTTGAGAAAGAACCCGTTGAAGGCTACGTGTAGAAGCTGAATCAATCATCAGAGTGACGCGAATAGCAGAGGCCTATAGTCTGGAGCATTCAAGATTGAAATTCAGGCGGCACGGTTCATGCGGAAAACAATGGCGTACACGATATTGTAATTTATTGTCGTGCCGAGTTTAGAAATATTTCCGAAGAACACGCAACGTACTCCACGCAGCCCTGATTTGACCGGCTGCTGTACCGGCAACGGCTGTCGGGTTTTAACTTCCCCCCGTCCTTCTTTTATCTTGCCATTGGGTTTTGCTCTACAAAAGATACACTTACTTCCGCGTTTCTGGATTTTGCAGAGCAGACGGCTCTTGATGGGTTAAACGCTGACACGGAAACGAGTTCAAGAACAGCTCATAGGCCCGGCAACAGGTTCAGCCCGACTCCACAGAGCCGAACCAGCGGGGGTACTGGTATGAATGGCTATGAAGATGGTAGCCCGATGTCACACGCACACTGGCTTCGTCAACCATGTCGTCAGCCCTGTCACCATTTCCACATACTCCACCATCTACCGCAATATTACGGTTTTATAGTTCCGCGCACAGACTGCCCAACATCACCCCGTTGACCCTGATAGCTACACTGTAGTTGCAAGGGGAGTCGCCGACCTATACCTTGACTATAATGAGGACACACAACCCGTAATACGCGCGATTGGAGTATCACACACAGCTTGCAAAGATGAGTTTCGACAAAATATTCGATCCCACAGCTGGAGTGTATTTTAATTTTTTTAATAGTACCATCTCTCCTTGGGCCCCCCTTGCAATATGTTGCCCATTTTCATTGGTAGGACTAGTTCATGTCCGTTTTTGCTCGGTTTGATATCAGCCTGTGGCCGTTGGCGCAGGATCTTTCGTGGGCCCCGTCGGCGGCCTATTAGGGTTTGAGAGTCAGTTGGGAGGGTACCGTTAGGCCAGGGTGTGGGGTCTGGTCCGGTGGAGAACAAGGTGCTAGGCGGCGATAAAGCGCTAATGTAGATGTCAAATACATGAGGCCATTATTTTGTTGGCCCTCCGACAGTAAGCAGTATACACCCACGACAAATTAGCGGCCCTCTCGTAATAAGACAATTCACTGATAAATCCAGCCTGGAAATGACAAAACAAAGGCAAGTGTGTAGCATACGTGTTGCCTGAGGATTCAAGAAACTACTGCCCTTACTCTGAGTTGCTTGACCCAGGGGCACCGCATCCACCAGCAAGGAGGCTGGTAACTGGTATTTCCGCCGTCGAACAAACAATAGAACTGCAAAAAAGAAAAAGTGATTTTTGCCCTTCAACAATCAGGATGTTAGCCCGTAAACGATTTTGAGTTTCTTATGAGGGGGCCGATATCGTGCACTGCAGTACTTCCCAAGAACTAACTTCGCTGTATGTTGCGAGGTTGGGCGGAGGTAGCGAGTACGGTCGAGCGGTTCCTACGACCTTAATGTGTCGTCATCACTGTTCAAATGGGAAAATGTCACTGTTAATATGATGTTTTGTACGACTCGCTCCCAAAACAAACGAAAAGCATGCGAATCCGTATCCGAAAAAGGAAACATACAACACAGATACGATAGAAGAGCTGTCGTAAAGAAGTATATAAAATTGCTAGCTCGGCCGCATCTACTTAATTTGTTCATTCCATCTTCTATTTTTGCGCATGTTACTTTTTCTGTCGCCTTTTCCCTCGCTCGACGAAACCAAGACCCGAGTCCATAGCAGTATAGGCCCACCAATAAGATATTGCCCGAAAAGAAATTGACCCTCACTTGGGCTGACGCTAAGACAAATGGACACAGAAATCATGCTCAGGGGCGAGCCGCTACACAGTAATGTATGATCGAGGTTGTTCAGGGGTGGTGTTGCAAAAAAAATATGAGGCTGAGTCGTTCTACGGTAGGGTTTGGAAAACGGCCCCCTGCCGTATCTCCTTGGAAGGCGTGTCCCTTGCCACCCCGATGTCAGGCAGCCATGGCACGTTCGTCAAGATATGTCGTCGTTGTGGGGGTGGGGGCATCGTAGAATCAGTCCGTTCACTCCAATTACGCAGTTGTTGCTGACGGGCTTATATTGTAATCAGGCCCTTCTCCGCCCTCCTCACAACATACGCCCCTTGGTTCATATAGCGAGCAGGATTGGGACCTTGCTTGTCCCTCGTCGAGTCGCGTCGAATTACGATTACCCACATTACGTAGCGCCCTAGAGTGAGGAACGAGTCAACCCACGGTAGGGGTTGCAGTTGTGGGATTCACTAATAATGTACACATCCGATTGAGCTCCTCAGGTGAGGGACTGCCGATTGGACTGAAGTAAACCACGCGAGTACCCATTATTTAGGACCATAGGGCATAGAAGCTTGGTCGGGTTGTGTGAACCAATGCCTTCGAAATTGCGTTTTGAGTGAGATATTTAGCTCATCATGTAAGTAAGGAGCTTAGGGACTGATGCTGCACCCCCTACAGGCGATTGACGGCTCCCTCGGCGATTGTCTCTAGAAAATATTTTCTCCAACCCGAGATTTCAACGCCTGACTCCAACTTCATGTATTGGTTCGGCCTTGAAAGGCCTGCAATTCTCTTACTTGATAAGTAATTGGCCGGTTTCATGTGATTGGTGGTTACGTGAACCAGTCCGTAGCGCACCTTTTCAGCGAGAATTCCGCTTCGGGCAATATTTGTGCCAGACTTTTAATGTGCGGCTTGCCTGTGTTGTCGTCCTTTTGTGGTGTAGCGAAAAAAGAAAGTGGGTCCGTTGTCGTCATAAGCAGATAGATGTTGTTTTATTAATCGATTCCAACGACGCCGTCAGCCTGTGAATCTTGACAAACTAGGGTCGATAACCATCTTCGCAAGCTGCGTAATACATCGTTCACGCGCGTCGACAGTAACGTTTAAGTTGGTCGGCTATGACACCGTACTTGTTAGGGGGTCGGTTTCGCAGTACGGATATACAATACGTCGTGGTCGAATCTTTTTTGGGTTCGTATCGCTATCGCTTGGTTCAGGTAGTCGTCCGACCTAGTACGTAGGCGCTTCTTCAAGCTCCCCATTGCATAATTTAGTACACTAAACCTTCTCGTATTTTTCGCAGGCAGGTTGTGTATCTCTTAATTTAAGCCATCTTCTTTCCAATAAATATTATAGTTATATAAAAAAATAGTATATATGTTCTCAGCACTCGACACGTCGACTCAAATTTCGAGACACTCGGCATTGATTCAGGCTCAAACTTACGCATAGATAGGGTTGTAGGCGGGTGTAACAGATTGCCGGTACTGCTGCGGTGGAGCATCGCACACAACCTGTCGGTCTTGCTCTAGATCTGATCCTGACGGCGGGACTCTGTCCCAACGTTCTCTAACACAACTGCTGTGTTCCTCTCATGAGTGTGCTAGTGGAAATTAAAAAGTTTGGGTGTTTGAACGATGATCCCCCCGAGCTAAGATTTCGTCCACGACCATTCGACCGCACTGTACGTACAAGAAGGTACTTGTTTTGTTTCGTTTCCCTTTTCCTTCTTTGTTTTTGCCAGCGTACCTTTTTGCTGCCGACGAATAGGGCGGAAACGAAATATTTATGATTGATTGTGTGGCAAGGTACCGGTTCGACTAATAAGTGGAGCGTGTACTACTACTACTACTACTACTACTACTACTACTACTACTACTGCTACTACTACTGCTACTACTACTAGTACTACTACTAGTACTACTACTACTACTACTACTACTACTACTACTACTACTACTACTAGTAGTACTACTACTACTACTACTACTACCCTTACTACTACTACTACTACTACTATTATAGTCCGGAATCCCGCAGTGAGCGGCAGTTTTTGACGCTTCAGGTCGAGTTAAACGGGGAGAGGGCGAAAGCGACAGCAGTATTAACACATCTTGTTGTCTTGCTTGCTTTGTTCGTTTTTTGCTTTTTGCTTTGTTTCGATCTTCGTTACTTTGTTTTCCCTCGCCGCAGGCCTTTACGCCGGTATCTTTTCCTTCTTCGTGTTGTTTCGTCCGCGCAACATAACAGTAATCTGTTCCTTTTCAGCACGTCTGTCTGTTAATTCTTTTGGGAGCTTTTCTTGTCTTCTTGTTGTGCAAACTTTTTTCTAGAACCCCCACCGATTGAGATCTTTCTAATTTTGTTTTCTTCATTTTGTAGTCTGGGTTGTTTTGTTAGAGAATTCTCGAATCCAGAACACTTCGTATTATAGTCTATATATAGCAGTTTACTTGTTAGTTTTACCTTGATTCACTGCGACTGCTTTCTTTTCTTTTTCATTTCTCCATCCCATTTATTTTCCCTCACACAACTCTCGTGCTCCCTCCCAGTATCAGCTCGTATCCGGAGTCATATGGCGGGCGTTCCTTCCCCCCCCGCAAGACGGCACGCGCCTTCATTTTCATGGCGAGGATATTTCAGCATTTTCTTCCATCGTCAACTCTGTCACCACAATATTTGTATCTCTCTCCAGGATGAAGTAGGCCCTGGCCTTTCAGGCACGCCTCACGCGCTTTCAGGGATGTACAGATAGGCGCGCCGCGGGCGCCTGTTGTAAGATAGGCATAGATGGATAGGCATATTCCTGAGGTTAAGGTATTAGACTAGTTCTAGTGGAGTAGTAATCCGTTTTAGCACTTGCCAAAGGTTAACCAATAGCTCACCCAAACTGAGTCTTGTATAACATGCTCCCCCCCTAAAACGACGGGATAGCAGGTCGGCCGGATATACGCTCGGACCTGCAAATTATCCAAGCCGTTTCATGTCCTGGGGTATACCGCGGAGAGTATTTTTCAAGACCGACATAGATAGGGAAAGTCTGAAAAAGTTTATTCATGGTGGATGTGGGATTTGAACCGACGACCAAAAATCCCATGGTCTGTCGACGACGCCAATGTTGAGGTATTAGTGGGGTATTAGTCCGTTTGACCACTTGCAGAAGGTTAGCCAATAGCTTACCCAAACTAAGCCTCATAACACCAAGGTGGTGCCTGAATGGGCCTGACACGTGCGTGTATCTATCTAACAAGGCATTTGCCTGGAAAAAATAAGGCCTGACTCGTGCCTGAAATTCTTCCGCGCCCATATGGCAAATCCTATACTATAAGGTTACGTGCTGTTGCTCCAAGGGAAAACACGGCTGAAGGACGGCTGAAAGCTGTTGAGCGCCCCTAGTAAAATCCCATGCTAGCAACTTTGAGTAGTTTCTGTCAACGGCTGGAAGAATTGAAGAAATACCTTAACCTGTTTTGCGCTCCAAGGCAGATCCTGCACAAATATCAAGTAGTTTTAATACAAGCGGTGAAATGCCTGAAGCTTTTAGAGCGCTGTGTTGCAAATGTAAAGTTTGGAGAATAGAGTATTATCTCGCTATACAAGCAGTGCCAGCGTGCATCAGCCGGGGGTACATTCCCGTACAGCAGTATATCGTTAGGCAACAGCATAGTAGGCGCGCTGTTTTATTCGTTGTGTAAATCATCTCCAGCTTGTTTGTCATATACCAGAATGAAATACGCCCTCGTGTGACTATGTGTAGGCGGTGCATGTACTAATAGCTAATTCGTGTACAATAGAGGATGACAACGGTAGCACAAACTCACATACTTACCTGGTTTACGTCCTCTCTTTGTATGATAGAGTGTATTATTGGCATATGAGTCGATCGTCGACGACAACGTCAGCCCCCGAAGTTGCACGCATGTGCAAGGTTGGTTAGATTTGCACGTAAATTCAATAGAGAGTATTGTTCGGCGGCTCCTCAAGTGCAGGTCCGCACAACAATATGACGGCTGCGCTGCCCAGGCCAACCCGACCCCAGACCTGACCCTAACCCCAAACCCCAACGCTAACATTTTGGGGGGGCTCGAGGCCTGCTCGCGGGGTGGCCAGGGGCAGTATTGTCAGTTTATGCCTGGGTGCACAAAAATCTGATTTACTCAGATATATATGTATTTTTTGGTGTAGCATCTACGGAGATGCGGGGGAACCTATGGTTTCCCAAACGGGTATAATAAAATAAATATGTGGTCCCCAATCACCACGAGGCAGTGAGTGGGAAAAAGCCCCTTAGTGGGACTGCACTTTCCTTCCTTCTTTTCAGTTCTACTTCTGTAGTGCATATTTTCTACTTCTCTCTCCACAGCCCGATGGCGCTCCGGGTTTCGCGACTCCCGTCTCCGCGAGCCAGCCTGTGCCCTGAACATCGGGGTTAATCAATCATGCTTAGTATCTGTGCACAACTCGAATCCCTAATTTTTCCCAGCACAAATGACGACGTATCTCTGCACACAGGTGGTTGGTTCGAGATCAAAAAGTACCCCCAAACGCCCTGTTCACAGGCGCATCGCGTGACGGAGATTTTTTCTTTTGTTCTCTTTGACTTTTCATCCCCGATAAACCCGGAAAAATGTCTTGTTTTTCCGGAGATGTGTTGTTTGTCAATGCCAAAAAAATCAACGGTTTTGAACAGATCTCAGAACTTGCCAGGTGGACATTTTTGTTATTTTGAAACTATTCCAAAATTGACGGAGATATGGCGGAAAACTTGATCTAGAGGGTTGCTTATTTTTTTTCAAATGCGACAACTAACCGACCGATTTGCAAGTAGATTGCGGCAAACGATTTCTCTCATCAATCCCCAGGTGGGTGTTAAAACGTTCTTGCTGGGAAAAACCCGGTTCTTGAGAAATTCGCATTTTTGTTGTCCTGCGCCATGCGGCGACGTTTTCTTTCGCTGGGTGCACAACAACGCAACAACCGCACACACGGAAACCCGAACAACACAAAACACGCACGCAAGCACCATGGGGAAGCGCAAGAGACGGGCCGAGAAGAAGACATTCGGTAATCGCGGAACCGATGGCGGGGCGGTTTCTGAGAAGCGGAAGCCGGCACAGCAACATGATCTTCCATTGCCCGGCGATACTTCGATGGCCACGACGGTACGGATTCGATGGACGTGGATGAGGAGGAAGGGAAGGCGGCAGTCGAGGACGCCAACGAACGACGAGGAGTGAAGTGCTCCAGAAGAGTGTGCCCAGTCTTAAATTTTTGCAGAAGGCGTGGGGAAATCTGAGGCTGCCGAGAAGGCTGTGCTTGGGTTTGTTTGGTCTGAGGTGTTCTTCCAGCGAGCTGATTTTTTATACATTGGTTTTGTGCGATGCCAAGTAAGTGGTGTTTGCCGCTGCTGCTGTACGGTTGTAAATTATGAATATGATCACTATACCAATATATTTTACTACATTGTGTGGCGATATGGCCGTGGCACAAGAGGTTGCCGAGCGGCACCTGGATCTGCATAAGCAATTAAGAAATGCAAGCCTCACGGCAAAAAAAATAGTGTATATGTATGCAGCTGACGAACCGAGGGAGGTATCCAGGCATCACCTGGCCAACCCCGGGATAATTTCGCCTCTTTTCCCCCGAAAAGCACACTGCTCTACTCGAGTATATATATATTGATTACCTCGGGTAGTCATATATGTAGGCCGGTCGCCCCGGTTGGCGTATCAGGTTATCCTCGAGCCTGGTATAGGTCAGTTTCGTGAGTTGGAGCCCCGCCGAGTGCATATTAAATTCGTTGGGGCTTTTTCTTGTGCACAAATTGACTTGGGGAAAGCGCGAGAGCGTGAGTTAGCAACACTCGACGAAAAATCGACGAGAAGTGGGATTGCTGGACCCTATGCGCGAATAAAAATTGAAGGCAAGAACCGGGGGGGAGAAGGGACGACATCTGTGACCACGGCTTATCAAGAAGCTGGAAAGTAAAGGTGTGCAAAGAAAAAAAACAAAAAATTGTCGATATTAGACTATATAGATCATGTATGCAATATATCGTCCACAAATCGCAGTATTTATTAGATGAGAAATATATTGCGTGGATGATAATATAAAATAGTGTTAGTCTAGACTATATTTTAAAAAATGAAAATACACTCCAGCTGTGAGATCGAAGATTTCGTCTATATATATCACATCTGGATATGTGTTTAGCGTGTGTAGGGTGGGTTATACCGCCGCTTGGGTGAATAATATAATGCCTAAGTCAACTTGGACATATATCTTCCGGCCAACTCGGCTCAATTTCGAGCGATTTTGGGACAATTTTCGCCGAAAATGTTGCATTCTTCCAGCACGCAAACACTCTTCGGGTTTCGACGCGTCTCGACACGGCGATCACGAATATCTTAGTTTCAACTTTCAACTTTTGTTTTTGCAGAGGTTATGACCGAAAACGTGACTGGCCAAATTGCCCTGCACGGACCGTAGCAAGATCGCACGACTAGATAACCGGTGCTAGGGGCTAGGGCGAAATGGACCCCAAAATCGGAGCCAACCTGCCAGAATAAGAGCGCCGTCGGCTTCATGAGAACTTGGACGCTGCTCTATCGGCACTCCGACGCGAGGAAGCTTCCCGGAGAGAAATAGGACGACCCCAAATCCAGGGAGACCAGCCCACGGGAAGAGCCATTCAGTGACCCGAGCATCCCACGCTTGATCAAGCAAAATGACAGCGGCATCAATGGGCGACAAGCCCATTGTCAAAGGGCTAGATGGCTTACACCGAAGCTCTGCGGCAGGCCATAGCGGAGATGCCCCCGAAGTAGAATCTCTCAACCTGGGACTATCAAACCCAGCTGGTCTGCTCTCTCTGGTGAAGAAACGGAAGCGGTCCAACAATACGGAGTCGAAGGACAAAGGCGAGCATACGAAATAGTATGTGAGTTGCAAGAACAGCAAAACGCCGCCGAGGCAAGCCGATCACAAATAGAGGCACGAGCAAAACGGAAGGGTGCACAGGCCAAAGAGAGCCATGCCCCACCATCTAGGCAGACCCATTTGGTGCGGCAGTCATCGAGCAAGAACGCCGCAATAAGGTCTATGGAGCGCCAGCCTGAACCGCAGAGGACGTATCCGTGCCCGTTGACATAGACATCTGACCGCACGGAGCAAGAAGGGCGATTTAATTTTGGGGGGGAAGAGGAGGAGGAAGAGCGAGCTTGTTTTTAGGAAGAGGTGGGAGACGACGAGCAATCGTGGAACAGCATGGTGGTAGCTGAGCTAGTGGTGTTGGAAAAGCTGCGGCAGGAATTCCCGCCGCCGGCCTGGCCTGACAAAGACGATGGTACTGGTGGAGAAAAGCCGATATCGTCCGCGCCGAGGGGACGCTTACCGGGAAAGCAGGTGACGCTCTCGTGCCAGGCCGTCATTGACCGTATGCACCGTCAGGCCGGCGATGCACAACGTGGGCGGATATTTGAGGCGGTGGATTCGCAGGGGGGGGGAGAACACGAGAGTCAGGAGAGGGATTGGGAGAGTAGTAGGCTTGGTGGTGGATTGGGTCTGGCGGAGAAGGCGCTGTCCGCTGCGAGATCGTCTACGTGACAAAGAGAATATCATCGTCTACGAGAGCAAAGAGAAAGGCACGTATTGCTTTCATTATTTGGTTGTGTTGCAGATCCGGGGTTTCGTTCGGTTCTTGGTTGGGTATTTTGGTCGGCAATTTGGGGCAACGTCCGTTGAGGCTAGATATATGGAAGGTAGTTCACGGCAAGCCGTAGTTCCATGTGTTTCCTTTCCCCACTGACTGTTCCTGCCCCGGTTCCTCTGTTGTTATTTCTTCGTGTCCCTCAGTAGCTACGAAGTAAGCACGATACTGACGCTGTTGTGCTCTTAAATCGTCGGGCACTCTTGCAATGGTGTCGTTACGTATTTTCGAAGTAGGAATGGAAGCATGAATTTTCGTTCCTGGTACAGAACGTTGGAAATATGAATACTCTGGTAGCTATAGCCTATGTGTGTGTGTTCTTCACATTAAACCGTTCTTCTACTCGTCGACATCCAGCACACCCAGTGTCCGTACTGATTCTTCACCCTAGAAAGATCAGCTCTGTGGTCACAAGCTACGACACAGAGATAATGCATCGTAATGCATTCGACAACGCAATGTCATGCCCTAGTACTGGGTACGACAGGCACAACATACATACGTCAGCAACAGAAATAAATTGGAAGAGAGAATACGAAATAAACAAAAACGAAAACAAAATAATAATAAGAAAACAAATAAAAACAAAGATAAAAATGAAACAAAAATGAAACAAACAAAAATGAAGGGGAAATCGAAGAAACAACTCAACCGGAAAGGAGAGCCAAAGCTCGGAAAAGAAACATAATAAAATAAAATAAAATAAAGTAAAGTAAAACCAAAATAAGATAATCCGAACACGAGCCAAAAACCTGGGCACGCAAGGAGGGAACAAAGGGGAAAAGAATACCCCAGAGAAAGACGAAAAGTGCTATGTACCTACTAGTCGGCCTGGTACCTTGCTACCCTGTCTGCCATCTCCTTCCTGCCTTCGTCCACCGCGGTCTCCCTTCTATTCCTCCTGTTGCCCCCCCTGCCCCCACTCCCTTGGACGGCTTTCCTTCTACTCCTCCTGTTTCCCTCCCTCCCTCCTTTGTGTTCTTCTCATTAAACCAAAATACCTTGTAAAAGAGAGAAACAACGAAGGAAACCAAGACAAAACAAATACATAATAGGAAGTACTGATATCTGTCACCAGGTCACAGGTATATATATTTTGTTTTTGTTTTTTTGTTTTTGTTTTTGTTTTTGTTTATTTCGTATTTCTCTCTTCCAATGTATTTCTGTTGCTGACGTATGTATGTTGTGCCTGTCGTACCCAGTACTAGGGCATGACATTGCGTTGTCGAATGCATTACGATGCATTATCTCTGTGTCGTGGCTTGTGACCACAGAGCTGATCTTTCTAGGGTGAAGAATCAGTACGGACACTGGGTGTGCTGGATGTCGACGAGTAGAAGAACGGTTTAATGTGAAGAACACACACACACATATGCAAACTATTCTTGTTTGCACGTATTGCAAAAACGAGAGGTGGTGGGTAGGGTGGTTGTGTTTCAACACAAAACTGAATATTTAACCCTGCTTGGTGTTATGCCTGCATTAATGCCTCAAGTACCTTGTATGATGTGAAAATGTTGTTCATAGACATATTTGCTGGGGCAATAACGGATGACAGGAGCGTGCCCCCCCCTCCCCACCCCCCAATGCCGTACAAAACCCAGTGATCAGGGGGCAGGGGTAGATAGATATAGGGCTTATACTATGCACACGTGATCGCACGTCATGTACGAACGAACGCACAGGAATACGAGTAGTATTCGAGCATGTATTTTGAGTTCAGAAGAAGACCCTAATTGAGCGATGTTTCGCCTTAAATTTTACTTTTGAATTTTACCTACGGAATTGGAGAGAATTATGTGGATACAAAATATCGGCTGTTTATGGGAGCGTTTGACAATAAGTTTTGAGAAAAAACATATTTTCTTTGAACAGTGGTAGAGTCAGAGTAGGTAGGTATGCATGATGAATGCTGGCTTCCAGATTTAGTTGAAGAAGCACATGTCCATACCAAAGTGTCCGGTAATACCTACTCGTGTCGGGAGCTTTGTATGGACTAAACCAGATCAAAACTGGTCGGACAAAATAAATGTGGCTTGACTCCGGAGTGGAGGAGTTATAACTCAGCTGATTTTTGACAATCAAAATTCGATGTCGAACTCGGTTCTGCATTCACGCTATTAGTTATAATATTTTCAATTTTGCCTGGGGCATGTTGAAAACGAGAGTATCCATACTAATACGACCAGAATTTCGCTTGATGGAAGATTCGGAAGTATATTAGTTTAGGGGAACAGTATTGGTTGTTTTCGAGTCGTGAACTGCGTATTGTGATACCTGATATTTTTATCTTGATTTCGAAACTAAATTTTCTCGATCGAAGGCTTGGGAGCACGATAATTTGAGGTGAAATTTTGGTGGTTTGGGGCTTGATTTATTGAACCGCAATCGAGAGTTTTTCTTTCTGATTTTAGACGGATTAATCCTACTGCACTCCTGATCGCCCATATTCTTATCAGCAATTTCCGTTACGATTAGAGTGCAGAACAATTCTGCTAGCTACGGCGTTGGGTATCAATATTCGGGTATTTGGAGCAGAGGCAATATTGTTTTGACATTGACACTGGATATTTCAGGCATGTACCTTGGTTGAACAGGCAAGGTTCGAATGGTGCGCTTTGGATGAACGTGATCATGACGCGCACACAAGTGGCAGGGGGAATGTTGGTGTATGTGTTGGTTATGCCTATGCACAACCCTGATGTATTTTTATCTTTGTTTTTATTTGTTTTCTTATTTTGTTTTTTGTTTTTTTGTTTTTGTTTTTGTTTTTGTTTTTGTTTTTGTTTATTTCGTATTTCTCTCTTCCAATGTATTTCTGTTGCTGACGTATGTATGTTGTGCCTGTCGTACCCAGTACTAGGGCATGACATTGCGTTGTCGAATGCAATACGATGCATTATCTCTGTGTCGTGGCTTGTGACCACAGAGCTGATCTTTCTAGGGTGAAGAATCAGTACGGACACTGGGTGTGCTGGATGTCGACGAGTAGAAGAACGGTTTAATGTGAAGAACACACACACACACACTCGTATGATGTGTGTGACTGCATAGAATCTACGGAGATGGTAGAGTAGAAATATTGATATGATTGGCGGTCCCGCCTCTTGATATGTTCGAGTTGATCGTTATTATGACGTGCACACAGGCAAGGGGAATGTTAGTTTATGCCTGTGCAAAAATACGGTCTACTCTAGTCTATACACGTAGTGGTATTTTGGTGTAGCATGTTCGGAGATGCGGAGGAACGTATGGTTTCCCGAACGGATAAAAAAAATTAAAAATGAGTGGTCCCAAATCACCTCGAGGGAGTGGGAAAAGCCCCTGAGTGGGACTGCACTTTCCTTGATGTGTTTCAGTACTTTAGATCAAGGCTACGGTAGGGGGGGTATCCCCATTTTCACTGGTGTGTTTGAGCCACTCACACGAGTGACTCTGTACCTCCCGGTTGAAAATGTTTAAGGAAGTGGAGCTTTGGCGCAGCTTAGGTTACCTTAGCATTGCGGATTGATTTTGTCGAAATAAAAACATGAAGAAAACATAAGATCGCAATGGAAAAAAGGGGTTACTCTCGCGAGCGACCCATAGCCACTGAAATAACAGGCCCAAAAAGGGATCCCCCTACCGTAGCCTGGATCTTTAATACTCCGTACATATTTTCTATTTCTCTCTTTCCAGCCCGATGGCCCTCCGGATCTCGTGACTCCCGTCTTCACGAGCCAGCCTGCGCATTTAATACCTGGGTTAATCAATCAAGTATTGAGTTTACGCGCATATCTAAAAACCTTGCACGTATATGCAGTTAAACGCCTCGTCCTACCACGTACCTCACCAGTCAGTATGCACAACGAAACACCACCACCGCTACTCGTAGGTGTTATATTTCCGTGCGTGTGCAGCAGACAGAGAAAAAAAAAACGATGTTCGATTCGCGCCACAAACAGTTCAGCAACACCCAAAGTGCACATCATGTATGTGGGCATGCAGGCATGCAGGGGCGACAAAAATACCTAGTTGCAGGGTTGGTTCCGACCGCAAATCACAATTCGACGACACCATCACGACCGCATGATGACCAGTCCACCCTGCTGTGGCCTAAACAATATGGATTCCCTTTTCCGTAACATTGGGAGTTCGAGTCAGAATGCCTGAATTTTCCTGAAGGCGTGCCTGACACAGCCCTGCCCAAACATTGGCAGGACAGGCACGAAAATAGTTGTTCAGACACGCCTTTTCAGAAAAAGACAGTGCAGGCATTATTCCAGGCATGCAGTAAGGCTCTGGCCTACCCCCTTTCGCCTGATTTCGGGTATTCCAGGCTAACCGCGTTTTTTCGCCATGCCTGAGGTTGCCCGGAAGCGTGCTCGACACGAGCCCGGCGAAAGATAGACAAGGTAGGTACGAAAGTAGGAGTCCAGGCACGTCTTTTTCAGAAAAGGTAGTTCGGGCATAATTATACCAGCTGTTCCTGAAAGGCTAGGGCCAAAGGATGAATAAAAAAAAAAAGAAAATGATATCATTCGGTAGAAAGAACGGTTTAGCACTAATTCTTTACTTCGCATCAGAGTATACATGGTATATAGACTATGTTACGCCATTAATTCTGTAGGCTAAAAAAAACTGATCCCCGCCTACTATTAATACAAGAAGGCAAAAGGAACGCGTAAGACGCACATTTATTTGGACACCATTAACATCTACGTTTTGTTCGCGCATAAACTGTCCAAATTTTGGCCTCCAGTAGCCATCCCGAGGGCACGTAGCTATGTTAAGATACGGTAACACCTACTCTTCACGCCTCACGACCCGGAAGCCAAACTATAAACCCTGGTTCTCTAGCATTATACACAACTTATCGCGGTATCGCATGGATACGCATTCATGCGTGTTGGTATCATACCACAACACCACAAAGGGCTTTCATATGATGACATATTTTGCGCAACATTGACTATCTATGTACACGCTAGGGCGCACATAAGAAGGCACCCCTACCTCCGACGGCGTAGTACTACCGACGGAGCAGACCGACCGTTGCAGACTCAGAACAAAACCAATACGCAAATGCGAGGAAAAGCGCAGCAGCAATGGGCGTAGGGGCCACGGCGAGCCACGCTAAGCTGGACGTAGGAAGAACAGCGTGTAGTCGGCCACAACTGCCAAACGCAATCTTACAGTGCCACTTCCAGTGGCAAGAGAGGCCGCAGAAAGGGGCCCAGAAGAAAGATTAGCCGCAGGAAGTGATTATGTTGATGTGGCCTATACGCGTTATTAGTTGGATACCACGGCTGGCCTAGCAACTTGGGCTTGCCACGACTGGGAGCGGCACGTGGATCGAAGTTCGTGTGTATCGCTGTGGAGAAAGTCTGGTAGACATGGTCTGGACGTATATTTATTGCGAGACCCACGCAATCTATAGAGAGAGAATGGCAAGGCGCATCGATCTGTGGGATGACTGTCACGAGGGTGGCGATGGTCACCCGTGAAATGACTGGCATGATCAGCTTCCACATCAACAGGAGCTGGAGCATCTGGAGAACAGAGATGAAGGAGGTGGAACAGCGTCATCCGGACGCCCGCTGTACTATGTTGAAATTCCAGAGGTGAAAGCGGCGTTCGCCCCTTCCTTAAAGATCCTCTTACGAGTTGGGACGGAAGAAAAAATACGAAATACTTCAACAAATGAGACCTATTAAAAAGTCCAGTGGTTTACATCAAACATTTCTGAGTTAAGGTTGTAGTCAGGCATTCAAATCTCGCCAAGGGCATTTTCACTTTCCCGACACCTACTGCCGAGAGCGCGTTTTATCGATTGAGTCGAAATAGAAGTGAGTCGACGACGGAAAAAAAAGTTCTGAATTATGTTCTCGAAAAAACGACCAGGCGCGTACAGTAGCGAGGCGGGAGGACAAGAGCCCGCATAGTGACCCCATATATATCAGGTTAACATCTAGTAGTGAAGGAAAATATGAGGAGTAAAAACTGCGCAGATCGTGGACGGGATGAGCAAACCAAAACAACACGAAAACACAAACACACATCTTCCGCTGAGATCGACCATAAACTTCGTCGAAAGCCATTACAAGGGTATTTGGTGTTAACGATTTTCAATCTCTGCTCTGTGTGTTGGAAAAAAATATAGAATAGGTTTGAAACCGAAGAATGCCGAAACACAGCGTTAACCGAACTACAAATAATAGAGAAATACTGACAGTAACGTCGCGTCGACGTATTAACGCTTCCGTACACAACGGCATTCAACGGCAGAGCTTTCGCTGCCGGAGTAGTATCGGGACAACTCCGGTAGGGACAACTCGCGCTAATGTTATACCGGGATCTAAAGGATACGCCAACTAACGCTGCATTTCGAATGCAATTAAATTACAGTGACACGCGGTGTGTATGAAAATACATACGTGTTTTTCTCCCCATCCGCCAGAGCATAAAACAAAGCAAAACAAATATAACAAAAAAACAAAAAAAACTTTGTGTTAATACATACCTGGTAGAATAGGAAAAAGTGTGTATCAACCATACCTTTGGACGATTTCTCGTGGGTAGGGTTGGCCTTGGATTTTGACGATCGACGATTTTAGTACTACTACTTCGTAATATTTATGTTATAAAAATTAAAGTACACTCCAGCTGTGAGATCGAATATTTTGTCGAAACTCATCTTTGCAAGCTGTGTGTGATACTCCGATCGCGCGTATTACGGGTTGTGTGTCCTCATTAAGGATATACGTCGGCGACTCCCCTTGCAACTACAGTGTAGCTATCAGGGTCAACAGGGTGATGTTAGGAAGTCGGTGCGCGGAAACTATAAAACCCGTTTCTGAGGGGGACAAAATCTGACAGCTGTGGAAGAAAATTCATCAGTTTATCAAGTGAATTCTGTAAGTCGAATATCCGGTGAGGGGAGGGCGGAGTTTTTAAGGACGTGGGGGCCTGATTTTGTTCAAAAGAGGGGCGGGATGGGGGGAAGGGGGGAGGGGACGGGTGGGGCAGGTCAATTTGTGCGTGGAAACTATAAATCCTTCTTGTGCGAGAGGGGGGGGGGATGTGGCGGGGGAGGCGGGGGGCGCTTTAGGTTGCATATATGTAGGGGTTTGCTTCACGCGTGGTGCTAGATCTAGGCGATGGTGCGGGTGGTGGGGAAGGAGAGGGCGTTGGGGGCGGGGTTGGGTGGGAATCGCAGCAGCGGTATGGACGGCTCTAGAAAGATAAAGAGGCGATATCCAGGGCGTGGAAGTGTTTATCACTCTGGCGGATTTCGATATTAGGTGGGGCGTTTGAGCGAGAGAAAGCGAGGAAAAAAAAAAAAAAGCAAGGGGCGGGGGGGGGGGGGGGGGTTCAAGAGGTTTAGGTCACATGTAATATTAAAATACACTCCAGTTATGAGATCAAGGATTTGGTCGACACTGATGTTCGCAACAATGTGTGTGATCCTCCGATCGTGCGCATTAATCATATATGTAGGGGCTTGCTATTGGCGCGATGCTGGATCTAGGCGATCGTGCGGGGTGTGGGGAAGGAGGGGGCGTTGGAGGGGGGGAGGGGGGATGAATGAAAGCTACGTCATGAATGGCTAGAAAGATACTGACGTGATATCAATTGCTTAGCAGTGTTTATTACTCTGGCCGATTTTGATTGTAAGTGGGGCGTTTGAACGAACTAGGCGGGAACAAAAGGGGGGGGGGGGGGAGTCGTTCTACGGTAGCCCCCCCAGCTTTTCTTTAACGAAATCTCCGGTTTTGAAACCAGCTCTCGGCCGTATCTCCTGAAATACGGTGACCCTTGCCGCCTCGACATCATCGTTCGATAGACCTTTGCAAACATGAAATTGTGTGAGGATGGTTTTTTTCACAGCATTTTTCCTCGTGTCGACCAGCCATGAATCGTTCGTTAAAGAACATCGCCGGTTTGGGGGGGGGCTATCGTAGAATCAGTCGGGGGGCGGAGATGAGTTGGAGCTACGGCATGGATGGCTAGATGGATAATGATATGATATCAGCTGGCTGGTAGTGTTTACTACTCTGGCAGATTTTGATTTTTGCTGTGGCGTTTGAACAAAAGGGATCCGCGGGGGGGAGTGGGTGGCGAGCATTTCAATATGTGCGCGGAGTTTATACTCGTACTTGCTTTCCTATCCGACGACTACTTAACTAAAGTCGGTAAATCGCACAAAACATAATACCTTATCATCTTGGACGCTTCGTGTGACGTATTACGTATCGTATGACTTCGCTCCCATCGCCTGCCGGCGTTTGTTTGGTATCTACACAAGGTCGTCCCAGTAGCTTCAGGTAACGTACCTAGTAGGCAGGTTCTACGTACTAGGCAGTCTGGTGCCTTGCTATCCTCTCTGTCGCCTGTTTCTTGCTTTCTTCAACAGCGGTTGCCCTGCCACCCCCACACCCCGTTCCGCTTCGTGAGTCATTCATCCGAGCTGCGCGGCGGTCCGAGATCTTCCCTTCATCCGCTACGTAAGACCTGCCCAAGACTTTTTGAGCCCCTCCAAGGATCTCCCGGTACCACCTGTTCTCCTTCTTTGCCCCATGGACTCACCGTGCGGTTTAAACTGCAACCCGCCTAAAGAATCTTCTGTGGAACCTTTGGTGGATGGAAAAGGGGCGAAATCGCCCCTCAAGGTTCTGGCCTAGGTTTTCGGTTGCCCACCTGGTCCCGGGTTTGTCCACCGGCTACTTGAGCAAACATAACCCGACTTGGCAGTCGCCCCTTGGTTTGCCATACCATGACAAGGCAGCTCCAGCGAAGAAGAGCTGCCGTTTCTATATGGTCGTTCTCGCATTTCGTCTTCTTGAGGCCTTGGCGTACGAGAGGTTGATGTGGAATGCACGACGCAGGAATTCAAGGACACGCACGAGGATTTCGGGGTGCGCCTTTCGAAGCTCGCCATATAGTGAGTCGCGTTGCGGTACGTACAAGGCTAGTGAGAGAGCCTGCCCGCATTCACTGTTGCGCTAGGGTTAGGGTTAGGGCATCCGACCGGCGAGCTGCTTTTCCCGTTTTTGGTCGCCAAGCACTGGCTCAATTGAACAAGGAATAAAGTAAAGAGTTCCGTTTTACAGTGGTGGTCTCGGTACAGGTATGCCGACCTAGTGACAAGCGCACTGGCAGTCGTTTTATAGCCGTACTCGTCTAGTAGCCGAATAGTTTTTTTATATAGCAACACGCGACGCCATGCAATGGTGCCGTACCTATGTAAAACGACTCGCCCTGTATAGGTACGTTTTGGCCGTGTGGCTAGCGTAAGACAGTGTTTATCGCCAACCTTGACAGTTGGAGCTGCGACCGCGCTTGTGTTCTGCCGCACGACCCCGCACTTCACTTGCTCGCCAGCTTGGCGCCCATTATCATAGAATATATACATATATACATCAGGATAGTCTGTAATATAGCGCAGCCGTGGAGCGATACAGCGGTTGTACCTGATAAAACCATCGGAACACCGTTGCGTGTGTTTAGTGACAATGTTTGACTCTTGACTGACTGCATCTTCCTGCACCATCGGTACGAAAGCACTTGCGCTACGTAAGGGAACGCGAAACAATGAGATATCTACGGCCAGTTGAGAGCAGCGCCCGAATGACCCGCGAACAATATACGAAAATTGTTTACGCTCTGCCGTAAACGCTGGAATGTCCACTTGCTTGGCCGACCTCTGGGTATAGGCTCCTTAAATAATGATGTTTGCCCCTGCTCAACATGTGGCATGCCTCGTGGTTGCCGCTCTCCTCAGCGTGCACGTTCAGCCGGCCGATGGACACCCGAGGTCTGAAAGCGGTGGCGGATCCCCTTCTTCGCCGTGCTTAGTGTCGTGTTCTTCTTTCCTGTCATCGGAAGACCACTCGGGCGAACCCCCTTCGTGCCCTCCGCGTCAAACCTCATACGTCCTACACGCTAAAATAATCTCTCCCTGCGCATCGAGCCTTCACGCTGTGACGACCTCTCCCTGCGCTTCTCTACGCGTCCAATTCTAAACTGCGGCGATGGTGGTGGAGCTAGGAGCGTGGTCTAACGTTATGTTTGGTTCAGCTAACAACTGGCTCTAATCCACGTCATCGGGACTGCACCCCGTTTCTTCGCCGCTACCCCATAAGCTGACGCTCAAGCTGATGAGAGGGAACTCTCGAGCTGGTGCATGGCGCATACATCATGCGCCGTGCATATCATGCATCACCAAGGGCGGCTGCAGTTGCAAATAGCAATGGGGTGGTGTTTTGTGGCCAAGGGGGAGTGTTGGCTGACTGATGTATTCTGTGCCGGTGTCGTCTGAGTACGGCAACCATCCGCCTTACATAAGTACCTGTAACAATATACGACTACTTATTCTACACCAGGTACGGCACCTACATGGGCGTTTCGCTTATATAAGCTACTTGGGGTCCTGTCAAGTCTTTTGAAATCGCCATATAGCTGCACTCATTTTGCACAGTGTGACTAATAACGGAACCACCACTGTACTGAATGCTGAATAGCGAATAGCTAATTTTTTGTAACAATATAAATGAGGTCATTTACACCAGCGCAACCCCATGGCCTCGACATGACTAGAAACCTACGGCCACCCCCATCACCTAGCCCTGCCTTGCCCGAAGGATTACTATCGGGCTCAAATCCAACATATTTATGTTTTGCGACCAAATAAAAACTGAATCCGTTGAATAAAGTGAAGTACACACTAGTAGCCCCGTTGTTTACAATGTGTACCTAACCAGGGTGGAGAAGGCGGCTCGTATAAATGTTAGAAAACGGTTCTTACGACAGCAAATGACACGGTTTGCGCCAGTGGTCTTTGCAATTGCCACTATTTTAGTCGGCATGGACATCGACGGATTAGAGGCGATGTATCGGAGCAGATGCGGTCTTAGACCTAATACACTGTAGGGGGGATGTTACGACGATGTTATGACGATGTTTCGATGATGTTATGATGCGTAACCCCATTTTCGCTCCCGTGTTGGAGCCACTCGCGACGAGTGACTACGTACCTCACCGCCAACACAACGTTAGGCGATATTTGGTTTGTCGCACAGCGTAGATTAACATATATCATTGTGGACTGGCGTCACAGACTTAAACAGGACAAACGCTCTCACAAAATTAAACAGGACAAACGCTTCAGACCGAACAAAAAGAACAGGGAAGTACCTCTCGCAAGTGACCCCTTCACACCGCAAAGCAAGGCCTTTCGAGTGACTCCGTCTACCGTAGCCTCGGTCTCCACCGGTGAAATTATCAAACAATCATATAATCATATAATCATATAATCATATAATCATATAATCTGCTACTGCAGGCATTGGGAAGTGCAAGCATGTTGTACCTTCTACGCGCAGAGCTCAACTCGGCCGACTCCAAACAACTGAAAACAGACGGAGGGGCCATCAGCCTTTGTCGACAACAATGTTTAATACGAGCAGCAGCTCCCCTTGTCGGCTTCTTTAAGTACATAACATGGCAAAAATGAGGCAAACAAGTTGATGAAGCTTGCGGCATCTGACCCGCGGAGAATGCCAGCAGAGCGCTAAGTATCTGTGCTAGGCTATGTCATCGGACCGGACACTCTTTTATTCAGATCCTTTGGGGATTAAAAATGCAAATAAGGGGTAAACTGCACGATGAAGCCTGTGGCACCTGCCACTGTAGAGGCTCCCGGCGCGCTGGTAATAGTAGATTTGGTAGGCCACAATGTGGGGGGTCTGACACATGAAAATGCCTTGCCGGAATCGTACCACAAGGGTTTGAAAAAACATTATCACACGATTAGTGACATTACTACAGTCAGTGGTAGTAACTGCGCGGTACTGACATTGTAACGCCAATGGTTGCTCTGCCGGCGACAGGCGACGGCTAATAATCCCAGACGATTGGGGCGGCCATTGTACCCACCTGATAATAGGCTCTAAATTTCAAACTTTTACGGAAGGGCGACGGAAAAGTATCATGCCAAATATAGACTACAGCAGTATATTCGCGCCTGTTCTTCCTGTATAGTGTGGGTCGCAACAATGGCATCACCTCCCGCGGCGGGCGGTAGGGCCATCCCATCGCAAAAAGGACTGTTTCATTGTCCTGTGCTGCTTGCTGCACCGGCACTAAGCCGAACTATAACGACGGCGAAGAACAAAAAGCGTCTGGGTACTCTGTAGACTAACCACTCGTGATTTGGTGGGTGGTTGGTGACTTGGCCGAGTTCCACCTATCTTTGATATTTGTCGTGGGGAATGTTGATCGTGTGGAATGTTGACGATATTTGTTGTGAGCTCCAGAGGGGTGAACTCGACTAGATATTGCTTCGTAGGTGTCACAGGGATGTACATTATTTGTTTAGCAGGCAGAGAACCGCGGCCGTGTCCACGGATCTCCACGGCATCCCACGGCCATGCTCACAGCGTTGCACGGACAACCGCGGACACTCTACGGGCTATCGTGGACCTTCCACGGGCTTGCACCCGCATTCCACGGGCTTCCACGGAATGCCGCGGCGAGTAGCGGAACACCGTTAAGGCCCATGGCACTAGCCATGACGATCTTCACGGCAATGTCCACGGAAACACCCACGCAGAGCCGCGGTCACCCACGGAAACGTCCACGGAAGCACCCCGGCAACGCCTACGGACACACGCACGGACACGCCCACGGAAACACCACCGGACGGGTGTTCACAGAATCGCCAGTGGACGTCCATAGAGAGGTCCATGGAAACACACACGGCCGAGACGCACGGCCACGCTCGCGGACACCGGGTGTACTTCATTGTATTTTTCGAAAAAACATGGACCCAGGCCTAACCCTATAACTATAACCCTGATCCGTACAAACTACTTGTCGAAGTGCCCCCTAATGATATTACTCGGGTAAAATGATTGGAAATGTTCAATAATGTGTATCACTATCGGAGGATTTCCGTGGCAATAGCCGTGGACGGCCACGGATGGCCGTGGAAATTTGTGTCTTTGCTGTGGTTCGACGTCCGCGGAAACTGTGGTGGCAATTGCCGCGAACTTCCGCGGACGTTCGTGGTGATTGCCGCGTTGCCGTGGCAATGGCCGCAGATGGCCACCGAAATTGCCACGCCAGTTTCCGTTAATAATTTGCGGCGGACTTCAGTGGGTTGCCATGGTTAGTACGGCTGAGTTTGCCACGGACAAAACCACGGCACGTCGTAGTGGAAATGGAGTGCCATCTGTAGAAGGATGGTTAATAGATTCGACGTTAAACATGTCATGGTTTGCGTAGAAATCACGTGATACTAGATGTCACATGCACGTCAAGGCCATCATGGATGGGCGATAATGTAGGTGACGATGATGGGACAAGCAGGACGCCCCTTATCTCACTACCCTGCACTACGTTACGTAACCCTGCCTAGCCCTGATATGTCTCTCTTTTAGTATCGTTTGTAGAGAAATAATGCATGAGCTTTGCGCCTATCCAGCGAGCCTATCTATGGAGAGCTAACAAAGACACCGGAACTTCTGAGGGGCACCCTTCCCCACACCGACCGACCACGCGTCTCCCACTCGCAAAGCTGTCACAACGTGCCTTAGGTGACAACGATGGCATTTTCAGTGGAAATGGCATGAGCCATGGGACTTGCCGTGGAAACCCGCGACGTGTTCCTCCCTATACGGTACGGAAGCAAGTGGTCCGCCGCGTCCCGGAGTCTTCGGCTCACCGAAATTCGAGCGTAATAGACCGCTGCGGTTGCGAGTGTACGTTGGCAGGCCGACGCATGCTCGTCGGGACTCAATATCAAAATAAGCATTTTATGTCTATACGCACGCCGTCTGCACACCGTGGTCGTAGACGCACACAGCTGTCGTTTCAGGCAAAAAACAACTACTAGGTAATACATTGCCAACATAGTTGGTACTCTCGCTATTTTCTGCTTGCTTCGGATCTACTGTGCTGTCGCTGGTGTTGCCTGCGGCAAGATAGGAGCTCTAATACTAGGAACACTCATTGACTAGACTATAACTTAAGCCTTGTGTCGTTTGCCCGAGGGTTCCCCCTGTGATATAAATCAACCAACTCGCTATCTGGTCTAAGCATCCGTGGCTATATGAAATCTGGCATGTTGCCCCTGAGTGGACCGTCAAAGTGTGATCAATGACTGATGGAAGCATGCCCTTTCGATCATTCACCAACTGTGCTGTGAATTTAGAACCAAAATCCCTCGTGTACACCGGAACCTCACGTAGGCCCTCCAGTCTCGCGGTTTGCCGGGTACACGTATTTGTCTTCGCAAAGTACGTTCAATATATTGTGATGTCTCGTAAGCTTGTCTACCAGGGAGACGCGATTCGCCAAACCAGAGGATGACCAATTTTTATCGCGTGGCCCGGGTACCGGATCGCTTTTTTTACTCTTTGCAACTGCCGTCTTGTAGTGCGAATGCCCCCCCGCACTATTCAGGGAGGCTTCTAAATCGTGGCCAGAAGGTCTTGCTTGCTTGGAGGCACTCTTAATTTGACACTGGTTTGCTTGCTGCTCGTTCACAATCCGGAGCAGGCGGTCACGCGATGTTCATTTGGCAGATCTACCGACCCTTTAGAGTGTAGGGTGGCCCCAAAACCGTACTCCCGCTTGTTCGGGTTTTACGTTCGTGTATTGTGCCTCGCTTCAGTGTACCGTTGCGGCGCTAAAGTTAGCTCGTGATTATTGTTCTCACAAATAAAATACGAACATGCATACGAACTACATAAAGTGGCCAGGTCTGCGTCATTGTACAGTGTCAATAGCTGTCTATAAGTGGTACGAATAGGAGTGCCGAATGCTGCCTCACGCGACACACAACTCATTATTGGCATGTATATGTACAAGTAATAATTACAGAGACGTTTCGGGTCTTCCTAGGGCGCTAGCACCATTGTGTTGTGTTGTGTTGTTGTTGTTTTCGCTTGAACTCGAATAAGCAAGTCCGTGGTCACAGGACAGGCTCCAGTCACTCTGGAGGTGAGGAATACCCCAGGGAAAAAACACAAACATGCTAAAGGTGGTACACGCATATATCACAGCTGACGCAATTCATGCCTCCGCCAGAAACGTATTCAAAATATGTGACAGCGCCACTCAAGATTTTTTGTTCAAGAAAAAAATGTGAGACAGTAACAACAACAACAGCAGCAACAGCAGCAACAGCAGCAACAGCAACAACAACAACAACAGCAGCAGCAACAACAACAACAACAACAACAACAACAACAACAACAACAACAACAACAACAACAACAACAACAACAACAACAACAACAACAACAACAACAACAACAACAACAACAACAACAACAACAACAACAACAACAACAACAACAACAACAACAACAACAACAGCAGCAGTCGCTGGTGCTCGAGCGGTTCAAATTCTGAAGCAAAAATGTGGATCCCCTGCCAACCTCGTAGATTTGATATAAATTCAACATAGAACAACTGTAAATAAACAAAATCAAGTTGTTGTTCTTACAGTACGAACTCTCGCGTGATGAAGTCCGTGGTCATAATGATCAGCAGCGCAAGGTTCCCCGTCGGGATGTGGGTAGCGTAAAGTCCCGGGAGCGGCGAAAGCCGAAAAGGGGGATACACAGGCGGGTAGCACACGTAAATATATGTTTCCACCTACTTGCAAAGTCTAATGGTGTTATGCGTGCTCACATAGATATACCCCACTACTCTTTCTACTTTCTTTGAGGAAACGTGTGGCATGAACTAGTGTATTGCTCGAAAGAAAGAGTAGCACTCAGCTTGGGAAGAGTGTGATAGCGGTGGGTGCACGCTGTACTGATGTTCGCGCAAACGAATTAGTCGTCAGAGGGTTCTGTACTGTAACGTGAAACAATGCTCGTCGCCAAATAATACGTCACATGTGTATGCACTTGATGGTAATGGATAGGGTTGACTAGCAAGGGTCAGTCGCACTTGATGTTGTGCACTTGGTTGGCAACAACAATTGCGGTATGTGTGGTATGTGTCGCGTACGGGGTGTGATTTGACATTAATTGAAGGTGATAGTGTTCAACGCTTTGGTACTATGTTTGATGGGAACCATAGACTAATTCTTGATGTTGTGTGCTGTCTTTACAATGAACTCCTCGTTTGCCACCGTAGAAAGAGCTAGAAGATGGAAAGTGTTCCCGCCTGAACTCGCCACTACTTGATGATGTGGTCAGGAATGTAATTCATTAGTAGGTGTCGCACATGACGCGGTACCTATGATGCTGCAACTGCTACTGCCATAAGTGTGACTACTGTCACCACCACTACTACTACTACTACTACTACTACTACTACCAAATAGCAACACAGCTAGTACTCTACGATCAAAACAGTTGACTAATAGTGATGAAATGTAGGACGTTGTTCATTCGAAAGGCGGTGTACACGTGACAACAGCTCCAACGCATTGGAGAAGGACGGGGTACGGTTTTTACATAGGGAAGCACTACTAATACTAACTTGTGCGCTACTGCTATGCTGTAAACTGTACCACCAGTAGCACTATTGCTCATATACCACGGCAACAGCGGCATGCACGATGTGCAATGGGTGGTAGACCCGTTGAGGAAGAGACGGGGTAAGCAAGAGTCTCGTCCTAAGAGGCAATAGGGACTGGATTTAATGATCGAGGTCCCGCTGATCCAAAGCAAAATATTCTTGACGACATCAGCAAGGTAAACGCGTAATATCGCGACAGCTGTTCACTGGAGAGGGAGCCATGGGTTGCAACAAAACACTATCCCTAACGCTACTATTATATTGGATTAGGATATGAGCAAAAATTCCGGCAGCAGCGGCAGCGGTTGCGAGATACACACGTACTAATCATTAAAGAAAGATAGAAATGTAGTGTAACTTCTGCTGTTGGTGAGGTAGAAAGTAGCATGCACGCGCAAGCATGGGGTTGAGACATGACCAAACGATCCAAACACTGCACAACTACAACAGCTATGACAATGCAAAAGTTGTTGATTAGGGATTCTCAGTATGACAGTTACGTATCAGGTTGTGCCGGTTCGGGCTCCTGGACTAGTATAAAAAATGAAAGCGCACTCCAGCTGTGAGATCGAATATTTTGTCGAAAACTCATATTTGCAAGATGTGTGTGATACTCCGATCGCGCGTATTACGGGTTGTGTGTCCTCGTTAAGGATATAGTTCGGCGACTCCCCTTGCAACTACAGTGTAGCTATCAGGGTCAACAGAGTGATGTTAGTCAGTCTGTGCGCGGAAACTATAAAACCCGTTTCTGAGGGGGGCAAAATCTATCAGCTGTGAAAGAAAAAGCATCCGTTTATCAAGTGAATCCTGCAAGTCGAATAACCGGTGAGGGGAGGGCGGAGTTTTGAAGGACGTGGGGGCCTGGTTTTGATCAAAAGGGAGCGGGGTTGGAGGGGGGGGAGAAGGGAAGGGGGGGAGGGGGGGCACGGGCGGTGCAGCTCAATTTGTGCGTGGAAACTATAAATCTTTCAAGGGGATACATCTTACAGTTTTGGGAAAAAAAAAAAGTTTACTATACTATTATTGGGTACTTAGTAGTACGTGGTTGGCGTTCTTGATGGTAGACTGTTGTACTGTTGTGTAGTTGTGCGCTCTGGCTCAGTGAGCTCACTCTTCTCGGAGGTCTTACGCACGAGTTCTTTTCCTGGAGGTCTCCCTCATGAATCGTCTGGTCGACTTGCCTCTACCCTGTGAGTGGCAGACGTAATATAATGACTTGAAACCTACCCCGCTTGCAGCCAACGAACACTCTAGAGCGAATCGATTCGGTCTAGCCTCATGAGCTATGGGTCTACGGGTCAGCAGCATTCGAGCAGGGCCATCTCTTACGTCGGAGCTTGGTAGGGAAGGAAGGCATGTTTGTGGATCCAACCTTCTCTAGCGGAGACGAACAGAAAGGCTCATGGAGGAGTCCGGTAGGGAAAGGAGGGAACCACTGCTGGTATGTCAGGGAGAGTTGCTATACGGCCATCATCTGGATTTTTCCATGACGGTGGATAATGGAGGGCAGCTTGATAGGCGAGTTGTCTTCAGATCCAGAGATGATGTTTTTGTGGAGACGTCGTTTTTCAGGAAGAAGCCACTGCTGCTGTAGCCTACGTGCAGCAGTAGTTGCTGAAGCCTTACGGTAGAGCATGACCGTAGGCAGGGGGTAGCAGCAGCTTACGTCCATGGTGATAGCGTGACCTAAGACACCCCCACCGTATACAGCGGGCGGGAGGGTTTACAGCAGCAGCTAAAAACCCTATGGCGGAAGTGCAGCGGTAGGCACCGTCGCTGTGTCGTGAAAAAATAGTGTCTTTAATGCCAAGAAACAGTTACTTGCCTCTCTAAATACCATGCACTCCTAAAAGTACCAAGGTCCAGCTAGTATATGCAGAATAATCCGTCGAGAAACAATTCAAATCAGCTCGCGAAAAGGTTTGTCGCCCTCGGGTTCAGACGTATCGAACTCTTCGAGTTCTAGACCTTTTTCTTACTTAACAAGCCTTAATCCTCGTGAGTGGTCACGCGAATCCAACCTCGCACAAGCGGTAACAGGTGGGCGTGACCCCTACCTGAAAGATAAAACTAAACCATTTGACTCAGCTGGGCCTCATTACGGGGCTAATTGAGAAAACCTTAGACTGATTTTGCAGGGATGACCCCGGGTTATGTACCAAAAAACCGTTGCCGTCCCCAAGTCCCAAAAATATCATACTTTCAGCTCATAATTTACGAAGTATCGTGATCCCTCCTTGCAGGGTAGAAACCCAACTCTTTGGCTCAGCTGGGTCTCACTACGGGGCCAGCTGAGAAAATCATTGACTGATTACGCAGGAATGACTCCGGGTAGTTTATCAAGAACCGTTGCGTCCCCGAGTCCCAAATATACTTCAGTGTCAAACAGTAGAAATGATGAACCTAGCGTACAAAATAATGAGATACTCTACCATTCTCCAAAATCAAATGTTCCATCATCAAATGCCGGTGAAAGCGAAAATACCAACTGCTGTCTTCTAGTGTTCCTTCCTCGGTGAAATCGTGTTCCTAGCCCCCGCTCTCACTGCATTCGCAATGTCCGGACGTGTCTGGTTAGCTAGCCACATCTAGCATCCGACCAGATCGCGACAAAAGCCAGTCTGTTTGAGACCTTACTCGAGCGGGTTTGTCCTACCCGAACTAACGCATATATCACCATTCAATGCAAACCCTGCAAAAATATATGAAATATCGCAGTATGTCATTATGTTTCAAAGTTGACTCGACAAATGTTTGGTGCCGGCAGAGCACGAATTCAACCCCGTGTTTTTTTCTGATTCGGAGTACCAATACATAAGAGCACAAACGCCTGGATACACGTGGCGAGGTTGTTATTTCGAGGGTCAAGATATTCCGCATGTTCCTTCCCGGAGAAGCGACATGTAGTATCACAGTGCTGCAAGAGTGTTAGTGTATGCTACTACTTGACAAGCCAACGCAATATAGACATAACGATCTTGTAAACTGTTTGGCAACCTTGACAAAAACGCGTATATAGAATACGGTATTACTCCATAACAAACGCAGGAATGTTGACAATTTTCGTCTATACTCAAAATGCTCGTATACTACGTACATGAATTTTTGGAGCACCTCAACATGCATTATAAGAACCTTACAAACTACCCCATTCCCCCTGCTCATTATATTTGGTCCGGCATACAGCAGATACCGTTTATCATAACACTCTGCACACGCGCATAATAAGGGCGGGGGGAGTTGAGGGGGCGATCTAACAAAAGCAGACTAGAACATAATCAAAATGTCATCATCATTGTCAATCAAAGCATGTCAGACCACAACATCATACTCACAATACGGAAGCCATAACCAGGACAAAATCCCGATGGAATCTTCGGTTTAACGAGAAGATTACATCCCGATATTTCCACCACATATTGCAGCATAGCACGTAAGTAGTACTACTCACTACCGGTCTCTTCATTTTGTGCACCGCACTATGCTAGATCGCTGTTGAGGTTGAATTGACAACCAGCTACTCTAGAAGTAACCCGCGTTGCATGAGACAACCAAACCGCAAAGCATGTGGCACTATCTCTCGTGCGTATCAGAAGTATAATACTTGTCTACTGGTACTAACAATACCCGTCATCATCTCCCGGGCGTGCCTTAAATGTAGTGCTACTGGTACAAGCCATACGCCCACTCGCCGCCAAACCATTAAGAATCAGAGTCTGTCAGGTCCTCCAACCAGTCGTCGCTTGGTGATGCTACTGTGGCGGCGAAAGCAGCACAGCAGGTTCAATCTAGGCAGACTACATGATGAGAGGAGAAGTGGATGCTGTTGTTGTGTTCCCAACACGACGCCACGCCAATATAGCTACGAAAAAAGCAACGGAATCTCGAGCTGGGTGACGGCAAGAAGGACGCCGTCTCCTGCACTACTAGTTTTTTGCATGGACGCCCATGAAATCTTCCGTGGAAGCTTCCGTAGCTTCCATGGAAGCTTTCATAAAAGCTTTAATGGGAAGTTATGGAAGCTTCCATGGAACAAAAACCAGAAGCTTCGACGGAAGCTGCCGCGAAAGCCTCCATAGAGGCTACGGAAGCTTCCACGACAGTAGATCTTCCACGAAAGCTTCCACGAAAGCTTTCACGAAGGGTAAGGGGCTAGTGTTAGGGTTTGGGTTAGGTTCCGTGAAACCTTCCGTGAAATTTTCCGTGGAAGCAAGTTTACTCCCTCGAAAGCTTCGGTGAAAGCATTTTACTTCCACGAAAGCTTCCGTGAAAGCTTCCGTAAAAGCTTCCGTTAAAGCTTCCGTGACAACTTTCGTGGAGGCAAATTTTCTCCAGTTTAAAATGTTTGGTAGAAATCTCCCACGAAAGCTTCCGCGAACGCTTCCACGAAGGGTTAGGGGCTAGGGTTAGGGGTTAGGGCTAGGGTTAGGGTTAGAGTTAAGTTCCGTGAAAGCTTCCGTGAAAGCTTCCGTGGAAGCAAATTCACTTTCGCGAAAAAGCTTCGGTGAAAGCAATTTACCTTCACGAAATCTTCCGTGAAAGCTTCCATCAAATCTTCCGTAAAAGCCTTCGTGAAAGCAAATTTTCTCCAGTTCGAAAGCATCGGTAAAAAATACACGAAGCTGCCACGCTTGCATGGAAGATTCCGTCGCTTCCTTGGAAGCTTCCACTCTTTCATGAAATTTCTACCGCATCCATGAAAGATTCCATGGAATTTTCTTGCACGCTTCCATGGAAGCTTCCACCGCTTCCATGGAAGCGTCAAAGCTTCCACCAAAATGCAGAGAGTGCAGGTGGCCCGGAGGACGGGGACGACACCTAGCCATTGTGACATTGGGTGAGGGAGGCGGAGAGAGCAGATCGTAGCGAAAGATGGCGGAGCGCCGTCTGTGGTAGACCGGCAGGAAGCTCGAAGCTCGTCGCATATCAAGCGCAGGCCCTACGCTTTGAGCTCTCTGTAGGCTACAATCGGGCACGGCGAAGAGCTGCTGAGCATTCTTTGGTTTTTCATATTTTCAAATGAAAAAATCCTGGAAGCACACCCCGCCCACGACCAACCGCCCCTAAGCATTTTTTCTTTGTTTTCCTTTTTTCCCAAACTCGGTACGTATTAACCCTTTTAGAACTGGACGACCTTTTGGGGACATTTTTTGTCCCCCAAAAAAACAAAAACACTTGGACTTTGTGAGGGACTTAAAATACGTATCTAATTCGAGTGCGATTCTAGGGGTAGTAATCTCTTGGCGATTAGCTATCCTGGGAACAAACTGACAGTCTCGGCAGAGTCGACCAATGAGGATGGGCCACGAAGAGTGGTGGTGCGGCCGTGTCGGTTCGGGATACTCCCCGTGTAAGGGCGCCGCAGACACTCCTCATCTAGCGCAAGGCAGCCACGAGGCGCCAGGGAGGAACCATGGACGACGTGGAGGAGCTAGGTACAGTCACAACACACACCTGCGACTTGGAACACTCGGCCGTCCTACGGGGCAGGAACTTGCTGCGAGAGAAAGGATGTACATTGTGGTCTGGCGGCGATTAGTGGTGCGGCATTCTTGCAAGGTGGCTTGGAGATCAAACAAGCGCTCCCCAACGGATACTGCGCCCTCCATTCGGTGTCCCTGGCCCAACACAACTCGTATGCGGAAAGCTGCATACTGGCGAACTGCCGGGCTGAGATCGTAGATGAATGCGTTCAGGCGGTTTTGGGGAGCACTGGTCAACTGGGACGGCGGGAAAGCGGTGCCGCAAGAAGCGGAGGAAATGCTGGCAAAACTCGTTTTTTCACGGTGAAAGCAACAGATAAACTGGGGAACGACCGACAGGTGCGCAAAGTAGATGATGCATACGAGTAATCGTAATACACTTTCCATTCCCTCGGCGACAACTCTCCATGTACAGTGTGTCGCGCGTTCTGCTGTTCGTACTATTGGTGTTGATTTACGTGTAGATGTGATGACGGTGCTGTCAGTGGCAGGTTGTCGTCGTGCTGCTGTGAGCGGCAAGTCGTTTGTGCTGTGGTGAGCGGCAGGTACTTGTGCTGCTGTGTTACTGCTGTTGTTGCTGTTTTTGTAGAAAAATGTGATTTACTGTACAACAGAGTGTGGTAGGATGCCCTAGTAGTGCTGTAAAGTTACTAACGGAAATGTAAGGAGCGCTACAATATTTATATTTTCTCTAAACAATCTTTATATTTCTGTCTAATTTAGTCTTCTTTCTGATGTTTGTAGGCATACTCTTTGGCTTGTACTCGTGTACGTAAATCCGGTGTGGTCGTACAAGTACATGAGCTGGTGGTGTTGTCAATCGGTACGTGCTCATGCTGCGGTAGGAGTGCTGTTGTTGTACAAATGTGTCTGGTGCTGTCAGGGGGATGGCCTCGTAGTGTGCACCCAGCAGTGGTGGTGTAGAAACGTGTAGAGAGCTTCTAGACGGCCTCGTGGCTTCTGGACAGCGTTGCAGTTATAGCTACTGCCATGAATGTAAATGTAAGGAACATTTACATATCATAATAAATAGTAACTGTCCCTTATATTTGCGTCATTTGTTCATCACTGCTACTGTATGCATGGGTGTAAACACAGGAGTGGGCATACCGAGAAGTTGCTTGTACTTGTGCGTACCCTGCTATTGTTTGTATAAGTACTTGCGTAGCACGCACTGATGTTCCTACCCTTGGTGTGGTTGTACGCGCAGATAGGGTGATGGTGCTACTGTGCGAGTGCTGTTGTCGTAGAGATGCCATTTCATGTCATCAGTCGCCAGGAAGATACCCTCGTAGGGCTGTATTGATATGGGCAGAAACATAAAGCTCGATTTCATATTAATAATAATAGCAAAGGGTCCTTGCAGTTTTGCGTTCAGTATTGTGATCCTGTGTTTACACCTACCTGTACTACTGGTGTGGTTCCTACTTGTAGATGTGATCGTGGCGCTGTTGTATGATAGACGACAAACATGTGTAGAAACGCGAGGCCAGGGCATCATGCAAATTCGAAAGATGAGTATCGATCGAACTCATAGCTGGCGTATTTTGTTGGTTGTGTTTTTATAAAATAGCTGAAGCGCAGTACCGGCCCGCTCATAAGAAAGCTCCTTTGAAGAAAGTCAGCCTTCGATTTGTAAAAGATTGAGGAAGTGACCAGCCTGGGTGGCGAATGCCACACTGATTTCTGTATGTTGGGGCGGTGGTTGGCTGAGCCCGATTTCTGGTTTCTTATGAGCAGGCCGGTACTGTATGATAGCTAATGTATTTCTCAGCTGGTATTGTTGTATATTTTGTTCGTGATACTCCGAGTATTTGTTTATAAACCATTAGACTAGACTAGACTAATTTGATTGAACTTAAAGCTGACGTATTTGAAACATTTTTTTTCAATAAATACCCTAATATGGGTAAGATTGCCATCGATATACAGTAAGATTTTTCACTATTGCCAATTTTATTCCCCTCCATATGGGATATGTAGTGGTAGTGCGCAGAATTATGACGTACCGAAATCGCCCTTGGTAAAGTTGTCCTGGTGGTAACATCCTGGTATTTTTTCATCTGTCTTGAAAAATACATCTTATCTATCCAAAGGGTTATTGCTGGCAGCATTCAGTCGGCAGGAGGAATGGAACAGTTTCAACACGACCAAATTCCGCAACAATGACGAGTATAGCCCTTCCTCGTCACGCGCACACACCGAATGTGCTCGTGTCAGGTATAAATAGGCACAAAGGCCTGACTACGACGTAGTGCAGAACATTCTTCACGTGTTGATCAGGAGGTTGCCTATGTAGTCACTACTTTGGAAGTCTTGCGCTGCACTAACATCTACAAAATATTAACACTTACATCTCCCGCACCCCTAACGCGTTATTTATGAACCACAGACAAAATATATGAGGCAAGGGAAGAGGCCGACGAGGCGGTCGCGGAGAGATTGGGAGGGGTGGGGTGAGGGGGACGACATTTTACGAGACGAGAAGGGGGGCGAGAGGGAAGACAGTATGGGAGGCGAAAAGGGGGGCGAGGACGGGGAGGCCATAGGAAGCAAGAAAGGGGGTGTGGAGGGATCAGCTGGTATGCCATCTAAAGAGGATATTGACCAACGCCGGTGGTTCGGCTCAGGAATAAAGGGTGCGGATTGGGCGGAAGGGTACAACGGCAGGGACAACGAAGGCGACGAGAGCATAGACTACCGCCGTTCCGAGTGCGAGGGCACAGGTTTCGACTACGACGTATGTCATCGAAGAAGGGAGGGGGCGGATTACTCCGAGCAATTTCGACCGTCGCCAACAACGCTCAAATCTCTTCCGCGATTCGACGAGAATAACCTGGGCCGATTCACTGTGGATGTCATCGGCAAGTTGGCGTTAGGACGGCACGCCCAAGGACTGGCCTGAGCTCAAATTCTGCAAAGCCTGACTCCCTGCGTCCCCTGTTGATATAAACCTGCCGATTTATCTAGAAGAGTAGGTGCTACGCGATGAAAAATGCGCGTCGTCGGCGTTTCTGTTCTTGATCGGCGTACATGTCGACGAGGGTCCATGGCCGGAGGAGACTATTAGGGGTGGAGGGGGTGGGGGGGGGGGAATGTTTTTGAGTGCACCGAGGTTTGGCTGCTGTCAGGATATGGTGTCATTTGCCAGATGCGGTTGTGCTTTCAATACTGTCGGCATGGTGCGTAGGTGGTGCGAGGGGTTGCACGTGAGTTCATATTCACTCGTGGGATCAACATACGGAGACATGTAATTTTTCTTGTCCTTTGTGTATCGGCCTTTGCTATGGGGACTACCTGGGAGGCAGACAATCTTCGTTTGCAAGTCCTAGAACAGCGCCAAACATGTCAATCGGCTGATTAATCACAAAAAATGCGTGTTCGCGCGGTAGCATTTGATAGGTTTTGAACTTTAATTACCACGATGTCCGCTACAGTTTATAGCGATGCAGGAATGATGCACGAGGAGCACCCAAAATGCCTATGAAGTTAAATTATTTAACTTGCTATTCATACGCCAGCGTGAGAAACGATTTTTTGGGTGCGCAACGAGTAGGCCTAGACACCGTTACACATTGACAGTTTCGTACAACTCAATTGCAAGGAAGGGGAGTGATAAAAAAACTACTCGACCCTTCCTGTGACGCAGAGCATGTGTCTACTAATATAGGGATACGGAGAACATGACTCACTTTCTCAAACACATAGCATGTCAAACTTTGAGTTGAAAACTGGCGTTTTAGAGCAAATATGTCGCATGTCGGCACTTTCACCCCTTGACAGACAGCGTGAAGGAAACTACCTTCACAGACAGCCTTGACAGAAAAAATCAGGGGACAGTATCGAAAATCCCCGCTTTATCAAAAACGCCTGACAATGATGTATAAATTAGTGTGTTTTTCCTGTTTTAGGCATCTTGATACGTTTCCGAGTCCGATCTGCAGAAAGATGGGAATTGACTTGCAGAATATCGATGATCTCAAATTAGCTCATATCAAACGAGTAAAACAGCCGAACAAAAACAAAAAATATCAGGGGTTTCCACACATATTATGATTTGTTTTCTACCAGGGAGGTTAGGAATATATGTCTAGACGGCTGGATATGCATTGGCAGACAGCTTGACACTGACATGTCTCCCGACGTCTTTTAGAGGAGCAAGACGGCTACGTCTAAAAAAAATGCAGGTGACGCGTAGCCAACATGTGAGGGGTATGGGTCGCGGTCACAAGACAGGTCACTTATGCACCGACAGAGAGACTTGACGTCATGTGAGGGGTATGGGTCGCGGTCACAAGACAGGTCACTTATGCACCGACGGAGAGACTTGACGTCAGCGTTGTGACGCGTGAACCTCACTCAGCATTTTCGGTCAGACAATAGTTCGTGGTGTATGTAACAAGTACATAAACAAATGGTCGGCGGCGTTCGAAACCGTCGAAAAAAATTGGCGTGCGTGCGTCCGCATCACCGGCACGGGGTCAAAACGCATAGTAATCAAACCGCAGACGGTTCTTCTTATAAATAAAATAAGCCCCCCTCATCCGTCGTCTCAAGCGCCACCCCACCCCAGTTTCAAGAGCGACAGCACGATGCGCCTCGCGATTCTCTCAATAAACTGATGCGAAGCATCGGTGCTACTTGAGGGAAAACACGGCGAGGAAAACCACCCTGTATTCCGCAGGTGGCGATCGAGCCCAAAATAACACGCGGCGAGTTCATATTGCAGGTTGGATGATAACAACGCAGCCCACACCACCGTACGATTGCTCATCATGAACCAACACCGCGCGTCATGGAACACTGGGTGTCCAAACAAAGACGAGACGCAAACTGTGTAGGATTTCCAGTAAATCGGCGTCAAACCTTCATTCAACACGACGCGCAATTGCTAACAAAGAAGCCAGCGCTTGCAGCAATCGCCACATCAACTGAGTTTCCTTTGTCGGCATACCGTAACTGCCAACCTCCTCGCCCCACCAACTTGACGTGCGGACAGCCATAACAAGACATCGGCAAATACAAATATAATCCATTTCGTAGAAAACGTTGACCGCGACGGGTCAGCCGAAATTTTACGAATTGAAGGCAATCCCCACCCATTCGTCCACTACCCCATTCCCAGGGAAAAGAGCTCAGCAAGCTTGGGCGGAGCACTCCTTGCGCTCGAGTTGCACGCCAGCCCCAAACGCGTTTAGCTCCTTGGACGCGTCGAAGCACGCCTGAGCGCCAAGCGACGGAAAAGAGGGGTACGGCAGCCGTGTCAGCAGTCAGTTTGCCATGTATTCGAAGAGCGAGTATCTGCCCGGCGCATCGACAATACTAGCGAGCGGGGTCTTTCTATGCGATGTACACGGGTGGTAAAATTAACACTCTCGTACCGCTTGCCAGCAATATGCCTACTGCCGTGGCCGTCAAAATACAGCTACTCGCCCAGCTCTGGACAACTGTTGTACGCCCATGCAGAATTATACTACAACCTACATTGCTAGGCTCTTTCGTGTGGTTGATGCTGTAATCGTTAGTTTTCACTCAAGTTTACCCTCTGAAGAGAATAGCTGCAAGACTTCGGTAATATTAGTGGACTACTGCTACTGCTGCAATCCTACATCATTCTGCTACGGTACTTAGAACTCAAGGTACCGTACCGGTAAGTGCTATCAGGTTTGCTCCATTTCGCGGTTGGTGCGAACTTGGAACTATAACCTACGCCTGCACTCTGCACCACTACCAGGTGGAGTTTTGGTCGACTACAGCACTGCGCGCTACAGGAGTACAACATGGAAAACGTACAGCATTGCGCGAAACTATCGTCGTGAATATCTGTTGGTGCATAAACATGAAATTAAAACAGTCGTTACATATCTGCCTTGTGTAGTCTGTGGCAGCACAAGTGTACGTATGTACCTGGTATGCATGTACGTACAACGATACCACGATTATCATACCAGTTATGATACGTACCACTCGTAGTTACAACTACTCACGCATAGGTACATCATGCCTGGGGCCTTCCGTCATAGTGGCCCTTCTACTCACAACGGCAGCAACAGTACCACGCTGTCAGCATCCTTCGTCTAAGCAGTGTACCTGGTGTACAGTTTTCATATGTGATACATTATTATTACGATGCGCGAGAAAAAGCTCCCCGTCCTAAATAAAATCAATACCAAGAGGTATTGATAGTGTCATACAGGTAGGTGCGAGTACTGCTGTACTGCTGTTGAACTTGTTCCACGTATCACTATGATATCACGTCCAGCAGCTGGCAGAGACGCTAGCACCAGTTGTATAATATAAAATGACATAGTGAGCACTATGACATGAGCCTAGTCATGTTCTACAAGTAACCCTTTACGGCTTGGTGCCAGTGCTACTGCACTGCTGCTGTACAACCAACACGTACGACTAGGGTATATGGGTCCCCTTCTAGGCTTGTCCCCGTTTTCAAGCAGCTACACTCAAGTACTGGTATTATGTACCAAGTAATACTTACTCGTACTGTACTCGTACATGAAAACAAGATGGGCAACCTCTTTCCTGTGGACAAACTACTTGAAATTAGACTGGGAATACACTACCACTTGGAATTAGAGTAAGGAAATACTAGCAGCAGTACTCGACATGACTGTGAGGGTGTGAAATGGAAGGTTGTGGCACGAGTCGAGCGGAGCCTTCACCGGGCCTTTGAACGACGCCCTACCAGCGCCAACAGCAGGTACTTCCAACCCTTACAGCAGTATAGGCATACCCTGAATCATCCTAAGTTTTACCGCAGCAGGTGTTCCTTGGGCGCGGTTCTATCTCACTCGATCCCGGGAACATAGTGCTTTGAAGTCTCCAAGCACGCAGATGGTGGCAGGCAGCAAAAAGCAAACAAATTTCAAGGACACACGCACCTGGTTACACATGACGTTGTAGGTGTGCTGGACGCCCCTGCGCTCTGCCGTTGCCGATACGTCGTCGAAGCAGATTCCCGCGATCACAGCCGCCAAACTGGCCCTGCAAAGCCCAGGGTGTGCGCTGGCAGCCGCCTTGCGCTCCTTTGAGGACAAGCCACCGGGCAATGCCTGTGGGTGTTCCTGATGCTAGCAAACACGTCGGGCGACCGCGGTTGCGGCATCGAACGCAAATTCCCTGGTCCTGGGAGCATGGTGTTCAGCAACTTGCTTCAGCTGCTGATGGATAGCGGAAGCATCTGCGTCCTCGAAGGCTTCGAGGGCAACGACGTCGGGGTATGCCTGCTGCGCCATGGTGGTGCTGGTGTGTAGAGACACAGACTGGAGCCATGTACTCGTACAGCAGCAAAAACCTCAGTTTGGAGGTTTTTGACCCCCCTTGACCACCCAAGTTCGCTTTGCACTTTATTATCCAGTCTAATTTGTCCCCAGATCTGGGGACAAATTACCTGGAACCAGGTTTTGGGGAGTTCTTTTCTATACAAAATTTGTTTCGCCGATTTATGTTTGGCCGTGCGCTTCGCAGGTCCTTTCGCTGCACGCGGCCCGACTTTGCCCCAATGAGCTTCATTCATTTATTTTTAATTTTAGGTTTGATATTTTTTTAACGATTTTTTAGTGGGTTCTAAAAGGGTTAACGATACCCCACGAAAAAGATTCAACAAATAAATCCAACGTGGCATACATACAACCTAAATACCATCATTATTAAAGCATGTACATCCGCCAAAAAATGTGGAAAATAAATCGGAAGTAAGCGTATACGAAGTATACGTGTTGTGCCCACGTCTATCATACTGATATACCTGGTACGTTTCAAGATTCGCAACGGACTACACCGCATGCCGCGCGAAGAACCAAACCGAAGTATAGACGAAAATGAAACAGTGGTGCGATAAGCTTGTCCAAATAATATGTATCCAAGTACAGAACGTGCACGTCGTTTTTTGAAGCTACTCTAATGCTGCTGTGCACGTATTTAATATAATCCCAAACCTCCCTTAAAAACCCCGCCCCGTCCTCGCGGGTTATATTATGCCAGGCACGAGTTACAGGATATATATGCGTGATAAACTGATGATGCATTCCTTCCACAGCCAGTCACAGCCGTCAGATTAGTCTCTCTCAAAAACGATTCTTACAGCTTCCGCTCACAGATTGATTAACACCACTCTGTTGACTCTGCTACAAGCTATACAAACCAATTGTAATTCTAAAGGGAGACGATCCCTAAATCCTTGCATGAGGACTAATATGCGCGATCGGCGATCGGAGTGTCACACACAGCTTTCAGAAGTAAGTTTCGACGAAGGCCGAAGCTTCGATCTCAAAGCCGGAGTCTACTTTTTTATTCAAAACATTACACGTTGTTCATCGACTATACTACAGCACAAGTTTTATTCTGCACATGTTTCTACTTCTTTCTGACCAAATCGCAAACAAACAAAAACCGCTGCACTCTCAGAGCAGTACTGCAGCAGCATGTTGCCGTCAAGGATGTATCACAAGGACAGAGCAACACAACACACCTAAGGCCTTCATCATAGTTCATGTACTGGTTTATATGTGAGCAGCTGCGTACGCGTGTCCGTTTGCGCTTTTCATATGTACTGATGTCGTCTCTCGGTTCTCTATACAGTAGTGTTTTTTTTTTTTTCGCAAGTTTCACCCGTACTGCTGTCGACTCGAACGCGATGACATCGCCACCGAGCGCACAGATAAGACCACCGCAATCTCAGCTCTGCACAAGTAAATGTTAAGACCATCCAATCGCTAGTCGCACCAACTCATGCGCTTCTTCATCTCCCCCCTTTACTTGTGGTGGCATTCTTCCATTCGCGAGCGCTGCGGGCGGCGTCAGCCGCTCGTGGAGCGCAGCTCGTGTATCAAATGCTCAAATACCGTTCCTGGTAGTATGCTCGTAACAAGCAAGAACAAAATAGTTGAAGTGTACGAATTTCAGCCTAATACAACAGTCCTATTTTCATCGTATACAACAGCAGCTGATCCTATTCTAAACACAGACATAACTTATGTCAGACTTTTAGAGGTACTGCAGTAGGTGCAAGCTACCTCGCACCCACGGTACAATCAACATCCTCACCATCTCCAAACCCCGTGTATCCGTGGCCGATGTGTTGTTGGTTGGGGTCGCGCGGGGTGCACCACCAGCGTTGCTGCTGCACATCAACTGCTGAGCTCCAAACCGATATGTCTGGTCGTTTGTCCTTCGCTTTGAACCGGTGTATACTGACGTTCGTCCGGTTTGTTGTGAAAACTAAAGACCTAACTCCGCTAGCTTCACCAAAGATAGCACTCGAAATGCGGTGTTTCTTCTGTTCTGGCGTTCTGACTCATGACGTAATACCAAATGGAAGAATATCACCACCATGTGGTCTAGGTTTTGCTTTTTTTATAACACCTTTCATTTCCAACTTCTGGACAAGCCGTGGTCACAGGTGTCATCTCTTCTTCCCTCCGGTTCTTTCCTTCAACTGACTGTTATCGCGCATAGGCTTCAGCAATCCCACCGCTCGTCGATTTGTCATCGAGTGTTGCTAACTCACGCTCTCGCGCTTTCCGCAAGTCAACTTGTGCACGAGAAAAAAGTCCCCACGAATTTATACGATTATGAACGCGCCGGGGCTCGAACTCACCTTACTGGCCAACACCAGGCTCGAAGATAACCTTATACGCCACCGGGGCGACCGGCTTTTACTTACTCCCAAGTTGTTGATGTTGTTGTTGTTGTTGTTGTTGTTGTTGTTGTTGTTGTTGTTGTTGTTGTTGTTGTTGTTGTTGTTGTTGTTGTTGTTGTTGTTGTTGTTGTTGTTGTTGTTGTTGTTGTTGTTGTTGTTGTTGCTGTTGTTGCTGTTGTTGTTGTTGTTGTTGTTGTTGTTGTTGTTGTTGTTGTTGTTGTTGTTGTTGTTGTTGTTGTTGTTGTTGTTGTTGTTGTTGTTGTTGTTGTTGTTGTTGTTGTTTTTGTTGTTGTTGTTGTTGCTGTTGTTGTTGTTGTTGTTGTTGCTGTTGTTGTTGTTGCTGTTGTTGTTGTTGTTGTTGTTGTTGTTGTTGTTGTTGTTGTTGTTGTTGTTGTTGTTGTTGTTGTTGTTGTTGTTGTTGTTGTTGTTGTTGTTGTTGTTGTTGTTGTTGTTTTGTTGCTGTTGTTGCTGTTGTTGTTGTTGTTGCTGTTGTTGTTGTTGTTGTTGTTGTCGTTGTTGTTGTTGTTGTTGTTGTTGTTGTTGTTGTTGTTGTTGTTGTTGTTGCTGTTGTTGTTGTCGTTGTGTCTCGAATCGTGCCCTAGTGCTGCGAGGTCTAGAGTCAAGGAGAGACAGACGAGGATATATATCAAGGCGAGACAAAAGAGGATATGTAGCCTACTAGCATCGCAAGTCCCCATGTGGGCTATGTCTGTAGCACGCGTCAGATATACATAAAATGACTGACCTCCGACGGACCGTTACGACCAAGTTTAGAGGGCGCTTGTACGTTTCTCGGGGAAAGAGAGCAAGTCCCCTGTGTGGCAGTTGCTTAAGGTATAAAGTCTCCCAAGAAAGTAGTGTGTAGATGGTAACTTGATGGCTTATTTGCAGGGTTTATGAACGTGGACCTCAAATAATTGATTGTGTCCCGGTGGGGCAGCCCCGCCGGACATGGGGAGGTGTCCTAAATAGCGCGTTCCCTACGATCACGAAAACGCCTCAGTCATAGTACGTTTTGAAATTGTCACGTAACCGTATCATCCCCCCTGTCATGATGCGATGACAAGAGCAATATGCTACAGCAATCCTGTGACTGTATAGCCAAGGGTAAAGAACTGCAAAGCTCTTTACAGAAATAATGACCCCGAGGATAGGCTAACAAACCGCAAACACAGCGGTTATAAGAGAGAAGTCCTCGATTACCCCCCCACCACCTGCCTTTTCACTGCCCTTTAGATCGCCTGACCACCTTTCAACTGTTTAAAATCCCTATGTAAACTAAATTAACGTGCATGAACGCAGCACGCAACTTCACGGGACTGACTCGTCTACTTCTTTATGAGTCTGCCCACATGCAGTATAACCCTCCACCAAAATGCAACGTCTGTAGCTCAATAACGATGCCAGGTATCAAAGCACAAAAAGGAAGCATCTGACACAATAAACCTCATACAAAATAGACGGCCGAAGGTCGAGGATAAGTATGTAGCCCTCACCAACAACTACTTAGTCTAATAGTCCAGTCAAAATGAACCCATACCCAAACAGTAAACACAACCCCGTAACTGCTCAAGAGTAAGACAACAACCAACACCAGAAAGTTGAAGAATTCCGACTGGCAAGCCAAGACCGGCCAAAAAGACACATTACTATGACCAAACACGTAAACATACGCCTCGCGCACCAGAGTAATTGCCTAGATACACATACCCACACATAACATTCACCCCGCTATCGCAACAAACCATCATCACATTTTTCAACTGAGTTACCCCAATCCAAATCGAACAGCTGCCCCCAACTGGATGCACCATTTTTCTCCCTACAACTTCTCAACAGGACTCGTGGTGAAAGTGTAACTGAGCAATCAATACGAGAAGCAGAAAACAGGATTAAAAACTCTTCGCCTTGTCGGCGGACCCAGTTATGGTCGCTCTAGCGCAGTCGCCAGTAGCCGGTGTTGTAGTCCGGTACGTAACTCTTGCAGTCTGAACAAGTAACCCAGGTCCTTACACATGGCGCAGACACCTATTTATCGGACAGAGACGAGGCGTCGCAACGAGTAGGAGGCACGGGCAAGATCTCGGAGCGAAGGAAAGGCGTAACAACAGCGCACGGGCAAGGGTTCGGAGCGGAGGAACGGCGGAACAGCGCACGGGCCAGACTTCAGAGCGAGCGATCGGTGCACGGGCAAGCTTCGGGGCGAAGGAACAGCGCGCGGACAGGGGTTCGAAACGGGAGAGTGCGCACAAGCCAGTGTTCGACGCGAGGGAACGGCGCGCAGGAAAGGGAACGGCGCGCTGGAAAGGCTAGTCTTGCTGGGCGTCCTTCCATCGCCTTCGCGTTAGAGATGCAGGCTTGGTACCCCTCGTTTGGTGTCGGGTGATTCCGTGCCGTGGCAGGCTTCTGACGAAGGCGGCACCTCCCCCCCTCCACGAGTTGAAAATTCATGGAAAGAAACGGAGGAACAATTGTAACAATTGTGGGCACGGACGCTTAACGGTGGTAAATAATTATGAACCCATGTAGCCGAACAGGGGGCGGTTTTGCCGTCTCCTTCACATTTGGAGACAGCAATACAGGTCCTAACGACAAGCGCGCGTCCATCTTTAAAAGACATTCCCCCTCCTGCCAAACAAACATACGATATCGAACAGAAGCAACAATGAAAAAAAAAAAACGGAAAGAAAAACAAGTGCACGTCCAATGACAAGGCACAGGCTTGAAGGGGCCAGGTTGTTGTCTTCCCTTTGGATGGTAGACGGCGACATCGCTCCCTATTGGTATATCCCAAACCAAATACAGGCGTATACCCCGTCTCTCCGAGAAAATCAACGAAGATCAAACGGGCACCAAATGAAAACACTGAAACAACTAACGCAAAAACTGAAACAGATGCAGCGTTCTCGGCGATGCAGAGTCGTGCGCCCCGTTAGCGACGTGTGAGTACGGCGATAGGAGCGGACGTAGGCAGACAAGTGGCAAGTGTGTGTCTGGCAATGCAGTATATGAAAGCACACTCAGTTTCGTTGACACTACATCATTGGAAGGGTGGGGCTTGCCGGAGACATGTAACTATTAATAATAGAAATTATAGACAAATTTCGGTCAGTGACGTGGGGGTGGATAAAGAGGGCAAGCGTGTCAGAAGTATTAATGGGTTCCGCGTAGTACAAATCCCTACCGTGTCAGTGTTGGTGGGGCTGCGAATAATATCGTTAGCGTATTGCAAAGGCAAAGCGTGTCAGTGTTTTAGTGCGGCTGCGAATGACGAATGGGATTTCATGAAACGAAAGTGAAAGGACCGCCGAACGTATACGATCGTTAAAACGGCAAATTGGGTAGTTGGGCACTTGTGATCGATGGCCGACCGCGTCTGTGTGCTCGTACGCGGATACGCCACACTCACAAGTGCGTGAACCGTTGACCGCGTGGCCAGACAGCACTACAAAACAATATGATAATGCAAACGGGCGTGTGGTTCGATAAGGTCGAGACACGTGAGTGAGAGACGACAGAACGCAAGACATCAACAACGGCAGAAGAAAGCAACAGCAGCTCAGCGGGGCCAAGACACGTCAGGAAAGCGTGAAACGACAACTGGTGAACGACACGACAATCTGATAAATACAAAAGTCGTGCGGGTCGAAATGGTTCAGGCACGTGGGTAAGCAACGACAGATGGCACGACAGCAACCGCGGCAGAAAGCAACAGCAGAAGAGCAGAGGGAAACAACACGAGGAATAATTGAACGACTGCTATCTGATGAATACAGCGCAGTATTCGAGTCTTTCTACAAGCACAGGAGCGCGAACTATGTGCGCAATCACGCCGTTTTGCTTAATTGAGAAGGACATGCAGAACAAAACATCCAGCAGCAGAGACAGGCGGATGCGGTCAGAAAACAACACCAGAAAACAGCTTCCTAGCAGCAGAATACATTCCTTGAGAGATGAGTGCAAACGGCAGGGAGTTGACAAATACAGCCGAGCATGCGAGCCCTTTAATACATACGAAGAAACAAATATTTGCGTGCGCACATGACATCCGGTTCCATAAAAAAGAACAAGCTGCATCTTCAAGCAGCTCTAGTATCATTGCCGTTGCCTCATCTTGAACAGATCCAACTACGTGGTGACCGCTTTCTGTGTCTGACAACAACGAAGTCCACACCGCTATCATCGCCTGCATCCCCCCACGGACACCGAAAACAGAACGCGAAATGTTGGGGAAAGTGAACAAATGAAGGGATGGAAAAACAGGACTGTGGTTCAGCAACTACTGCACACAGAAACGATTTCGCAGTGGCCACAACTGCAACAACAACCCGACAAGACAGCAGTAATGACAGTGAAACCCTTCCCGGAAAATGAAATGACAGATGAAGGTAGGCATGCATAGCGTAAACAAATTGACCTCATTTTTTTTATTGATCAAGAGCAACCATCTCCAGCTTGATCACGAGCGAACGTGGAGTTGGGTTTGGTCACGGACAAGCGTGCGTGATCATGGTGCGCGCTCAAGTGTAAACGTGCGTTTGACCATGGGCGAACGTGTATTTGCTCGTGCGTGTTTGCTCGGCAGCAAACATCGCCGGTTCGATCTCGAACGGAATCGAGCTAAAATAGGGAAACATCAACCTCAATATAATTGTGAGAGCAAGTGAAAACATGAAAAAAAAAACGGTGCTCAGGCCATTTCTTATTATGCAGTCGGATTCCGCCAGTCGAAAACGGCCCTTCTCGACTGGACTTTGTTACGACTGGATTCTTCTGGTCCTTCTTCTCATCGCCAGTCGAGTCGATTTTATAGTTTTTGTGGTCTTCCTAGAGGGGGTTGGTGTGAGGGAGTACTGCTGTACAGCTAGTACATCAGCGAAGTCGGTTGGCAGCTTTGTGCCTCGCGCTTTCTCCGCGAGCAACGGCTCGACGAACCCTCGTCCCAGCGAGTTGGCTTTGGGCTCAGCCGAAAGCCGCCAAAGCTACGTTCGTGGAGTTGCACTCAGCCGAGAGCCGCCAAAGCTACAACAGCCGCAGCCGTTGTTGGCAGCATGGGATTGAGACCGCGCGCTACTGCCGTCGTGTGATACACGCTGCTGGCGAGCAAAAATAGGAATGCGCCACCACGATGACATGCTGCGTGAAGCAATAGGTGGGATAGCCAAGCCAGCGTCAGCGCCTTGTATGATGCTGCAGTGTGGTACTTGGTATGGGCGTGTATCCGTGTGGCCGTGTGGGTGTGTGTTTGGTGGTGGGATGAGCGATGCGATCGGTTGAAAAACCACGTGTAAAAAAAATCGATTGACTTCTTCGTCTGGAGGATCCAGTCGAAAAAGTCGAGTTTTTCGACTGGATCGGCCAGTCGGAGTTTTCAGTCGAAAAAAGTTGAGTCGAAAACGACCTTTTTCGACTGCGTAAGAAAGCTCGATTTAGGCTCCAGTCGAAAAAGGCCGTTTTCGACTGACACATCCGACTGCATGGCCTCGGCATTCAGTCATGTGTACCCGGTACACGAATGAATCCGCCGGCGATAAACGAGAGCATATCGAGCAAAACGACAATGATAACAAGCTGCAGTAAGCTCAGCGTACCACAGCGCCAACAATTAAATCAAATTGATTGTTGTGTGAAATGGCTCCCAAAGTGAGGAGACGAGGAGCATGTCAGCACACACAGCAGTTCAGCAAAGCATTGAGTGCAAAAGCTATTCATAGAGTGCCAACACGCGGAACATGTCAGCACAGCAGTTCAGTACTGCACGACGGGTAAAGACCTCATGGAGCCTGATTGCTGTCTCCGTCTGATGCATTTCAGGCAGGAGACAGCATCAACGATCCCGAAAGGTACCAACCTATCCAACCTCGGCGCAGACCCACGTGAAGTGTGGTGGGTACACACCCACCAAACTTTATCATCCTTGCTATTATTAACACATGAATACTCAGCAGTGTCGGTTGAAGCTACATACCAGCAACGGGAAGTGAGGCATGTGAGCATAACAACAAGTTGTAGTAGTTGTAGTAGTAGAAGCAGTAGTAGTAGTTGTAGTTGTAGTAGTAGTAGTAGTAGTAGTAGTAGTAGTAGTAGTAGTAGTAGTAGTAGTAGTAGTAGTAGTAGTAGTAGTAGTAGTAGTAGTAGTAGTAGTAGTAGTTGTAGTGGTTATAGTAGTTGTACTAGTAGTAGTAGTAGTAGTAGCAGTAGTAGTAGTAGTAGTAGTAGTAGTAGTAGTAGTAGTAGTAGTAGTAGCAGTAGTAGTGGGAGTAGGAGTAGTAGTAGTAGTAGTAGTAGTAGTAGTAGTAGTAGTAGTAGTAGTAGTAGTAGTAGTAGTAATAGTAGTAGTAGTAGTAGTAGTAGTGGTAGTAGTGGTAGTAGTGGTAGTAGTAGTAGTAGTAGTAGTAGTAGTAGTTGTTGTAGTAGCAGTAGTAGTAGTACCAGTAGAAGTAGTAGTACGTAGTACTGAGTAGTAGTAGTGGTAGTAGTGGTAGTAGTGGTAGCAGTGGTAGTAGTAGTCGTTGTAGTAGTAGTAGTAGTAGTAGTCGTAGTAGTAGTAGTAGTCGTAGTAGTAGTAGTAGTAGTAGTAGTAGTAGTAGTAGTAGTAGTAGTAGTAGTAGTAGTAGTAGTAGTAGTAGTAGTAGCAATAATAGTAGTAGTAGTATGGGTCACAGGTACACTTTCTACCGTTACGTAGACAGATCTTCTCGTGAAGATTTGTATGAACGGTAGCCGTTCCAGAGGTATTGGACATCGTGTCTAGTTGTACTAAAAGTGGTCGTGGAGTCTCCGTCGATTCTGATGACAGAGAGGCGGGTAATCACGTTTCCCGCTGACGAGTAATCCCTGTCGACTCTCTGTTTTGCCTGCGAAGCTCCTTTAACTTTCGCTGCCTCAAGGAACTTCTGTCGTTACCGTCGCTTGGTTGGCCGTCGAACCTTGCTCCAGCCTGGCGTGTCCTCCACGCGACGAAGAACAAGAACAGAAGTGGTTGCAAGTTGCGAGTCGAACCTGGGTTACCCCCATCCCTCATCTGGCGTCGATAAGGCTCGCTAGCTTGCGCCAACTTATTATTTTTTTTTCTGTCCTTGGAAACGCGAATGGCGAAGAAAAAGAAAGCTGCTGCAAAAGCATCACCCGAAACCCCTACAGACTCTCATGTTGACGAGGTCGACTACGAACCAGCTCCCTCTGACGAGGAGGAAATCAGGGGGGCTACCCCCACCATCAATGCGGAAGCAACGTTGCCCGCCATTAAGGAGCCGTCTCTTTCCCACGGATCACCGTCTGATTCGTCCTCCTCGTCGTCGAGTGACGCGGAGGAAGCGCTCCGCGCCACCATTCGGGGTGATTCCGGCAAGCCCATGAAACCGGAAGAACTGGCCATGCTCCTTTACACGGAAGAATCAACAGCGCGCATCGTGGCTCTCCGCGAAGGGCGGGACCCGACACCGTTCTCTGCTGGTTCGGAACTGTTGGCGGTTTCTGGGGCCAACGAAAATTTGGTAAGTACCGCCGTATCCGCAGCATCGTCTGCTGCGATGACTGCTGAAAGCACAGCTACGTCAAAATCGTCCCCCGTAGCCGACAACGCCGTGTCGCTTGCTTCCAGCAATTTGTCCGCTGTAGTTTCCTCTGCAGCAGCAGTAGGGTCGTCTACCGTGCAGACTGCAGGAGGGTCGTCGCGAACGTTTATCGAGTCCCCCTGAAAATCCCTCGCCGTCGTCGGCAACTAAATCAAACCTATCGTTGGGTTCGTCGTCAGCAGATATTGCTGCTGTTACCTTCCATGCCGCTGATCTAAGGGGCGTCCCCCGCCTTAATGGGTCTACCGACCATAATGTTCCGGAAATTCTTGGTAATTTTTTAGTTATCGTTGGCTTGAAAGCTAAGAGGATCCGCCCGGGCGATGAGAAATGTGGAGATGACGTCGCGCTCCAACACATCGCTCTGTTGGGTGAGGGGCACTGCATCACTTTGATACAGCAGCTCCTTACTGGGCAAATCGACATTAGTTCAGCCACCGTAACGGCTGACCCCGGGTATCCCGGGGGCATTCACTCCGCCGTCAACGTGGCAGGAGATGACGCGTGCACTATTAGATTTATTGATGGCGGCTGACTCGATTGAAACTTGCGCCAGGCAGATCGCCTCTTTCAACCAGAAAGGGGAGGAAACCGTAGCTTCGTAAGCTATGCGCTACCGTACTCTCATCGGGCAGTTCCAATCAGCTGCAGATCGTGCAGCTGACAATCGAACTACGTAGAGTGCGATCATGATCGCTTCGTGGCAACACGGTTTGATACCGCCGGTTCGTTGCTTGCAGCCCACCGACAAACCATGTACGACCATGAAGGAAGCCATCGAACCCGCTCATCGTCACGAGGCATCTGGCCTCGCAGGTGGTCACGTCAGTGCATTATTTAACCGTGTGCCTCATAGTGCGCTTAACCGTACCCCTGCACGACCCGCCCCTACCCAGAACCGTACCAACGACAAGTGGAGCAGGGGTCGAGGGTCGTCCTACACACGTTCCACAGGCCGCTCGCCGTCGAGCAACCGTGTTGAACTATGTACCCACCCCACGTGTCGCAGCAAGCAGGGTCATTCGATCGACCAATGCTGGACACGCGCTCGAGAGGAGCGTCTGGCCCGGGAAGCAGCTTCGGGCGCAGCCGGAGCATCTGCATCGACCGCGTCATTTTTGTCTGCTGGGAACAAACGTAACAAGACAAAGAAGAAGCGCAAGCCGGCTTCCGAAGACGACGACTCCGATTAGGGATGCCCAGGTGTTTCGTCCGTAGCACTTGGGAGGTGTAAGCCTGCTGTTACCGTTGATTGCAGTAAGAAGGACGCCAAGAAACACAAAACGTTTCAAGCGTCGCTTGCATACCAAACAAAGAGTACCGACAGTAGTGGAATTTTGGGTCGTAGCTCGTTATCACAGCAACCCGTGTCTGCTGTGAAATTGTCCGCTGCGCGTGATTGTTGGAGGGTATCGGATAGTAGATTTTCGGAACAGCACCCCGTGAGTGCTGAGAATTTGTCTGATGGGTGTAGTACGATTACCGATAGTAGTTCTCCTTCTGAACCTCGTTGTGGTCAGAAGAGGGACACCGCTAGTAGTACAGCTGTTCCAGTAGGTGCAAGACCGAAACGCCATGCGGTCGATTGTAATACAGCAGTAAGTAGCGGATGCCCTTACAATACCAATATTAAAAATAATTCGTTGTTCAGCTCTTCGCTGCCTCGAAAGAAGCCGTCTGCTACCCTCTCTTTTTCCTCTCGGCGGATACGTATCCCCGGGATAGTTAATGGTCTTGCTGTGTCTGGCCTGACTGACTCTGCAAGCGGCATTACATGTGTTCAGCTTTTATTTTTGAAACAACATCCAACCTTGTGTAAGGCCCGGGTTGAAACCTTCCCACCATCGTGTATGTCTCTGAGTGCAGCAAATGGCTCGTCGCTCGAGATCTTGGGATTTATCAAGTTGTCTCTTACCGTGGGTGATATCACACGTCGTATTGATGCACTCGTTATCCCATCGTTCGGGCCTGACCAGATATTGCTTGATAATGATGTCATGTCTCGTTTTGGGGCTATACTCGATTGGAAAAATTAGCGTTTGACTTTCTCGTCTATTAATGTCACTATTCCAACTACCCATAGGTCCCCTGATGCTCGTTCCCAGGTGACCTCATCCACTGTATTGCGCTTTGTAGCCGCAGTGCACAAAGATGCCGAGATACACGCTGTAAAATTGTACAATCATATCGATTTACGCTCCAGTCACAGTGGCCTGATCACTGCTTTTACAGACATCAAACCACTTTAACACGGAAGTTATTATTGAGCCGCGCATACTCTCGGAAAATGAGATGTCTTGCGACAATCGTCCGGTGGAATTTGAGCGAATTATCGTAGCTCGCACCCTCACCACGTGGCTAGCAGCAGATGCGTCAGTTGCCGTTCAAATAGCTAATCCATCGTCCGAGTCTTTTGCCCTCCACGCAGGATTAGAGATTGGGACATTGTCGAGTGTTGCCGTCGTGTCTCCTGCTCAGCTGCATGTGCATGCTGTAGCAGCAACACCTAATACCCCGACCGAAATTGCAGCAGCACGTGCCGCCACCATCCAGAGCATTTGTAGACTCTACTTTCGCCGTTGAACAGCAGTCAGCAATCCTGGATTTATGTGCAGAATACCGCCATGTCTTATCGTTGTCACGAGCGGAGTTGGGTAAGTGCAATACTGCCGAAGCAACGTTTCCCCTTCCCGCTCATACCAAACCTGTGAGCCGTCGTCCGTATAAAGCTTATCCGCGCACTGAAGCCGCTATCAACAAGTGTGTTCAGGACATGCTCAACGATGGTATAATAGAGGACCACTCTAGCCCGTGGGGATCTCCCGTCACCATCGTGGCTCACAAGGATGGTCAACCTCGTTTCTGTGTTGATTATAGAAGTACAATAAACCAAAACCTCATCCGCAAGACCTGGCCGATGGCTAATCTTGAGGATAACATTGACATGGTCGGAGGCGCCAATATTCTCAGTGTCGCTGACGTCCAAAGCGCTTATTGGCAGATTCTCGTTCACCCTGATCATGTCGAGACTACAGCATTTGTCAATAATTCTGGCAAGTACTGTTATAAAGGTATGGCGTCTGGTGTTTTTAATGCCCCGTGGCTTTTCACAGAAATAGCTCATAAAACGTTAGGCCATATTTCGAGTTGCATACTTATATCGATGATCTCTCCGTTGTGTCCATAACCTGGGAGAATCATTTGAAATCGTTAGAAAGCATGTTTGCAGCGTTGCAAGCAGCTGGTCTCACCCTGAAGCCGTCTAAATTAGCGTTTGAGGTCTTAAATCGGTTGCATATTCAGGCCATGTTATTCCTGCTGAAGGGGTTGCAGTTGGGAAAGATCGTATCAAAGATATTCAAGAGCTACCTACTCCCACCTGCATCAAAGATCTTCGTTCCGTCTTAGGGATGATGAATTTTGTGCGTCGTTTTGTACCTAATTTCGCTAAAAGTATCCGCACCACTCGTTGATCTCACCCGTAAAGAGTTTGCAACTAGATCACGCTTTAAACAAGCCTGGGGGAAAATGCAAGATACCGCGTTCGCTCGCATCAAACGTTTACTGATGTCAGCCCCAGTCTTGAAATTCCCTGATTATGAGCGTGATTTTATTGTGCATGTAGATGCCAGTGAGATAGGAGTTGGCGCTTTTCTTGCTCAGCCGTCGAAAAATGACGACTCGGAGTCTGATCTTGACACTATCGCGTATTTTAGTCAACGATTCAAACATGGGCAACGCCATTACTCTGCGTCAATGAAAGAGTGTTGTGGAGTCGTACTTACACTCGCTCACTGGAGACCGTATTTATTTGGTTACGGTATTAACTGATCATCAAGCATTGACCCATGTATACTACAAGCAGGATACGTCCAATATGCTTACTCATTGGGCTATTGCGTTGCAAAACTTTGATTTACCGTTGAATACGTCGCGGGAAAATTAAATGTAGTACCCGACGCGCTGTCTCGAATGTTTGGTGAAGTGGAAGAAGAACCGTTACCGCAAGAACCGGCTCTTGCATCTATCTGCCGAAACGTTCCGAGCGATAGACCGTATCGTGCACCTGGGCCTCGCGACTCCCAAGTATCTTCACAAAACCTCGAAGACGTAGACCTTGTGCACAATGATAGCGAATTGTTTGCTAGTGCAGTGTCTCTGTTTCCGTTGCTTGACCCAGAAAAATTACTGGAAGAACAACGTGTCGAATTCGGTCCGCATATCGAATACGTAAAAGCACCTGTTACCGTAACCGTCCCAGATGGTGAAACCAAGAACAGCATGAGTCATATTTTTATGAACGAAAAAATATTATTTCGGTCGCATTTGCCGGGTTATCTGCGCAAACGCAGTTTGTTCCGTGACCAACTCGTCGTGCCCACCGCTTTACGGCCCTTAATCGTCCATTCGTGTCATGATCTACCGGCGTCTGGAGGTCATCTAGCTTTTCAAGCTACGTTCGATAAAATCCGAGATCGTTATTGGTGACCTACTATGTCGAAAGACGTAGCAACGCACATTAAATGCTATTCATCATACCAACACCGTAAAACGTCACACCGTCCTCCGAAATTACCTGTTGGTCATCATTCTGTTTCCCGCCCGTTTTAATGTGTGGCTATCGATTTAGTAGAGTACAAATCGTCGTCGAATAACTCTAACTATGTAATATCCGTGATAGACCACCTGACTCGTTTTCTCGTTTTAGTTGCGATTAGTGACAAGACAGCTGCCACAATCGCTCGCGTTCTAGTAGAACGTGTCTTCTCCGTTTTATCAGCTCCTGAAACCTTACACAGTGATCTGGGATGTGAATTCGAAAACGAGCTCGTTCAAGAATTGCAACCCGTGTTTGGGTTCAAGAAGACGCGCACGTCAGCGTATCGCCCAAAAGGCAATTCAGTGTTAGAGCGTGTGCATAGTACAATCCACAATATGTTGGCGATGTACGTAAACGTCAAATACGACAATTGGGCAGAATTTTTACCGTTTATTCAGCTTGCCATTAATACCGCCGACAACAAGACGCTCGAGGAAACCTCTCATTTTTTATGTTCGGCCGTAAAGCTTCGTTACCCGTTGACATTATTCTCGGCGTCCCGTGTACGTCTGGTTATGGAACACGACAGGATTATTCCCGTCGCACCGTTGAAAATTTGCAACTCGCGTACGAAATTGCCCGTCGCAATTTACAGGAGCGTGCCGACAAGTAGTCAGAATCTTATGAGAAATTGTCGATTCCGCAATATCAGCCCAGGGACCAAGTAAGTGTTAGTACACTGTCCCTATACCGTTGCTGATGGACCTAACCCCAAACTAATTTTTCCCTGGCGGGGTCCCTATACTGTGCGTTCACAGTTATCACCAGTAATTTACCGTGTTGCGAGAGATGGTGAACTTGCGGAAACATCTGTTCATTTAGGTCGTATTAAGGCATACCATAATGACGCGTCTAGTTCCGTACCGGGTTTTACCGCACTCGATGATTTGTTCTTAGGAACTACGTAACCGATACCTGATCTAGCCGGCTCTGTGATTACCGTGCACATCGGCCCATATGCTGTTGAAGCTATCAAAGGTCACAAGCGCGGGCCTGGTAAAGCCTCACTGACGAATTTTCAATATAATTTTCCCGTTAAAGAGAAGCCGTCCAACTTAGGCATTTGGAGACACGTCAACGTTGTGCCTCAATGCCATGAGATGATCAGAGCGTATCGTTCATAGATTCTAGCTAAAGATCCACACGCGTTTGATCCTCCCAACAATACAAAGAGTAAACGAGACGTCGTTGCTCAGTCGTCCTGATACAAGCCCCAGTACCACCCGCCGTCCTTCTGGGAGTCCTTTGTCATCAGTATCGTTGTACCACCTGCACTATTTTTGTTTTTCCCGGCCGGGGTTCGTTCGTCAATAATGCGTCGTTGACACATGAGCCGCAACACTCACGAGTCCTTTTTTTTTGTGGTTGCTTGGGCGTGTTTTGTGGAGTAGTGCCCACGTATTGAGTCATGGTTGGATACTCGATTGCTGCTGCCCAACAGCTGAGGCCCTGGTCCTATACCAATAGTGGATGTTTGTTTTTGTTCGTTTCTTCGTGTGCAAGTACCTCACACGAAAAGATAGCCTTTTTCTCGTGAATAAAGTGCTAAAGAATTAGAGACGTACACGGTTCAAAACCTTACGGCACATTGGGGTAGTAAGTGTCAGTGTGGGGGGCGTTCAACCAGTAGTTACGCAAGGGTGTGCATATACGAGCAGTATACGCTCGGGCGTCATTGTTGGGTTAGTTGTGAAATTGTAGCTGTGTACAGTGTGCATATACTTGAAGTATACATTGGCCGCAGTGAGGTTAATCAATCAATGAACATCGTTTGTTCTGTGTGAGATATTGGGGGCTCCTGGGTGCATTTGTAATGCATTCTCCAGTGTCAGAATCGTGTGTTGGATTTACTACAGGGTTACAGTTGAGCGCGTGAGCTGTAAATTCCTAAGTAACGGAATCCACGAATGGAATATTCCCCGGTCGTATCCCGTGTTACCGTGCGACCTGCACATAGTCAACCGTCAACTGACTGGCAGGAAGACTCGTCATTATGCATATTTATCTGTGTACTGATTACATTTGTCAGCCACCTTCGTTTGCTGACCCGTGGTCATGATCTTGCCTTCCTATCGATTATGCCTTTTTCGATATTCGAGACATATCACCTTATCGTCAACCATGCACCCGCAGTCCGTCATACTGCGCCGTCATCGTTACATCCATACTATCGTCAAGTCATGCAGACTCTTATCGTCTTGATCGATCAATCGTTTACCGTGTTGCATACTCTGCATGCATCGTTTTCTGGCAAATCGTTGTTCAGCACATTTGTGTAATCATCATCAAGTGTGTACCAAGCCTTGCAAGCAAATCGTCTCATACACACATCGTTTATGGTGAGGAATGCCCGGATTAATGCTAAAGGTACTATCGTCCGTTATAAAAGGTTGCTTTTTATCGTCGATTGCGTGATTTCGGGACCGGATAACCGTTCTGGTAAAGAATAAAGGTACATACCACTGGTAGGTCATAGTGTGTGACTGAGATCTTGAGTAAAATTCGACTATGATCATACAAGCCCGTCCCTCTAACTGCGCAGGGGATGACATGATTAGAAAATGAACAAGTGCAACGCACACATTGACTACCACAGTACAGCACAATACTCTGATTTGTTAGAGAATCCGAAAACCTGTCTCCTCTTTAAATGTTCGAAAGCTGTGCTGGGTTTTCCAGTATGTAGCGTTCAAACATTGGGGAACGATATGGGTCACAGGTACACTTTCTACCGTTACGCAGACAAATCTTCTCGTGAAGATTTGTATGAACGGTACCCGTTCCACCAGTATTGGATATCGTGTCTTGTTGTACTAAAAATGGTCGTGGGGTCTCCGTAGATTCTGATGACAGAGAGGCGGTTAATGACGTTTCCCGCTGACGAATAATCACTGTCGACTCTCTGTTTTGCCCGCGAAGCACCTTTCGTCGCCTCAAGGCACTTCTATCGTTACCGTCGCTTGGTTCGCCGTCGAACCTTGCTCGAACCTGGCGTGTGCTCTACGCTACGAAGAACAAGAAGAGAAGTGGTTGCAAAGCGCGAGTCGAACCTGGGTTAAACCCATCCCTCAGTAGTAACAGTAGCAGTAGCAGCTGAAGTAGTAGTAGTAGTAGTAGTAGCAGTAGTAGTAGTAGTAGTAGTAGTAGTAGTAGTAGTAGTAGTAGTAGCAGTAGTAGTAGTAGTAGTAGTAGTAGTAGTAGTAGTAGTAGTAGTAGTAGTAGTAGTAGTAGTAGTAGTAGTAGTAGTAGTAGTAGTAGTAGTAGTAGTAGTAGTAGTAGTAGTAGTTAGTAGTAAGTAGTAGTAGTAGTAGTAGTAGTAGTAGTAGTAGTAGTAGTAGTATTAATAGTAGTAGTATTAATAGTAGTAGTAGTAGTAGTAGTAGTAGTAGTAGTAGTAGTAGTAGTAGTAGTAGTAGTAGTAGTAGTAGTAGTAGTAGTAGTAGTAGTAGTAGTAGTGGTAGTAGTAGTAGTAAGTAATAGTAGTAGTAGTAGTAGAGTGTTTGCGAACGTACGTTTTTAGAAATTTACTTCTTCAAAAATTGTCCCGAAGGCAATATTTGCGGTAAATTTTTGAAAAAAAGGCAAAAATGTACTTTGTCGAAGGTAGGTTTTGATCAAAAGTTACGGTAAATTTTGTCTCTCTGTTTCATTGGCCTACAACACACCGAGCATTTGTCCGAGGCAGAACGCCTCTGCAAGGGTCTATAGCGCCCTAAGCAGAACCAGTTTGAAGCACCACGGCTGTTGTCACGACACAACACAAGCTACTAATACGAACGCACGGAGGATTGAGAGGGTAGTACCCTGAGCACGACGCGCAGGCGTAACATCAGAGATATGCAGCAGGCCGGTGATGAACCGTCTGTTGCTGCCCTCTGCGTCCGTGACCAAGGGTTCAGCGCTTGCTGCAAGCTGTGGTGAACTTCTCGCAGCTGGCGGAGTCGAACGCACGCACGCGGAGAGGAGCCTCAACGCAGAGAGCGACACCACGCGCCTTGATTGCGGCTATCGTGTGCCGCATCTGGCAAGATAGGACTCGTATTCCATCTGTGCGACAGCAGCCACCGCGCTTCTCCAACATCACCGCGACTGAAGCGTGGCATGACTTTCGGTTTAGGGCAGAGGAGCGGAAACTCCTCTGCCCTAAACCGCTGCGTTCACTGCGGATTCTTCGCAGGGTGGTGCTTCGCAATAACAGGTCCACGTTCCATGGGGAAACTGCGCTTCGCCTTCCCTTCCGTCGCATGAGGAAGGCGTTGCTCTGCTTGTAGCACGTGTAATGAGGTAGTCCCTGCTCACAAGGAGTTTTTTACGCGCGAGACAGACCGCCATACCTCTGATTTGTAGTCTGTTGGGTGCTTGCATGTACCGTGTTTGTTCCAGGTACTGCTGCACCTGAAACGAGAGGCTCGAGACTGGAGTACGTACAACGAGTACTCGTATATCGTATAATACTACGAGTACTCGTACTGCTGCTGCTGTACTCGTACGTATATTACAATCGCGCACATCCCCGTTTCCCTATTAAATTTCGGAGGCGTCGCCTGCAGGATTTTGTTTACCGCTAGCGCAAACACACCAAAAACTCGGTGGGAAGGCAATTCACTTTTTGTAGCGGAAGGCAAGTAAATTTTTAGAAACGTATTTTCGCAAACACTCTAGTAGGTGAATATATACGTGAGCTGGCTGCAGAGGGGGGAGGGCAACAAAACATAATATATATGATGAGCCAACCAATCAGTCAACCCCATCACTACGCATGCGTACGACAGACCCAAGTCGACTGGAAAAGAAAGAAAAGGAAAAAGAAGAAAAAGAAGAGGCAGCAAGGCAAGGAAATGAAACAGCGACATACATACCAGCAGATCCAATTAATATGAATAGGAACCGACTGAAAACGGTCTTGGGCACATAAAGGATCAAAATGGCATAGAGGGCACTGGGGGGGAACACGGCGGAGATGTCTGGGTGGCCTTACGCTGGCTACGTTTGTGTTTTTTTCACGGTCATGGGAATGCACACAAACGTCAAGACGGTGATGGCCGACCCACACTTCAGTCTCATGGGCAGGACGCCCCCCCTTCCCACCTCCCCTCCCACCTCCCACTCTCTCCCGCCCCCCCTCCCCCCCGCCGCGTGGAGAGGCCAACTGTTAGTGGCGGTGCCGCGGCCTTCGTGTGTCGCGCTGCATGCAGCTCTTCAGCTCTCCACGTCATGTCATTTCTGCATCAATTGATGGCTGCCCCATCCTCGACCCGTCCAAACCATCTGCCGGCCTTCTGTGCAGCCTTTCGCCACACCCTTCCGAAGTTAATTCTAAATCCTGTCGTGTTTTCACCATCATCATAGTCTAACCCCGGGTAGCGTGTACGTAGGTGATTCCGGTATTCGTTTAGGCGAACATAACATCGACGTGAGGGATTGGTGGGTTGTTCGACGAGCGAAAGAAAAAACGCCGACTCCTTCTTTGCGCGATTAAACAACTGCCGCACACAGCAAAGCGCGTAAAAAAGTGCCCCAACACGAATGAACAAGGCGTTGATATCACCCAATAAGAGCGTCAGGTCCACCATTATTATGGGGAGAATCTTCGAGGAAAATTGGATGAAGAAATCGTGTTCAGCGGTGAGCTCGACACTCTTCTACAGTAATTCAGCCCAGGTCAAGGCTACGAACGGCAGTGGAGGGTGCCCCCAATTTCCACCACTACTGGGTTAGAGCGCCACTCGCACGAGTGACTCTCTGCCTCACGAACAGTTGACGTTTTTTAGGTGATTGATGTGGCGCAGCGTGGCTTACCATTACAATGCGAATTCATATCGAAAAAATTAAACAGCACGAAGAAGGCCTATGAGCGCATGGAACAGGGGGCTACTCGCGCGAGTGACTCCGAGCCACTGCAAAGAAAGGTCCCTAATAAGGGACCCACCCCCCTACCGTAGAATTGGTCGCCAGTCAGTGCTTTACACTTCGTATTAATAGCTAGTGTACGAATGCCCCTTGATCAATATCATGAATGCTTTGTTCTGGCGGTGCATGCACACGGTTCCGGCGCTCCCTGTCATAAGAAAACCGGTATGATCCGGGCCCACAGGCTAGAATTCTTATCCGAGAAAGCCAGGTTGTGTTGCGCGCGGACAGTCCATAACTTCATTTAGAGTATATCCGCTCCGAATTCACTATTTCCTAGGAAAACTAAGTCAGGCTGAGGGTTTTGCGCGGGGGGTTCTTATGAGACCGCCTGCGGTATATTCACATGTTGGAGTGAGCGGCTCAACTCGTCGGATGTCAGTGTTCCTTGCGTCGTTCCATCATACACAGAAGAATAAAAAAAAATGCAAGAAACATGTGTAGACTACTTGGTGTGGCGCCGGTGGTGGTGGTCGTTGTCGTGGTATGAGCCGAATGCGGTTGGGTTTGAAACCGGACGATTTTTGACTGAGAAGAGGGGCTATGCAACAGAGGAGGGGGTGACACAAAGATCGATCTCGCTCAGTCGGCGGCGGGGAATTGAAATTTCCGCAACAACTCCCCGTTCGTTGTTCCGTCGAATGGGGGATGACGGACGGGAGTGTATGATCAGGAGTGAGGAACCAACGATTTCACTACCAGGTATTTTTATCTGCGGAACAGGTCGCCGCGGAGAGGCCTGGGATAGAACTGCTATTATCATTTCGTGTGCAATGGCCCGGGTCATTGAGGGTATCCAGATTCAACGGCAGAATAACGTCCAATATCGCGATATTCCTGAACTTTAAATCACTCCATTCCAATCTGACACCTTTATCTATTATAAAAATTAAAATGCGCTCCAGCTGTGAGATCGAATATTTTGTCGAACCTCATCTTTGCAAGCTGTGTGTGATACTCCGATCGCGCGTATTACGGGTTGTGTGTCCTCATTAAGGATATAGGTCGGTGACTCCCCTTGCAACTACAACAGTGTAGCTATCAGGGTCAACAGGGTGATGTTAGGCAGTCTGTGCGCGGAAACTATGAAATTTAAAAACCCGTTTCTGAGGGGGACAAAATCTGACAGCTGTGAAAGGAAATGCATCAGTTTATCAAGCGAATCCTGTGAGTTGAATAACCGGTGAGGGGAGGGCGGAGTTTTTAAGGACGTGGGGGCCTGATTTCGATCAAAAGGGGGGCGGGAGGGGGGGAGGGGGGGGAGGGGACGGGTGGGGCAGCTCAACTTGTGCGTGGAAACTGCAAATCCTTCTTGTGGGGGAGGGGCGGGGAATGTGGCGGGGGGGGGCGGGGGGCGGGGGGGGAGGGCTTTAGGTCGCATAGATTTAGGGGTTTGCTATACGCGTGGTGCAAGGTCTAGGCGATGGTGCGGGTGGTGGGGAAGGAGGAGGCGTTGGGGGCGGGGGGTGAGTGGGAATTGCAGCAGCGGCATCGACGGCTCTGAAAAGATGACGAGGCGATATCCAGGGCGTGGAAATGTTCATTAGTCTGGCGGATTTCGATCGTAGGTGGGACGTTTAAGCAAGAGAAAACGAGGGAAAAAAAAGGGGGGCGGGGGGGGGGGGGTGGAAAGGGTTTTCAAGAGGTTTAGGTCACATATATGATTAAAATACACCCCAGCTATGAGATCAAGGATTTGGTCGACACTCTGATCTTGGCTACATTGTGTGTGACCCTCCGATCACGCGTATTAATCATATATGTAGGGGCTTGCTATACGCGCGGTGCTTGGTCTAGGCGATCGTGCGGGGCGTGGGAAAGGCGGGGGCGTTGGAGGGGGGGAGGGGGGATGAATGATAGCTACGTCATGGGTGGCTAGAAATATAATGACGTGATAGCAATTGCTTAGAAGTGTTTATTACTGTGGCCGATTTCGATTGTAAGTGGGGCGTTTGAACGAACTGGGCGGGGAACAAAAGGGGGGGAGGGGGGGGGGGGGCGGAGATGAGTTGGAGCTACGGCATGGATGGCTAGATGGATAATGAGATTATATCAGCTGGCGGGTAGTGTTTACTACTCTGGTAGATTTTGATTTCAGGTGGGGCGTTTGAGCAAGAGGGTTCGGGGGGGGGGGGGGGGGGGGGCATTTCAATATGTGCGCGGAAGCTATAAACCCTTAAAGGGGACGAATCTGACGGTTGTAGCAGGAAGACACCCCTTTATATTCACCCGCCTGGTAATGTTTATTATTCTCTATCTATGTCGTTTTTAAAACTATTGTAATGGGCTATTTATTATTATTATTCTTGTCTCTGGGACGGAGCGGCAAGATGTGCCTCTAAGACGGAAGGGCAGGGGGCAGCAAGTTGCTGCACGATGAACGAGCGCGCGCGCGGGGGGGGGCTGATCCACTTACTTATGCGTAAATTATGTGTTTCTTCCTACTACTATGGCGAAACGATGACCGTCATCTAATGAAGATCAGACTACACGAGGCAATAATAATATAGTTCAGTGTGTTCATATGAGTAATACTGCTGTAGTGCTGCTGCTGTACGTATCATGTTTTATATATTTATATATATATTTTTTCCTCGCTTTCTCTTGCTTAAACGCCCCACCTACGATCGAAATCCGCCAGACTAATGAACATTTCCACGCCCCGGATATCGCCTCGTTATCGTTTCAGAGCCGTCCATGCCGCTGCTGCAATTCCCACCCACCCCCGCCCCCAACGCCCCCTCCTTCCCCACCACTCGCACCATCGCCTAGACCTTGCACCACGCGTATAGCAAACCCCTACATCTATGCGACCTAAAGCCCTCCCCCCCCGCCCCCCGCCCCCCCCGCCACATTCCCCGCCCCTCCCCCACAAGAAGGATTTGCAGTTTCCACGCACAAGTTGAGCTGCCCCACCCGTCCCCTCCCCCCCCTCCCCCCCTCCCGCCCCCCTTCTGATCAAAATCAGGCCCCCACGTCCTTAAAAACTCCGCCCTCCCCTCACCGGTTATTCAACTTACAGAATTCGCTTGATAAACTGATGCATTTCCTTTCACAGCTGTCAGATTTTGTCCCCCTCAGAAACGGGTTTTTAAATTTTATAGTTTCCGCGCACAGACTGCCTAACATCACCCTGTTGACCCTGATAGCTACGCTGTAGTTGCAAGGGGAGTCACCGACATATATCCTTAATGAGGACACACAACCCGTCATACACGCAATCGGAGTATCACACACAGCTTGCAAAGATGAGGTTCGACAAAATATTCGATCTCACAGCTGGAGTGTATTTATATTTTCATAATATATTTTATGAAAAATATTTTGAGGACGTCAGCCGTGAGTTCGACGAATTCCGGGTCAATACTCATATATATTTATTCCGACCAGTAGTCGTACGTCGTAGGTTGCAAATGTCGGCCCAAATGTCTGGTCCACTCGTATTGATAGCTTAGATGACAGTCGCATGGCAAATTTGTCATTGTGTGTTCCACACAGGCACGCACGATCTGCCATAATATGGCAAGGCAGGACGCAGCCAGACGCAGGGGTGCTCGGCTCGTTGTTCCCGCCGCCGTGGCACAGCATGCACGGTAAACCAACATTAAAAATGTGTATTGATAGTATTTTACCAATCAATGTGAACTCGGTGTATTTCTACGGAGTCAGGGCTCTACGTCAATGTCTACACGTACGGGTGAGTACGAACACACTGGACGGAAAGTTTCCTTTATTTTTTCCTCACCCGGAATGACTACTTGTATAGGCTATTGCACCCTCTCGCCCCTGGCACATACCCCGGTTCTTGCGTTCACAAGTTCCGTCACCCAAGGATCCGCCAATAACGTTGAATGCTGGACACAGCCTGTTATGTGCCGATGTTTTCCTCAAATACATTTTATAAAAAAAATACTCTCCTCCAATTGTGAGATCGAAGATGTTTTCGAAACTCCTCTTTGCAAGCTGTGTGTGATACTCCGATCGCGCGCATTACTGGGTGTGTGTCCTCATTAAGGGTATAGGTCGTTGACTCCCCTTGGAACTACAGTGTAGCTTGTACCGGGGTCAACAGGGTGAGATGTTAGTCAGTCTGTGCGCGGAAACTATAAAACCCATTTCTGAGGGGGACAACATCTAACAGCTGAGGAAGGAAATACATCGGTATCAAATGTATCCTGTAATTCGTATAACCGGCGAGGGGAGGGCGGAGTTTTGAAGGGCGTGGGGGCCTGGGTTTGAACAGGAGGGAGCGGCGGGGGGTGGGGGGGGGGACGGGCGGGGCAACTCAATCTGTGCGCGGAAACTATAAATGTTTTAAGGGGACAAATCTGACAGTTAGTTAGTTGTAGAAGGAATGTTTTTCATATATATCCTGTAAGTCGTACAACCAGTGAGGAGAAGGCGGAGTGTTCGAAGGGCTGGGGGGGGGGGGGGGGGGGTTCCAGCAGCTTAATGTCGCATAGGTGTAGAGGTTTGCTATACACGTGGTGCTAGGTCTAGGCGATGGTGCGGGTGGCGTAATAGGAGGGCGTTGGGGGGTGGGGATGGGGGGGACGAATTGGAGCTACAGCATTGATGGCTAGAAATATAATTAGGTGATATCAACTGCGTGGTAGATCTGGCAGATTTCGTTTTTAGGTGGGGGCGTTTGAACAAGAGGGAGCGGGGGGAGGGGGAAGGTGGGAGGCGAGGGGGGGGGCGGAAATTATTTGGAGCTACGGCATGGATGGCTAGAAGATAATGAGGTGAAATCAGTTGCCTGGTAATGTTTATTACTCTGGTGAGTAGGGAAGGAGGGGGCGTTGGGGATGGTGAGTGGGGGGGGGATGATTTAAGCTACAGCATGGATGGCTAGAAAGATAATGAGGTGATATCAACTGCGTGGTAGTGTTTATTACTCTGGCAGATTTCGATTTTAGGTGGAACGTTTGAACTAGAGGGAGCGGGGGAAAAGGAGAGGGGGATGGGGGAGGCAAATGAATTGGATCTACGGCATTGATGGCTAGAGAGACAATAAGGTGATATCAGCTGCCTGGTAGTGTTTATTACTCTGGCAGATTTTGATATTTGGTGAGGCGTTTGAACACGTTTGAACATATAATATATCTTAAGTAGAGAGATAGATCGGAGTTAAGTGAGGTAGTTAAGAGAGCACCACGCACACGCACATTCGTACACACATCCTATTATGGTGCCCTCGCGTCCTCAATTCAGAAGACAAAGGCCACGCCGAAGTACTCGTAGTTCGGAGTAGTATGTCAAGCAGGTAGTAGGCTGATATCTTTGGGAGTCAAGCAGCGTATTGTGATAAGGACGGACATTGTGAATTCGTCTTAAATGGCTAACCTTTCCTCTGCTACCTAAATAGCGGATACCAGCACTACCTTGTTTTGCGGCATGACATTGACGGCATGGTCACGAGGGCGTGCGGGCTTGACCCCCTCCTCTGTATGACAGTATGTACGTTTGGTGTATGTACTCTCTATCCAGATAAAACGCAACAACGAATATTTTCGACCAAACCTCGTCGTGTTCTACTGCCTCCCTCAAACCGTTCAGCCGCTCCGCTGTTTCAGGACGGAGCTGGCTGTTTGTATTATTGAAGCATTGTAGTATTAGCACACACACGCCTCCCCCGACGCCTCATCAAAAATCACCCCCCAAACACACAAACACCCTCACCCTTTCCCTCCGCCGCCGCCCCATCTACAATCAAAACCCGCCAGAATAGTAAACACTACAGTACCCGACAGGTGATATCACCTCTTTACCTTGGGAGCCATCCATGCAGTAGCTCCAATTCACGTATATGGTATTCAAGCTCAACTTAGCCTCCCCCCCGCCCCCTTCTTCGCCGCCACCCCCACCATCGCCTGGACCTAGCACCACGCAAACAGTAAGCTCGCATACTACATTGATATGACCTAAAAATGTTGAACCCCTCCCCCCCCCCCCCCCGCCCCCGCCCCCGCCCCTTTTTTCAACCCCCCTTTTGAAATCCCCGCCCTCCCCTCACCGGTGATACGACTTGACATGATATACATGATAAATGATGCATTCCACAGCCGTACGATTTTGTCCCCCTCAAAAACAGGTTTTATAGTTTCCGTGCACAGATTGGTTAACGTCATTCTGTTGACCCTGGTACAAGCTTGTTCTAAGGGGAGTCGACGACCTATATCCTTAATGAGAACACACGTCCAGTAATACGCGCTATCGTCGTATCACGCACGCAGCAGCTTGCAAAGGTGAGTTTCGTCGTTATCTTCGATCTCACAGCTGAGCTCGTAGTATATTTTAATTTTTTGTAATAAAAATACAGCGGCCATGACATGTTTAACCTTGCCTCCGAGTTGTCATCTGCTGCAGCAGGATCCGCAGCACCTCTGCCAGTCGTTCGCATCCTCGAATTTAAAAGGAGCGCCTGGGGGTGTACCACGCAGGTCCTGGAGTGGACTGTCCGTGAGCGAGGAGGCTAGACGCATGCTGAGATATAGAGATAGCATTTTCTGTGTAAAAATGTTTCTGAATGGCGGGGCTCCTTAACCCACAATCGTCGGAATTTCGTTTTTTTAAGCACCATATTTTCGTTGTATACCTAGTCCATGTAATGGTTCATCTGGTGGCAGTGTTAGCTTGCTCCAAATCAGGTTTGGGGTTTAATAAGGCCGAAAAATCGAAAAAAAAAATAGTGAGGAACCTCAGAAAAAAAATGGCGGCTTTTGTGCCTTAGACGCGTGCAGCGTGAGCGTGGGTAGCCCTTAAACATCGTGGGGGTCGTCGCTTCACGCTGTCTGCTGCTATAGCGAGGCACGACCCTTAGGCCTGGATCCCTACTCCCGAGGCTCTCTCACCTTGGCTGTTTGAGTCCGAGTAGAAAGTTGTAGGAGCATTGACCCCGTGGGCAACCTCCTCGGACCATCAGATCCCCAGTTCCCGATTCCAGCTGTTGAAACAGGCAACACGGTCGGTTAACGGGGCACCAAGCGTATTGCGATGCGACATGCATGCACGAAAGGTGAAGCCGTGACCAGTGGGGCATATCGTGAGACACGGGACGACGTGGTGGTGTGACCTTAATCTTCCTTCTGTGTGGGGGGGTTATTAATAGATTAATAGTACGAATCGGGTATGTATGCTTGTTGTTTAAATTCCGCAACACAGAAGACGTTCCCATCTCGAGGGACCTAGTCCTCCAAACCTTTAACGCCACCTCAGACGCACGCTACAACAGAGGTGCCACTCTTCGTCTGAAGTTGTTTCTGAATGATGGGGTTCCTCAACCCAAAATCGTCGGAGAAACAGGCATTATTTGTTTTCGTGATTCTAGATATCGATGTGTACCTAGGTCATGGGGTTTTCATCTGGTAGCAGTTTTATTGTTTTACAAATCAGTTTTAGGAGAGATCTTGAGCTCCCAAATTGAGGAACCTCCGAAAAGAAGTGGTGCACCTCTATTGTAGCACGCGTCCACACACACCCTTTCGACAGCTCGACCTCTGATTGCACAACGACCTCTCCACGTGGTAATGGCTGGGTCAGTCGTTACGCATCATCGTACTATCTCCGGGCGCAGGCTGCTGCAACACCTCTGTTATGGAAAGGTTAGCACATAGCCAGTATGAGTCAATGTTCAGTAGCACTGCACTTGTACGTCGTAGATCATCGTAAATCTGTTATGTGTCGGTTGGTATGCAACGTGCGTATGAATATGCGGAGGAATTACTTCTGTAGGATTCTCTGTTGCCTTGACGAGTAGCTCACTTGTGGGTCCTTCCGGATTGTCTAGCATCGTAGCCATCCTGGTCATCTCCAGTACCCAGCCAACTTCTGGACTCCTGCATAGTCTGCGGTTTATCTATGTGTGTTGGCCACATAAGCGCCAGTGTTTACAACACCTTTACATCTTCTCCTCAACACGGAAGCACTCGAGTCTTTCAGGCTATCCACTGCACAGTGTCACCAACCCGACGAGCGTCGGGGGACACAGCCTCTCTGCCACCGTGCTGGGGGATACCCACAATATCCATAATAGGTTATGAGCCTCGTGTGTGTGAGTGGGGGCCTGGGGCGACTGCGCGTCTACTGCTGTCGCCGAGTGCTGTGAAGAGCACACCCGCCTTCCAAGATTCGCAAATTTTGGATCCTTCAGGATTTTGATATTTTTGGATTCTGCAGAATTTGGATATTTTTTGGATATTTTTCCGCGGGGAGCTACTGCTGGAGTCAGCTTTCTGCTGGAGGCCACACTGAGTCAACCCGCTTGCTTATTGGGCCCGGACTGATCACCTGGGCTCTCGGCTGCACATTCGGTACGCAACTGTTTGTGTAAAGCAGGGGGCGCAATTCCTAGGCGCTGACTCCGGTCGGTGGATAGAGTTGTGCAGGTTATTGGTTCTGCGCGCGGAGTGCCGTTACTTCTTATACTCGGTTCCGCGTGTTTGAAA